>OX346714.1:12676640-13276640 GCA_947063395.1 Hemistola chrysoprasaria
GCGCCTGTCACTCTGAGATAAGAGTTGTTGAATCTCATCATGCCCAATAATTTCGCTGGTAACATTGCCCTTCAGACCGGAACACAGTAATGTTTGCACATTACTGCTTGGCGGATGAATAACTGGCAAAGGTGTGGTACTCCCCCAGGCGGCCCCTTGCCAAAAGAGGCCTACCACTACAAACAACGAGTAGTAACAATTAAGGCACACACAGAAGGCGCGATATACCTATATAATAAAATTGGTAGCTTAACATATTAAGACTTACTTGACAATGCTCTCAGAGAGTTGTCGTCTCGGTCGCACGAATCCCGGGCCCAAATTCGGTCGAAGTTGGTTGAATCTTTCCACAAGACGTCTGAAATAATAAGATTGTTTCATTATGCTTAGCTACTTAGCTCTTTAGCCTCATCTTAAAGTTTTCTAGCTTTTTCTAGGTCTATTTTAGTGGTTGAAGAAATATGAGAATCTTTCAGTTTCCAGTGGGCTGAGAGATTATAAAAATATGTCCAGTTACTGCACTATTAATGTAACCTTACCTAACCTAATTTTACAGCATCAGGTTCAGATGTTATTGGAGGTAAAAAAATTGTGTTCCGGGCTCATTAAAATTGTCACAATAATTTTTTTATATATAGCTTAATACTTCTTGTTTTATATTACCTGTGCAAAGGTTTAACCTCCTCCGGCGCGAGCCTAGCGTGTAGAGCCAGTCCAGCTTCAACGACAGCCAGTTGTTGTACGACGAGCCGTCGCAGGCGGGTCGCAGCGTTCATTTCGCGAGGGGAGGCCGTGCGACCGAACTCGGGGGTTAGGAACGCTTGCTCGTATTTTGATATGCCACCTAAGAAAACGTGGTATAATTATAGATTATACCTATAATGTAAGTCTACGCAATTTGAGAGAGAAAATACGAATAATCTTGAACTGTTTGAAAAACAATACCGATGTGTTCAGAAGACATTTATTCTGAATAACATGGGTCTCTCTCTGTGAATTTAAAACCGTCTACTTCTTCCTGCCCTTATCCCACACTAGGTAGGGTCGGCACGGCACGTCCTCTTCATCCACTCCAGTCTATCATCTCATTCACAAAGTTCATCCATATCTTTTTTCGACGTCCCCTTCCCACATAACCACTTTCATCCTCATCGTCCTTTTGGCCACGTGACTTATATCCCTCCGAATTACATGCCCATACCAGTCTAATCTTCCACTCTTAAATTTCTAAATCACTGGTGAAACTTACAGACTTCCCCTTATGTTTCCTACCCATTTATAATTTTATCCAGTCTAGTCACTCCATGCATCCATCTTAACATTAGCATCTTTACTGCATGTATTCTTCTTTCATCTACCGCTTTCGTAGCCCAGCACTGTGATCCGTACAATATGACAGGTCTTACTACGGTCTTGTAATTCTTCCCCTTAAGTTTAAAAAGGAAGATGTGAATTTAAAACCAATAAAAAAAATTCATTGTTTCCGAAAAACTCAAGATTATTCATTTATTGTGTTTCAATATTTAAAATAGTATGATAGTGATCAGACTGTATTTAACCCCATCGACTTTGCGGTTAAAGTATAATTGATATATGAATATAGCATTTTGAAAAAAAATATCCCATCAAAAACATAAATGTAAAAATGCAAGTCTCGTCACGCCTTCAAAATATCGACAAAAAGAATTGAGATCGAAAGATAAACATGATGCCAAGTTTGATATAAAATATTTGCATTATTTGACATTAAACTTACAACTTAGCAAGTATAACAATGATAGGTTAGTTACAGGAACACCAGTTGCGATAATTTGAATAGGACCTAACATGAGTAAAACTTGCCAATTGTAAGTTCAATGTCAGAGAACATTCTCTTAGTCACAGAAAATTCAGGCTTTATCCCCAACGAAGTTACCAAACCAAACCAAACACTATCAGTTGAAAAAATTAAGCCCTACGAGTTTCTTGTGCGTTCCTGCTGTAGAGGTATCTTTCACACGGTAGACTCATTAGTGTATATCTTAATTGACGTGCAAAGTGTCGGATTGTGATCTATTTGAATAAGTCTTTCTGAAGTTGAGTTTGACAGGGGGTCGAAAATGCCACGAATTGCTTCCTCTGCTTCCTTGCCTTGACTTGGCGGGGGCACTGCACTGCCGTATACCCAGATCATGATATTGATTTAATTTCATAACACATCTAGTTACAAGTAATAAGAATAATAATTGTAATCGAAGCTTAACCCCGTCCCACCAGCTTAATTATTGTAATCCCGCGAAGTGAAAGATGAAGGAAACTTTTAGTTTGGGTCATCAAAAATAACCTAAAGATAAGATAAGAGAAGTCTAAACATTACCCCTTCGGAAAATGGCGTAAGTTATGTTTATATTTAAGAACAAAAACAGCACAATACCTTGTACATTGGCGTCTATAGTCCCTTGCAGTCGCATAGTAAAAGGGTTGATATTCCGCGTCGGGTCACACGTGTATTGAGATATTAAACCGCGTAGTTCGCGCTCCGTTGCTTCCATAGTTTCACACGCGTACTGAAATAATATAATGCATATTCTGTGTGAAAAACATAAATAATTTCATCATTGATGAATGGACATATTGATATTAAGCCGCGTATTCACTCGACTAAAACTCACCACAGAGCTCGCATGTAGATACATTCGCTGCTATAGCCCAGAAAATCTAAGAAGCACCGTTTGACTTTTCATCTTTTCAGGAGGGAGAAGAAATAACTTTGCATGGGCGTAACTCACACAATATCAATAACCTTCGCCGTAATACCAAAGAATAGTTAGTATTACTAGGTAAAGAAGCGACACTCACCTCCCCCCGCCATTTTATCGTCGCCTGCGATGAAAGTGTAAACGAAAGGGTAACTCCGTGCTTACATCACACGGTTGTCAGTGCTCGCTGCGTGTCATCATCATCATCATATCAGCCATAGGACGTCCACTGCTGAACATAGGCCTCCCCTTAGATTTCCATCCAGTCCGGTTGTAAGCGGCCTGCATCCAGCGTGCTCCTGCCGTACTTATCAGATCGTCAGTCCACCTTGTGGGAGGACGTCCTACGCTGCGCTCACTTCATCACTTCAACACTTGATTCAACTTGCTAATCCGCTGGGCTATGTCGGTAACTTTCGTTCGTCTACGGATCTCCTCATTTCTGACTCGATCTCGCAGAGAAATCGCTGCGTGTGCGTGTGGTCAAATTATATTTACACTAATACATATACTTGTAGATGAATTTGAACGCCCTTGCAAAGTTAATTTGCGACGCGAATGCCATCTAGTCGCCACTCGATACAATCCGTATCACCAGCGGATGGCGACGTGACGGCCCTACATAGTTCACGCATACATTTAACGAATTTACACACTTTGTATTTTTACTACACACTTTTTATTACATACTTTTATTATATGTAGTAGTTTTGTTATATGTAGTAGTAGTAGTAGTAGGCTATTAACCTGCCACTTGTGACGTGAATTTGACTTACACTTTTGTGACGCCGGTCTCACGCACCGGGTTTTTTCAACCAATCATTTTCCTAATAAAGAATACTCCATGCTTCTTTCACTAGTGCCCGGTTCCTATAAACATGAAACGGTTCGTTTTACCTACGGACAGTTAAATATGCTACCAGGCGTAAGTGCAAACCGTTTCTATAACCAACGTCTAGTAGGTTGAACTACCAACACTTTGTTACTAACGGATGGAAGGTTACCTTTAACGCTCCGTATCAGTTATGTATGGAAATGACACTCTGTGGTGTTTCTATAACTTTTTTTAATTTGTCAAACTTACCATCCGTACCAAACTTGTCTACCGGTCGATTTTGGTCGGTTTTGTTGTACCGACGGATTCTTTAGAATTTAAAACATAAAAATAATACATATCTAGTTAACATAATAAATGTCTAGTTAAGAATGTGATCAAGAAATTATGATATATTATCTACTACTAGATTTAACGATCGATTCGAACGTAAATAATTACGCAACCTGATAGAATTTACAAGCAATGAGTGAATGATATATTTCATTATAATAATTATTTCAACTGAGATTTCGGCACGATAAATGTTCTGAGCAAGAGCTACTTGAAATAATTAATAATTATACCTACGAATAAGAATGAAACGGGCCTGAAATGCATACTGGGTAATAGGATTATATCGGCTTAGTTTTAATTTTAATTTGAAACTTACTAAGGTAAAATATAAACACTTGTTTTAAAATACTTTACATTTATTATTAAACACTTCACACTTAAGCACTGTTTAATTTATATACGATAAGAAATAAGGTATTTTCTTTATTTTCTTTTGTAACTGTCTCATTTATAAAATATTCTTCTCCGCCTTCTTATTATTAATTTCCGACAGGTAAATTGCATAATTGCCTTTATTAACGTACTGTATTATGTCGATGGCCTGGAATACTTATTTATTTTTGCTTTACGCTCTAAACTTATAATAATTAGACTATCATTTTCTTTTTAAGAATTCACATATTATTGTCACATTTTAATTTTTTCATAAATGTGGCGCCAAATGGTGCGCGCGCCATAAGATAGCGTTTCGTTTCACTGAAACAATTATTATAAGCAAATTGCAAATATACCATAACAAAAAATTATTAATCTAATATATAAATTCAAAATACAGCAAAAATGAATTTAATATGGTTTCATATTCATTTTATTTAAATTATAACGTATTATTATTTTATGAAAACACCGTATTGTAAAATCCAAAAATCGAATTTTAATGCAATAACGAAACGCAAAAAGAACCATCGGTTATCTGTGAACGGTTTGTTGTTCGTCGCTGGTAGGTGAGTTAAAAACTTTGTGAAACGCTATGAAACTACTCGTTATAGGTAGAAGAAAACGAGTCGTTGCTCTTATACTATGACGGACTCTTGAATATAGGAACCGGGCATAGGTCAAATAATAAAAAGATGTTTTTAAAATAACCAAACACAGATATATCATACCGCACATCTCGTTTTTTAATCTTAATATTTATCGAAAAGAAACACAAGAAATCACGTCGTTTTTTACGATGTGTACTCTAAAATATCATATCGGGTAAAATATATATATTTTTTATAGTTAAATCAGCCTTTTTCAGTCCTATGACTCTAAGAATTATATCCTTCCGGTTTTTATGGTCTATTATAAATAAGTTATACGAGTGTCTTGATTTATTCGCTGAGTTATCTTTACTTACTTCAACGGGCGGTATCTCTTCAACAGATCTCGATACAACTTCAGACCATCTCAGTATATTGGGAAGTACGTTTTCTGTGACTAGCGTTGTCCTTTCTATCCAGAGACTCTGCAAGTGAAAGAAATATAATATATTGCAACTTGAATCCAATGGACGCCTACTAAAATACGAAATACAACGTATTAAAATGCAATGGTTTGAATGAAAAAGACACATTTTCTTGTTAGCAAAATCCTTTTTAGGCTTCCGTACTTAAAGGTCGAAGAAACCCTATTACAAAGCCTCCGCTGTCCGTCCGTCCGTTCGTCTGTTACAGGGCTGTTGTAATTTTCACAATATGTATTCCTATTGCAGCTCTAACAACAAATATGAAAATGAAGTTCATAATTACAGGTGCGTACATTCCATTCCACATTCTGGGTACGTACCTTAAGGTAATTCGCCTTCCATACAAAATGAAAATACACAGATATAAAGAAATAGGGAATAGTGTTCCACTCAGTTGTTTGTGGTTGGCTCTGGATCTGGCCTTTATTTGCGCGAAAACATATTTGGATAATAAAAACCTAACAGTTTCTTCGTATTTATGAAAATTGTATAAACGTAATTTTGAGGTTATTTTTTTTAATATGAAAAAACCATACGGTTTTCTTTAACAAAGTATGTTTTCGCGCAAATAAAAGCCAGATCCAAAGCAAACAAACAATTGAGTGGAAAATGGTTCTCTATTTCTTCGCATTAGTAATAATATTATAATAATAATTATGGGACAACTTCCACACGCGGTCATCTGGTCCCAAACTAGGCTAGAATTCTGTACTATGGTAACCAGATGACTGATATACATACTTATATATGCTTATAAGACCCAGACACAGATCAAACAGACATATTCATTCACACGTTTTACTCGACTGGGGATCGAGCCCGGGCCCTGCGGCACAGAAAGCAGAGTTACTACCATCTGAGCCAACGAGGTCGTCGAATATTTGTGTATTTTCATTGAGTATGGAAGACGAAGCACACCTTAAACTCATTATCCTTATCAATGGGCGGTTTCTGCAGCGGCCTGTCACAGAGGAAGGTGTCGACTTCATTGCACGCGTAGAACCGCTTCACTTGTTCCTGCGCGCCCGCCGGCCACGAGCGGCGGGACGCTACCGGCTTCACGTTGCATATCTGTATGTCTGGGAACGATACGGACTCGTCACGGATTTGTTGTAGTGGTAGGCCTCTATTGCAAGGGGCCGCATGGGGAAGTACCACACCTTTGCCAGTTATTCATCCGCCAAGCAGTAATGTGCAAACATTACTGTGTTCTGGTCTGAAGGGCAATGTTACCAGCGAAATTACTGGGCATGATGAGATTCGACAACTCATATCTCAGGGTGACAGGTGTAGTGCAGTGCCGTGCAGAATTTTGAATTTTAAAACACTGGGTGGCACTGTGTCTGATATGGACAATCATGATGCTTACCATCAGGCACCTGATTTGCTCGTCTTGTCATTCATTAACATAAAAAAAAAGTCACCCAAGGAAGCTAGGCCCTGAAAACCTTACACCGTCTATCTTATGTTGCCGGGTAGAGAACGTTATTCGTAATAAAATTCCCAAACAATGTATACCTATATGGAATTCATGGGAATGCCCTGAACCTGGTGGAATCATACTTGTCTAGTAGGCAGCAGAAGGTTAGCGTCAATAGTATCACATCTGCTAGTTCTCCTGTCAAGATGGGAGTCCCACAGGGATCAATTTTGGGTCCTTTCCTGTTTTTGGCATATATTAACGATTTGCCTTACATGGTCCACGGTATAGCAGATATAGTTCTGTTTGCCGATGATACGTCGTTGATTTTTAAAGTTGATAGGAAGGATACTTCTCTAGTACATGTTAATAATACTTTAGCAAGTATATCCAGATGGTTCACAGCAAACAATCTGTTATTAAAAACAACATAACATGCATTCACGCCTTTTTTTCCCGAAGGGGTAGGCAGAGGTGTACCCAGGACTCAGTCCCATAGTAGATACACCCACATTTCGCCAGCCCGACTGATGACTGATGACTGTGCCCGGTAGATGGCAATAGGCTCGCCCCCTATTACATGGGATCTATAACATACTGGCAATCTGTTATTGAATGCGAAAAAGACTAAATGTTTGAAATTTTCGTTGCCTAACGTCAGGAGTATAGAACCAATCATAGTTCTTGACGGTGAAAGACTCAATATTGACAATGCAACTTTGTTCCTTGGCATAAATATAGACTCTAAACTGCAATGGAGCACTCATATCACCGAGCTCTCAGGGAAACTAAGCTCTGCAGCTTACGCGGTTTATGAAATTAGGCAACTAACAGATATAGCCACGGCGAGATTAGTGTACTTTGCATATTTCCATAGCTTGATGTCTTATGGGATTCTGTTGTGGGGGTCAGCCGCAGATATAGAAACTATCTTTATACTACAAAAACGTGCGATTCGTGCCATCTATGAGATGCGTCCACGCGAATCCCTGAAGGAATTATTTAAAGAAATAAACATACTGACCCTACCATCCTTATACATTTATGAGAACATCATGTATGTGCGTAAAAATTTACATAAATTAAAATTAAATAGTGACCTTCATAATTTTAATACTAGGAATAAAGACAAAATAGCTGTACCTAGCTTTAGATTATCTAAAACAAATAAAAAGACATTCTTAGGAAATAGTGTACGTTTTTATAATAAAATCCCAAAAGAGATAACTGAGACTCAGAGAACTCAGAGGGTAAATTCAAAACCTACATAAAATCTACATTACTAAAGAAGGCTTATTATAAAGTCAACCAGTACATAGAGGACAAAGATGCCTGGAAACTTCTGCATAGCCGCTTCGCGGCACCTTCAAAGAAAACGAATGTAACCAAACCAAATATTGTGAAACAATCTGTTGAAAAAATTAAGCCCTACAAGTTTCTTGTGCGTTCTTCTTGTAGAGGTATCTTTCCGAACGCACGGTAGACTCAGTACTGTTTATCTTCATTGACGTGCAAAAGTGTCAGATTATGACCTATTTGAATAAATCTGTTTGAGTTTGAGACACTGCTCGAGTCAATTCATATGGGTTATGTGGACAACTCATATTGTCAGAGTTTCAGATCGCCAAGATTCCTACAAGACCTCCGACATGACCTAACCACTGCTCCCTACATAATATTATATGAAACAGCCGGGACCTACAGTTTAACGTGCCATCCGAAACACGGTAGCGCCCAGGTGAAAAGTCCACATGGTGAGATTCGATCCAGGGACTCCGAATTTAAAGCCGGGCGTATTCCCTCTGGACCACGGACGCTACATTATAAACGCTATACGATACCGAGTAATACTAATAATAATGTTCGCCGTACAGTGTGCCACACGATCGAATATTACTTGGCTCGCTATCAAACCAGGTAGCGAACCAAGTTCGTGGTACAGCCGTACCATGTCGGATCGTCTACTTGCTGTTTAATTTGCATAATTATTTTTTATTCATATTATTAGCAAACAAAAATTATATATAAAATTAGCAAACAATAATATATTTCGTAATAGTAAAATTATTTGTTTAGCTTTAGATTTATATAATGCGAAAACGAAAACAATTTGCACATAACGTTAAATCTAAACGGTGAGAGTTTATGTAAGTTACATCGGAATAATATTCTTGTTTTTAATTAATTTCAGTTGTTAAGGGGTATTTTACAAGAAAGCAAAAATTTTCCCATTGATCAGTATATTTTTCTAAACATATCAGTATTAATTTCAAACTGTACGCAATTAATTCTATTTGAATATTTACTTTTCTTACCCTACATTGCCACTTCAACTTACTAATCCGCTGTGCTATATCGGTAACTTTCGTTCGTCTAGGGATCTCCTCATTTCTGATTCGACAACGTTCATTTGAATAAACCGAAGTTAACTACGAAGTATTTTTTTAATGGCGACGCACGTTCTAATTTTAGCAGAACAGGAAAATCTTATATCTTACACTTACTGACCCGGGGATCGAACCCGGGACCTCATGATCGTTCGAATATATTATAGGATAAGACCGGGTTAACCCAACATAGATCGCTGAGCAAACTATCGATGTACCTAAGTATACAAAATTTGATGAAGTTTCAGAGTTACACAAAATTATTTTTAAACATTCAAATTGACTGAAAATAAAACCTGTAAATAGTAATATGTTATAATACGTACATTGTCCATCGTTAGCGACGATAGTGTCGTCAGGCGGCGTATTACGCATGAGAATATGTGCCGCGACGTACTCCGCTTGGATACGCTGCGTGAACGCACCGATACGCTCGTATTCCAAGCCACGGTATACGAACTGCTTGTTCTAGAAAGTTTAATATATAATATTAATTTCTAGTTTTAGGCAGCGTAGGACGTCCATCCACAAGGTAGACAGACGACCTTATAAAGATCCCAGGAACACTGTAGATGCAAGTAGCTTACAACAGGGCTAGATTTAATTTGGAAATCAATGTGACGTTCTACGGCTGAAATGACGATAAACTGCTAGATTTATCACGCTATGATAACTACTGAAAAGTAGACCTATAATGTAAACCAAAAAAAGAAAAACTAACCAAGATCTAAGCATCAAATCAAAGTTTAGTACAAACATCCATATCAACTTTCGTATAAAAAGTAAATAGAGTTCCTTTTTACGTATTTGTATATAAAAAAGTACTTTGTTACACCCACATTTCGCCAGTATGTTATAGGTCCCTTGTAACAGGGCGCGAGCCTATCGCCATCTACCGGGCACAGTTCCAGATTCCAGGCAGTTATTGAGATAATTCCTGATTGGAAATCTTTGACTGACCTGGGGATCGAAGCCGGGGTCCCACGATCGGCAGTCGAGCTTGCGCCCACTACGCCACGGAGGCAGTCGAGGCAATATTCATAAAGTTGAATGAAACTAACTCGAACAAAGAGCGGGCATCCTTTCCCATAGAATCCGACTCGGAAGTACTCCGGCTCCGGGCGCAACTGCTCCATGATGGAGTCGAGGAAGGTGGCGTGCGTGCGCAAGCACGCGGCGAGGCGCGCGTAGTCGCACACCTTCACTTCGTAGAGGCTGGCTAGCTCGCGCAGTAAGGGGAGACCTTTCTCCCAACACTACGGAACAACATTATTCAATTACACTTTATTGAGAGCCATAAAAACGCTCTGTAACCTAGCAAAAGGGATCCTAAGATCGCAAACTACTTGCTGATTAGAAATGATAGGACTGACGCTGTAAAAGGCGGCATTCTTATCTGTTACAAAAGGTCTTATACTTCGGGTCGAGCGCCTCCTGCGCTCCAGAGCGCTGTAGAGGCCATCTGAGGCCAACAGCATAGGTCATTACAAAAAAAGCATACTGCATTCACTACCGTCAGAGTCGTGGTTGCACTAAAACTCGAGTCGCTCTCAATAGTAAACATAGTGAAAATACAGACGAAGTTCTTTTCTTAAGCCCTGCTGAAGCCCTCAACCCTTCCAACCCAGACACAGTTAGGTGTGCGTTCTGCACAAATTTCCTACAGTCCACCTAGGGTTTGAGGGGAACATTGAACTATGGTGGTGAGCAATAGGGAATATCTAGATGTGCAAACAGTAATGTGCAAACATAACCGTGTTCCGGTCTGAAGGGCAATGTTACCAGCGAAATTACGACGAGTTTTAACAACTAATATCTCAGGGTGACAGGCGCAGTGCAGTGCCGCGTAGAATTTTGAATATAAAAACACTGAGTGGCACTGTGTCTGATATGGGCGATCATGATGCTTACCATCAGGCACCTGATTTGCTCGTCTTGTCACTCACTATCTTAAAAAAATGATATTAGATGATATTATTTATTACTTTATTTATTTATTTAACTTAATTAGAACGGCTGCAATCTCCAATTACACTAATTACTAACGACCCGCACTTAAGTATGAACTTTTTCGACGATTACACTACGCATCAAAATCCGTTGCGTGATTTAGGAGAAGTTCGCGGATATGAAGAAAGCCATACGCATAATAAGAAGACTTTGTTTTAAGATAGCGATCGAATTTTGATTGTATGTAACTTTACTATATCATTATAATATAACACATACGTATTATTAAATGTGGTGTATATTTCAATTTCAATATTCCTTATGGGAAGAAGAAGAAAGTTTACAAAACTAATAAATACCGGTCTAAATACTTCCTTGCGTTTAATATGCCCACAATTTACAGACAGCCCTAGTGTTCAGCCGCTTTCTATTAAGAAAGCGGTCTATATTAATTAGGCATAACCTAATCCATCGATTACGTACGTAACAAAAAATCGATAACTTACTTTGCCCCGATCGAAATATTGCAGAACTTGATTGTATATGACTTCTTTGCGTTTCCACTCCGTCATCTCTGGGTATTCAGGATCTACTCCGACTTGGTCGCTGTCCCAGCTTAACGTTTCTGCATATAACTGTTCACAATGTTTAAAACTTTTATTAATATACTAGATGATGTGCCCCGCGGTTTTACCTGCGTAGTCTTCGTTCTTGTGGGAATATCGAGATACAAAGTACCCTAATATGTTTAATTCTAGGGTTTAAGCTACCTGCATACCAAATTTCAGCCCAATCTGTTCAGTAGTTTTGGCGTGAAAGAGTAACAAACATCCATCTCTCCATCAATCTAACCAAAACCGCGCGAGATGGCGCTGGAAGTGAGTGAGAACTCGCAAGCGTTTTGTCTATGTTATTTCTTAGTGGTTACAAAATTATTGGTATACCTATAACATGATACTTACCAAAAGCGTACACCCGGCTTCGACAAAGTTGTCCGAAGCGATGTGCAAATCGTGCAGTTTGTACACATAGCGTAGGTACATCTCCTTGCGATCTATTTCATTCTTGTAGAAGTTCTGCAAATATTTGTAAGAAATTATTTACGCTTTTTGAAAGTATATCATATCAATCAGTGAGTATGGCGCGTTCAAACCATCGCTAAAATATATGTAGAGTCTCGACTGTTTGGAGACTCTGCATACATTGTTTTATTTGTTAAGTTATAAGTTAAAGTTAATAGTTAATGTTTTGTTCTTTTTTGAGTACGGGTGCGCGACGCCGGGACGCTTAGTTTAAAAATAAAAGAGCAGTGTGCTCTGAACGACGCCTTTATTGGTACTACTGATTTTAACAAACTTATGACTAAAGAAATCTGTAGAGTTATGTTAAGTGTTAGGTTAACGTGGGAACTCAAGTGCTCTGTATGGTGAGCCCATACAATATATAAAAGATCCAACAATACGTACGAGTGTATCGCAAAAAAGAAAGACCAACGATATTTAGATTTAATCAAGGTCAAAGCACACAGAGCACGGGTGCGTATCGAGTTGGGAGAACGACAGGTGTAATTCCTTGTAATATTACGTTTATACACAGAGTGGGTGCAGATAGTGTTATCTTAGGTATATTTTATCTATTGTTCAGCAAGATGAAATCGTCTATCAGGGTGATCCACCAGGAATGTTACGGAGATGGTTTTATCGGAACTCGGAAAACCATGTTTGAATACGCGGACTGCGGCTTATCGCCAATATACATCCGGTATCATATTCGGTTTAAAGGAACCGAATTCAGAGGTGTAATGACAGACAAAAATTTAAAGTTTTCAGAAGCATACTTACGAGTAAGTTAACAGTGGCGGCCATCCGTTTGTCCCTGTGTTCGGCCCCCTGCATGACCGCTCTATAGTCGAGCAGCCTCTCGAGCAGTCTCGTCACACATCCGACGAACGCCGCGCCCGCCTCGCGCCACCCCTCCGTTGATACGCGCTCCATTAACCTATTGGTTTTAGTTACGAGTCATCATAACATTAGCAAAACTGCGCATAATATTGTAGAGGTAGGCCTCTATTGCAGGGGGCCGCCTGAGGAAGTACCACATCTTTGCCGTTATTCATCCGCCAAGCAGTAATGTGCAAATATTACTGTGTTCCGGTATGAAGGGCAATGTTACCAGCGAAATTACTGGGCATGATGAATTTCAACATAATAATATTTCAGGGTGACGGACGCAGTGCAGTGCCGCGCAGAATTTTTAACTTTAGAACACTGGGTGGCACTGTGTCTGATATGGGCAATCATGATGCTTACCATCAGGCACCTGATTTGCTCGTCTTGTCACTCACTATGATAAAAAAAACCTTTGAATATATAGAAATGTGGCTTGTATTTTGTCCAAAGGATTAGCATCTGCATCCAACGGGGCAACTCCACCAGCATTCTGGCCACTTTCCCCTCCACCAAGGGTTTAGCAGATTAAGATTGTTAGATTGATTTTAGTAAGGCATTAGGTTTTATTCTGTCTTGGTTTAAATAAAATGTAACATTTATATGGAATAGACGACATAAGGTACTGCTTTTATTTCCATGATTAAATGAAAACATATTCAAAGTACATAAATAAAGCGTAACCACCCATTCCTTGTCGTTGTCTAATTCCGATTTCGACATAGAAAGGTGAAAATAACTAGACATCTCATACAACCAGATATTATAGGAATTTTATAGGATGACGTAGCGATATAACACTGGTTTCTTGTCTGTTCATCGCGGGTTTGCTGACTGTCTTCAGGATTTTTTAAGAGTTAACCTACGTTATAAAAGGTTATAAAAGCAAGGCTATCGCCAATTACAAAACAGGTTTCCCCTGTGTAATGTCACAACTCTCAGGTGGCTTAAGAGATAACAATATTTAATGCAGAATAAATTATAATATTACATAATATAACCAATAAAGTAAAGCGTTAAAGTTAATACTTACACAGAACTCAAATGCTCCCTGATTCGTCGCAAGCACAAATAGAAAATTTTACAAATATTAATAAGGATACCCAAAAATTTTATTGACTAAAACTGTCTGCATTTTTCGACAATATTATCTTTGACAAGACAATTATTTTGCCCTTTTAACCCGTTATCCTAGAGGAACGCAACGAGAAAACTCATATGGCATCGCATCGCGGCTCTCATATGTCATACCTTCTGATTATTATTTGATATTTTCGGCTAGCGTATCTATTGTCGTGCACACAATTAGAACAATTAGGACGTTGCAAACTGTGCGATTTTCCCGTTCTTTTTCGCCGTATACGTGCAAACTGTGGAATGATTTCCCTGCTGTGGTCATCCTAATGAGCTGCATGGGACTCTTTTAAAGAAGAGTCAAGGTGTTGGCAATCGGCAACCTACTGGCTATACTCCTGGTCTGGCAGATATCTATAAGCGTCAGCCATCTATGTCACAAAAAAGTCTCA
Source organism: Hemistola chrysoprasaria (assembly GCA_947063395.1). NCBI lineage: Eukaryota > Metazoa > Arthropoda > Insecta > Lepidoptera > Geometridae > Hemistola > Hemistola chrysoprasaria. Next base: position 12,691,229 of record OX346714.1, read on the forward strand.
TATCCAAGCGTACTTACACAGTGTCAAACAGCCGTCGATAATGTTCATCAGCTTTGTTCTCGGCGACGAGGGAGTCCAGTTTGTCAACTAGCGCGGCTTCAGTTCGTCTCGCGGAGCCTGTAGCAGCTCGCTCGGCCGCCATCAGGGCCACTAGGGCGGCCAGGGCAGGCCTACGGAGGGTGCTCACTAGGGTTATTTCTAGGAGGGCTCCTACTGCACCCGGGAGCATGTGGAGCTGTGCTGGACCTGTACACATATATATTATTTGTTAAATATCTGCAGATGTGCCCCTCGGTATCACGGGTTGCGGAATACGAAATTTGCAATAACAAGGCGAACTTAACACATAAACATAAACCTTTGTGAATTTAACACATTTTTGATGAAATGTAATTTACTCGCGTTTTATTTTATTTTTTTATTTACCTCTACGTTTCGACAGGGTCGCATCAGCCGTGGTGATGAGATGACTCAATTGAAGAAGAGCAATGCAATTTATTTAATAAATATTTTTACGTTGATGTGGAATATGCTATGGAATAGTGCCCCACCCACTCTACCCGTTGTTGCCGTATGAGCCGGCTAAGGGTTATGAGATAGACATCAAGAGGACGGGCAGCAGCGTATTCTTTGTAATAATCCGCCACCGCTCCGGCTGCAGCGCGCCTGACGTCACCGGCGCCATGTGCCCGCGGACCGTAGCAATATATACCGAGCATGTTCCACACGTGCAGCACGCGGTACCCCGCGGCGGCGCGCATGCGCACGCGGTCGGGCCCGCGGCCCGCCCACCGCTCCGGCTGCAGCGCGCCTGACGTCACCGGCGCCATGTGCCCGCGGACCGTAGCAATATATACCGAGCATGTTCCACACGTGCAGCACGCGGTACCCCGCGGCGGCGCGCATGCGCACGCGGTCGGGCCCGCGGCCCGCCCACCGCTCCGGCTGCAGCGCGCCTGACGTCACCGGCGCCATGTGCCCGCGGACCGTAGCAATATATACCGAGCATGTTCCACACGTGCAGCACGCGGTACCCCGCGGCGGCGCGCATGCGCACGCGGTCGGGCCCGCGGCCCGCCCACCGCTCCGGCTGCAGCGCGCCTGACGTCACCGGCGCCATGTGCCCGCGGACCGTAGCAATATATACCGAGCATGTTCCACACGTGCAGCACGCGGTACCCCGCGGCGGCGCGCATGCGCACGCGGTCGGGCCCGCGGCCCGCCCACCGCTCCGGCTGCAGCGCGCCTGACGTCACCGGCGCCATGTGCCCGCGGACCGTAGCAATATATACCGAGCATGTTCCACACGTGCAGCACGCGGTACCCCGCGGCGGCGCGCATGCGCACGCGGTCGGGCCCGCGGCCCGCCCACCGCTCCGGCTGCAGCGCGCCTGACGTCACCGGCGCCATGTGCCCGCGGACCGTAGCAATATATACCGAGCATGTTCCACACGTGCAGCACGCGGTACCCCGCGGCGGCGCGCATGCGCACGCGGTCGGGCCCGCGGCCCGCCCACCGCTCCGGCTGCAGCGCGCCTGACGTCACCAGCGCCACGCCCAGCTCCATGTACCCCGACCATAGCTGGTAACACAACCATTCATATATGACCCACCTTGCCCACTATAGCGGTACGTTATAGAGTCGTGAGCCAAAAACAAAATTCTTTGTACGGAATTATATGATGAGACTAGACCGTCTCACTATCAACAATTTCTGTGGTTGACACATTATAAGTTACACCGTTCCTTATTCGTCGCCTGATTGGATACGTTCATATAACGGTCCTATAACGTACCGGTATAACGGAAACCGCTTTAAGGCAAACATATCAACTCGAAAAGAAATCATCATCGCATCAACTTCAGCCGTTCAGTATTGTTTGTATGAAACGCACACTATCGACACTAATCGGCATCGTAAAGTAATCGCTTTGCCTCGGGACTCAAGCTCAAGAACTGCATGCAGTGCGTAGTCAACTTGTAGTTTCCAAGCGTACGTCGTCCCTGCTCTTAAGTCTGTGAGTACGTCTCTTCATTCATGCTTGCCCCTCTCAACCCTCCCGCGGCCTTTCAATCCAAACTGATTGATGAAACTGGTGCCGCCTGGCCGTCAACTGTCAATGAGAAGTCGGCAACCCGTAGCCAAGTCGACTGCCGGATGTTGCTAATCCACTTTGGTTACGTGCTCGCGTTAAAGGCCTATTACTTACACTACACTGACACTCGTATTCAAGAACCATGATAGCCCGAACGCATAGAGCTGGTAAATTCAATTGGAGACAATTGCCTCCCGTGACAAACGCAAGCCGTTAGCAATTCCTTACTTAGCACAGTACCTTACAATCAATCAGGGTCAGAATGTCAATCAGGGTGCCTTTGTTAAGGCTAATTTTTAAAGGCTTTGAGTAGTCATTCAGTTTAGGGTAATAGGCATTTTAGTTTGAATGCCTAAATCGTAAAAATCGAAGAATGGCATTTTGAGGGATGTCTATGACGACATGACGAATCCCATATAATATATTAAATGGATTTCCGTTCACATGAGCGGCAACAAGAAAAAAAATCTTGACAATTTATTTAAATTAATGTTAAAGTTTGTCTTTTAATTTATCTTACCATCTACATATTAAAATTCCTAATTACCTGTGAATCGAACTGCGGAGGTTCGTCTCCCAAGAACCTCTCCAACAAGGGCGCAGACAAATCTTGTAGAGCAGATAATAACACTTTACAACTCTGCACTCTCAACACCATCCAATCTGAAGGGAAAACCTACAAACAAAGTTATAAACTCCATTATGTTTTTCAATCAGTTTTGCCTCAACCACGGCTAGTTATTGCTGATTAACCTATTGGCCGTCTGGTTCCCGGATATATAATAGGGCCACTTCTTTCTCATCCTGTGGGAGCCGTGAGACCCAGCAGACACATATTCGGAGAGTGAGCAGCAGCGCCCTCCGGCACCAAGTATTCCAACTGCTGTGATCACTATGCCACACAAGCGTGGTGATTACAGCTAAATCCCCCCATATGAATAGTTTATGGCGTTCTATGGGGAAGGCCTATGTTCAGCAGTGGACGTCTTCCGGCTGATGATGATGATGAACCTATTGTGTAATGTGATGATTGTCGTCGTTCAAGAAATTAGTCGTTCGTCAATCAGTACCTATCACTCTAGATATGTACCACTCAATATTAATGCCACTAATTGTAACTCTTAGTGCAAATTCTGTTACTTCCGCGGGGCTATTCTTAAGTTTGCCATAGCAATGCGACAATAGTAAATTGCGCAATTTACTGCTATCGTGTTGCTGTCGTAAACGAATCATAAATTGGCCATCATACCATCTTTTTATAAATGAAAACTTACGTCTTGTTCAATCAAATGCCTAAACACAAGGAAGGCTCGCATTAAGAAATCTTTCAAGGGTTTCCTGTCGTGTGGATGCGGCGCTAGGTGGCTCCACAATCTTTGGTAATATATGGGTTTTAACAACTCCATAACTCCGAGCAAACCAGCCACCATGGAACCCTGGAAAATTTAACATATTTATATCGACATAATGTAAAATGACTCGCCTAATGTGTTGTTAAACGAATAACTCAAGAACGGCTGGACGAATTATTTTGCATTTTTTTTATATTCCTTGCAGTTTTAGTAGTAAGGTTTTGTGAAGAGAAAAAATGGAAACATTACCAGGAAATACGTAAAAAACGCTAAAGCGCGGGAGTAAAACTACCCCTCAAACAATGGGTCTCTTTATCCCATTATGTAAAAATCTACTATTGTTTTAATATTGCAGTTCAACATGTTTAAATTTAATGAACAAAGTGTTAAGAAGAGTGACCGGTTGGCTCAGTGACTATGTCTTCTGAGCCGCAGATCCTGGGTTTGATTCCTAGGCAGGTCTTACATTAGTGCGCATTAGCATGTTTGTCAATTATATTTGTTTTATTGTTTTATTCTGTGTTATTGGTGTACCAGTTGTAAGCGGCTTGCATCCAGCGTGTTCCTGCTGTTTTAATCAGATCAACTGTCCACCTTGTGGGTGGACGTCCTACACTGCGCTTGCCGATTCGTAGGAGAAAGTTGGAAGAATTAAATTAATATATAATTTGTACCTAAATAATATTCACAGATTTCTTATAGCGTTCAATATTGAATCTTATCTACTCACCAATACAGGCGAGTTTCCACCAATCAAATGCAGTACAGTCTCAACCAAAACGTCCAAAGTATTCAAGCAGAGGACGTCGACATCAGGATTCAACTCGTCCGGGTCGTCAATCAAATGTAACCCTTCCTTTTTCCACAATAAGGTTACTAATTCTCCGAGCATTTCGGCACATTGAGCCAGCTCGTCTCGTCTGGCGAGATGTACGCGAAGATGGTGGCAGGCGGTCGTTAGAACTATGTTACGGGCCTCTGAGAATAAATTATAATAAACAGATTATTATCAAAACTGTAGGTTTGAGGTTAATTAATTTTTGACGCGCCTACCATTACTAACCTACCATTACTAACTAACCTAACCTATCCACCAGGATAGGTTAGTTAGGTTGGACAATATAAACGGCAGTTAATAGGAGGAGGAAAGGAGGTAGCGATGGCAACCCTGGAGTGGTATGTCAGAGGGACATTCGGTGATGGAGCTGAAAAGAAGATGGCCGATAGGAATTAGATTATATTGTATTTCTAGTTCTGTCTTATTTGTTGTCCAAAAGTGTTCTTACCAGGATCCAGTCCCAAAGGTCCCTTCAAAGTCTCCTGGGCCGCAGCTAACCTCGCCTTAGCTAGCGCGGGCGGCGCGTTAGCTGCGGGCGCGTCCAGCATGGCGGCCGACACGCGCGCCGCCTCCACCGGCCCGAGCGCAGCGCACACTTCCTTAGCTACGCTCGCCCATGACGACATCAGTGCCGCCTATAAGGGTATACGGTAGGAATTTTATAACCCTTTGAATGCAAGCAGAAATTTAAGATTCCGGCCGGTGGCCAATGTGGTGTTCAATGTGTTTTAAGTAATTTCAGATTGGCATATGCAGTTAATATAACGGTAGCGTTTAGATTATTACGGCATTTGTGCCACTTACGAGGATGATTGGTGGATTTTTTTATGACTAGACTGCGTCCCGCAGTTGCATCCACATAGTCAACGTTCCCGTGGGAATATCGGCTTAAGAGTAACCTATGTATTTTTCCATGGTTTTAACTATTTATATACCGAATTCCAGTACAATCGGTGCAATAGTTGTAGCGTGAAATAGCAACAACCTACACTATAATAAAAAAATGATTTAAAGAGGAATGACTCGAGCGTGTAGCCAATGGTCCTACCTACCTACCTACCTACTCTGTTATTTGTTTTTATACATATAATTGGTAAGTACCTTTTTTATGATAGTGAGTGACAAGACGAGCAAAACAAGTGCCTGACGGTAAGCATCATGATCGCCCATATCCAGACATCGCCCATATCCAGACAGTGCCACTCAGTGTTTTAAAATTCCAAATTCTGCGCGGCACTGCACTGCGCCTGTCACCCCGACATATAAGTTGTTGAACCACGTCAGGCTCAGTAACTTCGCTGGTAACATTGCCCTTCAGACCGGAACAGCACATTACTGCTTGGCGGATGAATAACTAACTGGCAAAGGTGTGGTAAAAAAGGTGCGTAAAGGTGCGGACCGGCAAGCGCAGCGTAGGACGTCCACCCACAAGGTGGACAGACGATCTGATAAAGTCGGCAGGAACACGCTGGAGACGGGCCGCTTACAACCGGACTGAATGGAAATCTATAGGGGAGGCCTATGTTCAGCAGTAGACGTCCTGTGGCTGAGATGATGATGATGATGAAGGTGTGGTACTTCCCCAGGCAATCCCCTGCAAAGGAGGCCTACCACTACACTTAAAGTCAAAGTCATGTACCCATCCATCCATCCATCAATCAGTAGGATGTAAGGATGTAAGGATGTATGTCGACCTGAGCGGGCGCCAGGTGGTCCCGGTGCGGATGGTGAGCGAAGGCGGTGAGCGCGGCGAGCGCGGCGCGCACGTCCCTCCGGAAGCTGTCCTCGTACTGTCCGCCGGTGGCGCGCGCGAACAGGCTGCGCGAGCGCACGGCCAGCCGGAACACGGCGCCCAGCGAGCGCAGGCACTTGCGGATGGGCTCCTGCCCGTCCGCGCCCGCCGCCCACTCCGCGCAGTGCTGCACCGACGATATTAGACCTCTGCGGACGGACCACAGATCAATGAGTCTCGACCTAGTTTTTTTTTTATGATAGTAATGACGAGCTAATCAGGTGCCTGATGGTAAGCATCATGATTGCCCATATCAGACACAGTACCACCCAGTGTTTTAAAATACAAAATTCTGCGCGGCACTGCACTGCTCCTGTCACCATGAGATAGGAGTTGTTGAATGTCATCATGCCCAGTAATTTCGCTGGTAACATTGCCCTTCATACCGGAATACAGTAATGTTTGCACATTACTGCTTGGCGGATGAATAACTGGCAAAGGTGTGGTACTTCCCCAGGCGGCCCCCTGCTAAAGAGACCTACCACTACAGACTACTAGATTCGACTGAACAGAAAATTTTAATTTAGATTTGCCCCAAACACAATTTAATCGATAATGGCAAGTATTTCATATGCATTTCGCCGATGTACAATTATAAGAACCATCTTCAAATGTGCCTCGAAGCTTTGCGGAAATAGAGGCGATTTATATATAGTCTTTAACTCCTCGGTGGCTCGGTGGCGTAGTGGGCACATGCTCGACTGCCAATCGAGAAGTCCCGGGTTCGATCCCCAGGTCAGGCAAGTGTTAAATATTGAATTTTTCCATTAGGAATTATCTCAATAACTGTCTGGAGTCTGAAACTGTGCCCGTTAGATGGCAATAGGCTCGCCACCTATTACATGGGACCAATAACATACTGGCGAAATGTGGGTGTATCTACTATGGGACTGAGTACTAGATACACCTCTGCCTGACACTTCGGGAAAAAGGCGTGAATGTATGTTATGTATAGTCTGTAAAATGTTTTAAAATTACTGAAAAATGTCATGAAAGTGAACGAAGCGAAAATTGTATGTCAGGATCGTAGCAAGTGGAATGAAATAGTCTCCGCCTACCCCACCGGGAACAAAGCGTGACTGTATATGTATATATGTATGTATAGTCTGTATAGTAAATGGAATAATTTACTCACTTATATACGAGAGCAGCGGAGAAATGTTCCTCAATATAAACATCAAGCACAGGCCTGAAGTGTTGGAACCGAGTCTCGTCGAGCAAACTGCATATCGATATCAACACTAGGAACACTGTGCCTGAATGTGGTGTACTGAAAAACAAGTAAATACATAACGATTAGACTGAAATTTGCACTAACTTAGTAGTAAAATTCATCCGGACCGCTAAAGTTTAGAAAGTGTCTACAATATATAACCCTTACCTATTCCCGTCTTCAGTGGAAAACAACGCGAACAAAGCGTCGAGTACGTCTCTCAGGAACTTTATAAGCTCTTCGCAGCTCAGGCCGTCTCCTAGTCTCAATACTCTAAGCAACGTTTCTTGTACTTTCTCTGGGTGGGCGCGCCATTGGAGTAAGGCTAGGAGATCCTCTGAAATTAAATATTTAGATAATTTTATTATTATGTAACTGCCTTTATTGAAAATATACTAAACAATGGAGCTACTTCTTACTATCTACCCTAACTAAATACACTATGCCATAGAACACTTCGTAAATCCACAGGCCGACATGTCAGCCTATAGAAAATCCAAGTGCTCTAAACTACAGTCATATGGCAGCGTTCGTTGGGCCACATAAACGCCAGAATATTGATCACGCGTCACCTCGACCAAGCACTTAGATAGATTTTTGAAAATGACACCACATCGGTGGCTCCTGGCCCTCACGGTCCCAGATTCTCGACTCCAAACGATTCAATTATGTACCTAATATGTAAAAAAAAGGTACGAGTTGACAACTTAAGAAGAAGAAGAAGAAGAAGAAGAAGAAGAAAAATTATTTATTCGCCGCACACAACAGATTGTTAGCCTAAATAAATTTATCATATACTAACATCGAGTAACGAGTATGCGGCGAAAAGGTACTAACTCAGCATAATGCAGGTTGCAGAACAACCTGCGCTGGTCTTCCGTTAGTACCTTTTCCCAGTGGCATCACGGACAATTCTTACATGTACTATCTATATTAAATAATATGAAGATAATTTTATTTTTACCCTTACAATACAATAATTCATAAAATTCACAAGTGCCCATTTTCCTAATTTTAATAAGTAATAGTAGTAAGTAATAATAGTAATAAGTAATAATAGTAAGTAGTTTAATAAGTAAGTAAGAGGTAGGAGGATCTTTAATATTTTTATAAAACGTAATTTATGGACTATAGTATTTACCTATATCTGTAATCTATTGTGCATTAACATCTATATAGCACTCGTTTCATGCCTCAGGTTTTCCTGACCTATTTGATGTTGAGACAAAAAAATCTTTAATTTTAATCTAAATGTATGAAGACCTTGCAGGTTCCTTATTGGCGGAGGGATATTATTCCAGCACTTTGATGCAGCGTAACGAAAGCTACCTCTAAAGGATGCTGAACTGTTTCGTGGAACAGTGAGCTGCATCGCGTACTGGGATCGTAGTCTACTTGTAGAAACCCAAGACAGCTTTTGATAAAGATAGGGTGGTGTTTTAAATTTAAGTATCCCAAATAAAAGACATGACAGATGTAGCTTCCGTCGATGCCGCAGCAACTCGTTGCTGTTTAGTAACAAACTTCTTAGGAAGCTTTCGTTTTTCTTCTATTTTGTCGGCACTTTTTTTTATGTATGTTCTAGATATTATTATATTTATCCCAGATAAATTTTCCGAAAAAGTTTTGCGCTAAAACATTAATTAAATTATCAATATTATAGCGCGTTTAGCCCTGTTTTTGCCATTAAATATATTAAATAAATGTAAATCTCTTTTTTATTAACGAAAAACAATTGGTGTTTCATTGACGTTTCGGCTGTTGCTTTAGCCGTGGTTACGAGTAGACTACGTTTTGCCAAAAAAAATTGAGTGGATCCTTGAAGTTTAGTAAAGATGTATAGTTTACATACATGGGCGATAAGCACAGATAAATATGCTGTTGAGTCTTGTACTAACTAAGATTACGTAGAAGACTCCCTTCAGATTAGTCAAGTTTGCTAATCATTTGTTGCCGGCATTAAATTAACTCTACGAAAATTCGTCAATTATTGGCAATCACATGAAATTCTGCAATATCATATTTACACAAACTTTTCGATAATATGAACAACATAGTAAAAAAATGGTGTCTTCTTACCATTTTGAGTAAGTTTAGTAGAACACAATAGCGTGCTAATAGTACAGTTTTCTTTGGAACTTCTTTGGAATGTGGGGACAACTCCGTTCGCTGATGGAACCCTGGTAGTGTCGCTTGCACACGACGGCAGTAATAGATAACTTGCTGACGTCAATCTAAACAAAAACAATAAAAAAGTTTGACATTGTTATAAGATTAGAAAATAGGCGGCGACCGGAGAGTTCCCCATACAAACGTAATAGGTAAATCATTTGAAATCAGAGCATATTTCCAACATATAATGACGTTATTCGGAATTAGACACTAGTTATGTAGGTTCCTAATTATATTTTAATACAAAATAGAAGTACTTTGGATAAAAATATGATAAAAATGCTAAATATAGGTATTTTCAAATATAAATCCAAATTATAAGTATTTCCGACTAAAATACAATTTGGAACCCAGATAACTAGTATCCGATTAATTCCGAATAACGTCATTAAATGTTGGAAATATGCTCTGATTTCAAATGATTTAACTATAACGTTTGTATGGAGAATTCTCAGGTCCCTTCCCCGTTAATAAGATAGTGGAAAAAATATATATCCCACTAAAAACGCTTTCATGTAAAATGTTGCCAAGACGAGACTATACGGCTCGAACTGTTAAAGTTATCAAAACACTTCACCGTTTTGTAACACGTTTCTGATGAGAAAATTAACAAGACATCTAGAAAAATAGATATTTTATATTGATATCATGCTCGATAGTTTTACATAGAGAACGCTGCTGCCCATCCTCTGGATCTGATAGACCTTAGCCGACTCTTACTGCAAACAAGGGCAGATAGAGTGGGGTACTATTCTAGAGCCGGCAAATTGTTCTCACTCGGTCATCTGGTCCCAAACTAGACAGAGCCTGTACTATGGTAACCAGAAGACTGATTTACATATTATATACGCTTACAACACCCAGACACCGATCAAACAGATAATATGCTCATGTTGATAACAGATAATATGCAATGTTTATGCAATGTTTTACCTGGCCGGGGATCAAACCCGAGACCTGCGGTTTAAAAGGCAGGGGCACTGCCGTTGAGTCAACCAGCTAGTCAATATGGCAAAACATATAGGGAAGGCCTACAGTGGACTTCCATCTGCTGAGATGATGATGATGATGATGATGATGATGATGATGATGATGATGATGATGATGATGATGATGCTGATGTGTAGTCGCAACTTACTTGGTCGGGTCATCACATTTGTACACATATAGTTCGTGAGCTCCGTCCCTTAGAGTAGCCCCGCTCGGTTCCATGAGTCTTGCGAATGCAAAACCGAACAGTTTCCTCTCGTTTTTGTCTCTCGCTGGAACATAATAATAGCAAACTCTTTATTTTCAATATATTGGTAAATAATAACTTTTGTGTTGTTACTGGCCTCTATGGTACAGAATATGGATTAATTCTGCTACCACCTAACCAATATGACCCATATCTGAAATTAAATATTCTGTAAGTATAAGCCACGCGGGGCTCTGTTGTTGTGGTACAACACTAGCGACTGTATGTATGTCGTGTCGGTGCTAACATGTACACTCACTGGAACAATGTCTGAACTCGAGCCGCACATGCGCATGAGTGAAGGTATCGAGCGGCACGGTGAGGCGCAGCTGCTCCCCCCACGCGGGGCTGTTGTTGTGGTACAACACTAGCGACTGTATGTATGTCGTGTCGGTGCTAACATGTACACTCACTGGAACAATGTCTGAACTCGAGCCGCACATGCGCATGAGTGAAGGTATCGAGCGGCACGGTGAGGCGCAGCTGCTCCCCCCACGCGGGGCTGTTGTTGTGGTACAACACTAGCGACTGTATGTATGTCGTGTCGGTGCTAACATGTACACTCACTGGAACAATGTCTGAACTCGAGCCGCACATGCGCATGAGTGAAGGTATCGAGCGGCACGGTGAGGCGCAGCTGCTCCCCCCACGCGGGGCTGTTGTTGTGGTACAACACTAGCGACTGTATGTATGTCGTGTCGGTGCTAACATGTACACTCACTGGAACAATGTCTGAACTCGAGCCGCACATGCGCATGAGTGAAGGTATCGAGCGGCACGGTGAGGCGCAGCTGCTCCCCCCACGCGGGGCTGTTGTTGTGGTACAACACTAGCGACTGTATGTATGTCGTGTCGGTGCTAACATGTACACTCACTGGAACAATGTCTGAACTCGAGCCGCACATGCGCATGAGTGAAGGTATCGAGCGGCACGGTGAGGCGCAGCTGCTCCCCCCACGCGGGGCTGTTGTTGTGGTACAACACTAGCGACTGTATGTATGTCGTGTCGGTGCTAACATGTACACTCACTGGAACAATGTCTGAACTCGAGCCGCACATGCGCATGAGTGAAGGTATCGAGCGGCACGGTGAGGCGCAGCTGCTCCCCCCACGCGGGGCTGTTGTTGTGGTACAACACTAGCGACTGTATGTATGTCGTGTCGGTGCTAACATGTACACTCACTGGAACAATGTCTGAACTCGAGCCGCACATGCGCATGAGTGAAGGTATCGAGCGGCACGGTGAGGCGCAGCTGCTCCCCCCACGCGGGGCTGTTGTTGTGGTACAACACTAGCGACTGTATGTATGTCGTGTCGGTGCTAACATGTACACTCACTGGAACAATGTCTGAACTCGAGCCGCACATGCGCATGAGTGAAGGTATCGAGCGGCACGGTGAGGCGCAGCTGCTGCCCCCACGCGGGGCTGTTGTTGTGGTACAACACTAGCGACTGTATGTATGTCGTGTCGGTGCTAACATGTACACTCACTGGAACAATGTCTGAACTCGAGCCGCACATGCGCATGAGTGAAGGTATCGAGCGGCACGGTGAGGCGCAGCTGCTCCCCCCACGCGGGGCTGTTGTTGTGGTACAACACTAGCGACTGTATGTATGTCGTGTCGGTGCTAACATGTACACTCACTGGAACAATGTCTGAACTCGAGCCGCACATGCGCATGAGTGAAGGTATCGAGCGGCACGGTGAGGCGCAGCTGCTCCCCCCACGCGGGGCTGTTGTTGTGGTACAACACTAGCGACTGTATGTATGTCGTGTCGGTGCTAACATGTACACTCACTGGAACAATGTCTGAACTCGAGCCGCACATGCGCATGAGTGAAGGTATCGAGCGGCACGGTGAGGCGCAGCTGCTCCCCCCACGCGGGGCTGTTGTTGTGGTACAACACTAGCGACTGTATGTATGTCGTGTCGGTGCTAACATGTACACTCACTGGAACAATGTCTGAACTCGAGCCGCACATGCGCATGAGTGAAGGTATCGAGCGGCACGGTGAGGCGCAGCTGCTCCCCCCACGCGGGGCTGTTGTTGTGGTACAACACTAGCGACTCGTATGACGTCACGCCGGTCCCGCTCGCGCCCCATACGCACTCCTGAAATTTTATAGGCCACGTTAACGATGAACTCTGTTTATTGAGGCCTAACAGCGGCGTGTGGCTACCGGCTTCAGAATAGTACCCCACCCTTTGTGGTTTCCGTAAGAGCCGGCTATGGATTATCAGATCCTGAGGTCGGGCAGCATCGTCCTCTGCGTTAGACCATTGAACTGCGGTTGCCAACCTGCCTGCCAGGCGTGGCAAATATTGGAAAATGTACACTGTCATCCGCCCACCAATCGTGCTTTCCTCACCCCGCCAGCGAGTTAGAGCCGTGTATGAGCTAAAATGAGCTCGCGATGCACTACACGCGCACGACGCTACAATGATATTTGTATTAAACTCAAGTAGGTACTTTATACGTTGAATTTTTTACTCCGTTGCCGCTCATGTACATAGTCATATCTTTTGTTGCTGGGATGTGAAATAAAAATGGATCATGGAAGAAAAAGATTAAAATTAGTTATTTTCCCACAAATCAGTTTTACAAAACTGCTTTTAAAATTAACTTCGAATAATCAACCGATTATTGAAACATTATAATAGCTTTTATAGTTAAAAATAATAAATGTAGATTATATCCATTCCATATATTAAAGTTTCAAGCAACTCTCCTGGACTTGAGATAGTATGATCATGTATTACGTAGACCAGCCTCGTGGTAGGCCAAATTATCTATACTAATATTATAAAGAGAGAAACTTTGTTTTTTTTGTTTGTAACGAATAGGCTCCGAAACTACTGGACCGATTTTAAAAATTCTTTCACTTATGGATAGCTTAATTCAGTGTGAGTGACATAGGCTATATGAGACTTTGAAAAAAATAGGGATCCGTAAGAAAACTGCAATATTGTGAACCAAGGTGTCACATAATATAATTACCATATTCATAAATTTGCGTGCGCTGTGAAATCCGTTGATGGTAGAAGAATATAATGTACTAGGGGTTTGTAGTACTTATCAATATCTACAAAATAGTCCACGGAAATTTTATCCATCTATTTTGGTTTAGTCACAATAATCGAAACAGACATTATATGCATGCGCTGTGAAAAGTATTGGTGGTAGAATAAAGTAATGTACTAGGGGTTTGTAGTAATTATCAATACCTACAAAACAGTATTCATAGATTATATCCATCTTTTTTGGTTTAGTCACAATAATCGATGCAGTGATTATTTTTCATGCGGTGTGAAAACTATCGGTGGTAGATTAAAGTAATGTACTAGGGGTTTGTAGTACTTATCAATACCTACAAAACAGTATACATAGATTATATTCATCTTTTTTGATTTAGTCACAATAATCGAAAGTCATTATATGCATGCGCTGTGAAAAGTATTGGTGTTAGAATAAAGTAATGTACTAGGGTAAAGTAATGTAAATTATAATGAGCAATGAAATGTAAAACATATCATAGGTTATATTTATTGTTTATTTGAATAAAATTATTTATTTATTTATTATTTTTAGGGGTTTGTCGTACTTATCAATATCTTCAAAATAGCCCACGATAAATTTATACATGTGTTAAGGTTTGGTCATTGAAACAGAAATAGTCATTAATTTGCGTGCGCTGCGTAAACATACATTCACGCCTTTTTCCCGAAGGGGTAGGCAGAGGTGTACCCAGGACTCAGTCCCATAGTAGATACACCCACATTTCGCCAGTATTTTATTGGTCCCATGTAATAGGGGGCGAGCCTATTGCCATCTACCGGGCACAGTTCCAGACTCCAGGCAGTTATTGAGATAATTCCTAATGGAAAAATCCTATATTTAACACTGCCTGAACTGGGGATCGAACCCGGGACCTCTTGATTGACAGTCGAGCATGCGCCCTCTACGCCATCGAGGCACCGAGTCACCGAGGCTGCGTAAACCATTAGGGTTATATCTATTAAAATACAATGTTTCACGAATTTACTCCTGTTAAACGTTCACTATACCTACTTCTGCTACCCGCGCGAAGCCGGGGCGGGTCGCTAGTATTTAAATATAATAAAATACTCACAGCAATAACCTGCCCCGTGTTATCATGCACACTGACAGTAGCCAAGACATTCTTGGCGGTGCTTTTCCCTCCCCTCTCGAACTCTGCCTTCTCCAACGTTAGATAGAGATCGTTCCGCACGTCCCCGGGCATTATGACGTCCGGGAAGCCTCGCTTGGCCGTCACCGTGGCCCCTGACGCCACGGCTTCAGTTATACTTCCTGGGTTTATTAGTAATCTTAGGGCTACTACTATACCTGAAAAACATAATTATAATGAAATACATACATACATACAGTCACGCCTTGTTCCCATTGGAGTACGCAGAGACTTCTTTCCACTTGCTACGATCCTGACATACAACTTTCGCTTCTCCCACTCATCACATTCTTCATGCATGCTTGTCGGTTGTTGGTACTTTTGACCTGGATTTTCCTTAAGATAACATCAACTTGTTCATGAAAGGTACGCCTAGGTCGACCCCTACTGACTTGACCATTCACACTAGCGTTAGAAATCGTCCATCCTCTCCACATGTCCGAACCATCTAAGCAATCCTTTCTCTATCTTTGTCACTACATCTTCTAACACGCCACAGCGTTCCCTTATCACACTGTTCCTCACTTTGTCCATCAAGGTCACTCCAGTCATACTTCTCATTTCCACAGCATTAATCTTACTTTCTTCTGGCAGACCCAATATTCACTACCAACTAAATGTTAAAAATGAATGGCGTGCTCACGTTGAACCAACAACAATAAACTTATTTCTCTGATGAACCAAGCGCGAAGAAATTATCTCGGTATTAACTTATCGTAAAACTTTTGGCGTTATAACACAGACCAAACAGATATTATAGTCGTGCGCAAGTTTGATCTTCCCGGGGTCTGCTGAAAAGGAAGTTACTACCAACTAAGGCACGGGTCAGTAAAAAAGTAAATTTTTCCTTAGTAGTTTTACTTATAGGGGCGCCATCTGTGATTTTATTGTCACAACTTATGCATCTACAATCAATAAATTATGCTGTATCGTTCAGACCACTAGGCGCTAGACGTTAGATTTTTTAGGGCTTTATGTCAACTTTAGGTAAACTTACCATAATTTGGTTGTCCAGGTAAAATATTGCACTTGTTTGTTTGCTTTCGTATTAACATGTCGTGAAGTTGGTGGAAGTCCTTCTCTTCGCACTGATATACCTGGAATTGAAGAGAACACGGTTACAAAAAAAAACTATTTTTCATTTTTGTAGTAATTATAGGAACTAGTGAGATTTATAGTTCTGTGTACAGATCTACTGATAAAAAAACCCCACTATCTATCTGTTATACCAACCAATGATGATAATAAATGGAAATGAGAATAAATTTTGATATATACCAGGGTGTCATAAATCATGAAGAGATATATTGCTCCTTCGACTCCTGCTATATAAGAATTTTATAGGTAAACTTGCGGCAAGAGTACTCATAATGGACAAAACAAAACCCAAACAAAATATACTAAGTTTGCGGGTAGTTTTCGCGAGAAAACAAATGTTTCAATTAATAATGGTAACTGCGGAGTATGCATCATGGGTTCGTTTCGATATAAGTGCAGCTATAAAACGAGCATTTCGTCGATGCAGGTAGCAGGTGAGTGTTGCTAAAAACTAAATAGACTGTACCAAACATAAGGTTACGATTGTCTATTTTGAGATCTGCAATTCTAATATAGAATTCAGATTACAATACAGAGTGCCAGTTTTGGTAACGCCGTTAATTATGATAGTACTTTGATTAATACCTTAAAAGTGTACTCCTTCTCAGTAGGATGTTGTCCCGGTTGCCTCAGGAACTCAGACAGCGACAAGACCCCCGCTCCCAAAGGCCTCCTGGCTATCGGGCCGCGTCGTTCCCCGGTGCCCCCACTACTACTGCCCGCGCCCGCCCACCGACCCACGCGAACTACCCACGCCACCAGCCAGAGTTCCCTTGTAAGGTCTGTCGTTGATAGGTCCTGGAGAATTTCATAAGACAAGTTACAAGAGCTGAAGAGATTTTAATGTTGTTTTAGTTACAACATTTCCAAAGACGATATGAGAACCAATGGACCTCAACAAAGACGATGCTCAAAATCGAACAAAGTAGGAAAAGTCGGAGCGCAGACCCTGGCCCTAGCCCAGATAATTTCTATGAAAAAGAGCCTTTACATTTTTCAAGCCTCTGTCTTTGTCAAAGAGCACAGAGAAAATATATTTAACGTAAAACAAGTAGAAAATCCTAGATTAAGAAACAGAGACCTGACAAAAGTTGTTTTACCACCATCTAAGACCGCTTTAATGAAGAAAAATTGTTATATAATGGCCATGAGCATATACAATAGAATACCTCTGACGGAGCTTCCCTTGAAACAGTTTAAGACAAAACTGTACCAGTGGCTCTTGGACCGCTCATTTTATAGCGTTAAGGAGTTTTTCGATGCACAATAAATTATTTAATTTTTAATTCTAATTTTACTTTATTGACATAATTATAATTTGACATCTAGACAATTTAAATTTTATTACTATTATTATTAATATCATAATAAGTTATTGAGCATTGACATAATATAAATGATTAATAATTATAGTATGGACAATTATAATTTATTTCTTACAACTAGTATTAATATAACTAATTTTGAAATGTATTTTAATTGATTGAATGCGACTATTGTATTATTCTTTTATAAATTGACATTGATGAACTAATTGCATAATTTATTAGTGTAAGAGAAGACTGGATATTTTTTCGCATAACATAATTTTGAAATTTTGCATGTCTGTGAGTCTACGGGCGAAGTATGTGAAACTTACAGCAATATGTACAACTCAACTAACTACCATACTTCAGGCAAATAAATATATTTCATTTCATTTCAAACATTTTGTTTCTGTCTGCATGCCACCCAATTTATGTAACATCTCCAGTCTCAGGATAAGTAATAAAAACTAAATACTGTTCGAGCCATATGTTTGTCTTAACGGCACGTTATGCTGAATTATAAATAAGTAAATAGAGCTAGCTCGGTGGCTTAGTGGGCGCAAGCTTGACTGCCGATCATGAGGTCACGGGTTCGATCCCCAAGTCAGGCACATAACATATATACATTCACGCCTTTTTCCCGAATGGGTAGGCAGAGGTGTACCCAGGACTCAGTGTCCCATAGTAGGCACCCCCACATTTCGCCACTATGTTATTGGTCCCATGTAATAGGGGGCGAGCCTATTGCCATCTACCGGGCACAGTGTTAAATATTAGACTTTCCATTCGGAATTATCCCAATAACTGCCTGGAGTCTGAAACTGTTCCTGGTAGATGGCAAAAGGCTCGCCCCCTATTACATGGGACCAATAACAAACTGTCATGGGGTTGTACCTACTATGGGACTGAGTCCTGGGTACACCTCTGCCTATCCCCTCGGGAAAAAAGCGTGATTGTATGTTATGTTAAATAGATCTAGTATACTCATCTTCTTTCGTTATCTTTATAAAAATAAAACAGTATTTTAGATAGTATAGTAAACGTAAAATTTCTACTACAGAAGTGGACTATAATTAACATTATGTTCATATCAAAACAATTTCAAATTCCACGATCACTGTAGATTTCTTTTTAAATGGTTTTGATACTCGTATCATTACAGTTTCATAATTCATACGAATTTTTAACTTATGAGTAACTAATTACACAATAATGTTATTCGGAATAACAGTAAAGACGAAGCGGCAATATAAAACAAACAACTGTCAGTCCTTAGAACTGATAACCAATACCCTGTATGTACATAAGTTCAAGCTATCAAGTTTCCTACTATGGAAAACGCGGCGTGTACAATAAACTCTTCAGTGCCTTCAATTATGCAAATCTCTGGTCAAGATAGATTATTACGTAAGCCGTACTCGTGTTTTACGATAGTTATACGTGTATGGGTGCAAGAAAGGCGAGGGTTCGAAACCGGTTTGGACTCGGCAAACGTCTAGACGTGCATTCCTGCAAAGTTCTTGATGAGCGCATAATGTGAGTTCTATGCGAAAATGACGCGGTTACTTTTTTCAAGCTTTGAAATAGGCGACTATCACTAAAACTCAACCTTTTTGGGTGCTTTTTAACGAATTGATTAATATTTTTTCGATTAAATTATTGCTATTGCGATAACAAAAAGATTTAAGATCATCTTATTATTTCATGCCTGACTATCATAGCACTTATAAGGTAATAAAGTAAAAACGATTAAAATAATCATTCGTAAGGCTCAAAGATGAGACCCTGAACGATTAGCACACGTTATGTGCACGCAAGTTTATAATTCCCCTTAGTAATTTTAAAAGACCCACATATAATTTTAATATCAATACTGACCATATAGAATCGAGTAATAAATAAACACAATATCTAATAATTCAATTCTATTCTCAATAGCACTTGTCTAGATGCACTATGCACTTCGTAAGCAATAGCACTAAATTATAGGCAATATAACGAGCAATTAAACAGACCGGTATCTCCGGTACGGGAACAACTATAATACACTCTGCCATCTTTATAAAGTAGGCGAAGGCGCCTCTGTCTATGTGTTAAGGCATAGACAGCGGCTTAATGAGGCGAAAAACTTGTTCCATCTTTTGCCACATACATTAGGAAGTATAAGTAGTCATCTGGAACCTCCGTGTTTCCCAAGACGGAAGGTTGCAAGTTGCAAGGTGCGACGAACTTCGTGAAAGCACGAATATAGGGGACCTCACAGACTAATTGGTAGTATGTTAGTTCCGCTAGCTTGTATGTGGTGTCTAATTTACGTGAAATGGCTTATGTGAAGGTCCTGCCGCAAATTATGTGGTAATAACAGGTGAATTAGTTTACAGATGTTTTGCTCAAGAAGTAATTCTGAGTAAGTAAGCGCCAATGGATTGTAATATTATTCAACTTAAAAGTCCTATAATAATTTTTACCCGACTGTGAAGACGGAGGGTTATGTTTTTCTACACGTAGTTGGTAATTTTATTGCTTTAGGATGAATAGTATAACATAACAATATGATTATTATAATAAGGAATTCAGACCTTAATAACAAATTGTTATCGATTACTTTTTAAAAATGTTCGAAAATAATTTGAAATATTGAACAAAGGTGTACGCCCAAACAGATAATAAAATCTAAAATAACCTACTACCAATCCCAAATAAACCATTGTAACAACCGGATTTCCACCACAAAGAGTTTTCAAGTTTACAAGGGTTATATACCTCAACTTACGCCAGCTGGAGCAATATAAACTTTATACTTACGGCGAAAAGGGTGCTGTTCGCGTGCAATCTGTCGACGTAGTTGGAGAATCCATCCCTCGCTATCCTGACCCTGAATCGTTCTGAGAGCGGTTGTCCTCGCCTCGCGTCGTGTAGCCACAGAAGTAGCTCTGCCTCGTCACCGCCGGCCGTGTGGCCGAAGTCTCTCATACTACACATGAGGTGGGATTGGGCAGTAGCCGCATTGTTTGACGTTGAGGTAAGAGTACTAGAGTTCAAGCTGCCGACGGAATCGAGCGTGCGTCGAAGGGTGCTGCGCCACTGTGGATGAGATAAGCAGTATTTAGGTTGGTGAAGGATAAGTAGAACAATTTCGAATCTAGGTGTAGCAATGTCCACTACCTATACAAAATTGACCGGTAACTGCATTTATAACGAAAAGCAGGCCCCAACAGGCCCCAACAGGCCGTACGTGGCAACCCAAAGGATCAGTGGGTATATCCGGGTTATCAGTAAGTCCCCCGTCGGAATTACCGACCGTATTGTCAATGGAAGGAATTGTAAATACTTTTTATTAGACCTGAGAGAAGACAGGTGCTGAAGATAATTATGCCTACACCATAATATTATTCTGCCCATGATATTCTAGAATATATTGTGGTCATTATTTGGTTAGGTTACCTGCTTGCGCTTTAAAAGGCAAACGGGCGTAAGAGGACAAAAAATATCACATAGTGCCGACTGCCTACTGCCGTGAGTCACTTATACCTATAGATATACCGATTATAATACTTTCCAAATTATGTATATAACTATAGCTACATAACTATGCAGTCATCATCATCATCATCATCATCATTATCGTCATCGTCATCATCTCAGCCATAGGACGACCACTGCTGAACACAGGCCTCCCCCATAGACTTCCATCCAATCTGGTTGTCAGCGTCTTCCTGCTGTTTTTATCAGATCGTCTGTCTACCTTGTGGATATTCGAGAATTTTACAGGCCAATAGATCATCAGTTCTACGTGCTATGTGCCCATTGCCACTTCAACTTGCTAATCCGCTGGGCTAGGTCGGTTTCTTTCGTTCGTCTACGGATTTCCTCATTTGAGAGCTATTTTGAGATAACTCATAAGGCCCACAGTAAGAGATGTTTCAGATCCAAAAGTTTCCTTCGACTTGAGACACTAAGGTACTATGCAGTACCACATCCTAATCCTAATCCTATCCTAATCCTAATCCTAATCCTAATATATATATATATATATATACTATTATAAAGGCGAAAGTTTGTAAGTATGGATGTATGTATGGATGTTTGTTACTCTTTCACGCCAAAACTACTGAACCGATTGGGCTGAAATTTGGTACGTAAGTAGCTTAGACCCTGGAATAACACATAGGGTACTTTTTATCCCGATATTCCCACGGGAACGAAGACTACGCGGGTGAAACCGCGGGTCACAGCTAGAAATAAATAACAGTACTCAGTACATACATCGGCTATATAAAAGTTTTGTAAACTGGTCATGGTGTAGAAGGGAGATGACCTTTTCTTATCTATTGACCTTTGTACATATTGTACCGTTGTACTTATTGCATAATAACATTATAATATGTCTTCTCTCAAGGCATTTATTCTACCACGTGCGATGAACGATGGAAATTTCTTACTCATAACATAACATCACACCTTTTTCCGAAGAGGAGGTACCACCCACACATTGCCAGTTATGTTTTGGTCCCTCGTAAGCCTATACGGTCTGAATAAAATCTTGAGAAAGCTTTATTGGCATGTTATGCTTAAACCAATTGAGTTATATGGAAATAATATATTACGGTATTATAAATCTATTTATAGTAGATTAGTAGCCAAGGGCTGTAAGGCATCAATTGCAGCCCGAGATATTTAGGCGCACGAGCGCAGCGAGGGCGCCTATACTTCGAGGGTGCAATTGATGCTTACACCCGAGCTAACTACTCTGCTTTACATCTCGATTGTGAGGTAAGTAGAAAAAAATCCCAAAAACAAACAATATTTAAAGTAAAAGTTTTCTATTCCCGCCTTTTTTCATCTTTTTTTTTAATAATTTTTTTCAAGAACGAAAATGAGCTTCGTAGTTCGATATTTAAAATTGATGACTATTATACTTATACGAAGACAAGGCTGAATAGCGAAGCGACCTCTTTTGTCATTGGCCTGAATGCATGATGTCTATTGCCAGTATGATGGTTAGATGTACGCGAACTTTTTGAAAGAGTGAAGTTTTTTTTTAATTACTTACCGCCCTAGGGCTTTTCTAGCTACATTATTACCCTAGAGCGCTAATTGGTCACTTACAAGCCCCATTTGGGGGTAATAAGGACCTACTTACCGAATATGAGAGATGTAATAGTAGATTAGTAGCCAAGGGCTGTAAGGCATCAATTGCAGCCCGAGATATTTAGGCGCACGAGCGCAGCGAGGGCGCCTATACTTCGAGGGTGCAATTGATGCTTACACCCGAGCTAACTACTCTGCTTTACATCTCGATTGTGAGGTAAGTAGAAAAACACCGGCATTACAAGAATAAAACATTTTAAAGTAAAAGTTTTCTATTCCCGCCTTTTTTCATCTCCTTTTTAAATTATTTTTTTCAAGAACGAAATTGAGCTTCGTAGTTCGATATTTAAAATTGATGACTATTATACTCATACGAAGACAAGAAATAGCGAAGCGACCTCTTTTGTCATTGGCCTGAATGCATGATGCATATTGCCAGTATGATGGTTAGATGTACGCAAACTTTTTGAAAGAGTGAAGTTTTTTTTTAATTACTTACCGCCCTAGGGCTTTTCTAGCTACATTATTACCCTAGAGCGCTAATTGGTCACTTACAAGCCCCATTTGGGGGTAATAAGGACCTACTTATCGAATATGAGAGATGTAAAATTCTTTTACTACCCGTGCGAAGATGATGTTGGTTTATAATTGACATTTTGTCTAGAATTTCTGTCGTAAGTCTCAGCTGAGGTCGGCACGGCATACAAAAAATAAAAAAGAGGTCTTTAGAAGTAATTTTATACTATTAATATGATCTATCCTATTAACGTCCTAAAAAACAAAAACTGTTCAGACTATAGCAATGTGCCATGTCTTGTACGATAGGTTTATTATGGACGCAGCTGATAATATAATCCCGGCTTCAATATCGTTTATCGCTGGCGGTGGTACCACAGCTTATTATGCTATGTGTAATTCAAAGCGAGTTTGATAGCCTGATAGCCTCAAGACTAAACAAAGCCATGGATTGTTATTTATTTAACCTTTAAAGGCTTTATAGTTTCTCTACAAACTTTATGAATGTACGTAAGTAGACGAGACCGCACTACTGCAGGTCTATTTTTAAAAAGACAAGGAAGATTTTTTTTACGATAGTAACAAGATGAGCAAATCAGGTGCCTGATGGTAAGCATTATGATCAGAGTGCCACCCAGTGTTTTAAAATTCAAAATTCTGCGCGGCACTGCACTGCGCCTGTCACCCTGAGATATCAGTTGATGAAACTCGTGATGCCTAAAAATTTATCTGGTAACATTGCCCTTCAGACCGGAACACAGCGATAGCGATATTACAGTTATTAGCGAGAGCTGGTGCTTGCAACACATTAACCATGGTGTCTGTAAATAAACCAACGGCAACGACGCGACGCGACGTCATAACGTATCATAGTCTAATCTTGAAACATAAAGATTTACTTGAGACGCGACGCAACGTCTTGCACGCGGTCGATAAGGGGATGATTCTCATTGTTATATTTTCGTACTATTAATCGTCTTTTTTGGCTACCTACCTGTAACGACTGTTCCTTGTGGCGAAGCAAAGGTGCAGAATAAATAATAGTAGGCACTACGGCGTAGTTCAATTTTTGACATTCATTATGATACCAGTGTTTTACTTTAGAATAGGTAGACGACTAATATATTTATTAGTAGTAGTAGTCGGTTAGGTAGATGTACACATTCATACTATCAAATAGAAAATATATTTGTTTTCAAAGGTATCAGGTAAAACTACAACCTGTTTTTAATTGATGTCAACGTTTCATAACGGTAGACCAAAGCTGCATTAAACTGAATAAGCAAGATGTCGAACTCGACCTCATAAAACACCTGGCAATCGCGTAACTTGGTTATATGAATCTGTCTAGCTGGACAGTGGACAGATAAGGCGAATCGGGTACAGTCAGCTACATAAATATTAAGAGGTATTGAGTGTCGCATCTTCATCACAATCAGAATCATCATCATCATCATCATCCAGCATAAAGGTACCTACTACGTACAGATACACGTAGCCGCAGACTATCGCCCTATTGTGTCATTCTCCTGGGTTGAACTACGGATAGCATCCAGAAAACCTAGCGTGACGCTGGAATATAACTATTTCCCCTTTTATTTTCTCTTTCACGCCCAAAAAGAATGCATCTGCTGTCTCGTTCACACCAAAATTGCTCTACCGAGAAATGCTGTTTATACTAATAATAATAGCGCTACTGATATTTACTGCGATTCTAGTTATTACTGTCACAATGCTTGCCTCTTAGTGATTCTGTTCAGACGCGTTTCTAGTACTGGCTAAGAGTCTGTGAAGCAGCGGACTGATATATATAAGAACATTTCTGTGATATTGGTCGAGTACATGAAGTATCCTGCTGGTGGAAAGTCATTTATGACGATGAAGAATAATATTTACTGGAGACAACTCTCTTTTGTTAACTCGCTAGCGAGCTCAAGCAAAAGTCTCTAAAGCTGCTTCCAATAATCACTCGTATACAATTTAATAACAGAACATAAATAAGATTACGCCGTTTTCCGTTTACGTAGGTAAAAGTGTACCCAGAACTCAGTACCACAATTTTATAAACCTATATCACACACATCCAACGTGCATCTTTTTTGTTGCCGATTGTACTTATGTACGTATAACTCAGGAATGATAAAAATTACTGTATCGTGTGTGATACTTTTATGGATAGGTATTTAGTCCATTATTAATAATATTGCAAAATTTGTAATTAAAAAAATTATAACAAAAAAAAAAAAAAAAACTGATTTCATATTATTAGTACACACGTATAATATAGGTATAGTTAAGAGTACTAAAAAATAGTACTCACTTCGGAGCGCTGTAAAACCTTAGCTATTGACTTAATGAAAAAATGATGCGAATAAAAGTTGTTCCTCAAAAAACGATCTACAAAAATGGTCAGATATCATTTTTTCGTAAAATGATAAAATAAAAGTTACATCGAAAAATATAATTTTTTTTCTCGAATTTCTGAAGATTTTCGCTTATAACTTTTTTATTTATAGTTCTACGACAAAAAGTTACTGGACCAAAGTTGTAGAGAATTTAATTTGCAACAAAAAATGTTAAAACATTTTTTTTATCAAATAAATAGTTTAAGAGATATACCGTAAAAACCATTTCAACCCCTATTTTCAAGATGGCGGCCGTGTGACAAGGGTGGCGACCCCACAAACTTGGTTTTAGCTTTACACTGACCCCCCCTACACATAAAAAAAATAAAATTGCGTCCTCTAAAAAACGCAACCCCAAATGTAACTTTTCAATGGACTAATTCGTGTCAACCAATTCGTGTTTACCAATAAATATTATACTTATATATACTTACCTATTGCTGTTATAGTAAACAGCGTGATTCGTTAGGTTATTATCATGCTTCATTCATCCTGACTCAAAATTTACCTAACCTACTATAGTGACGAATACTCACAACAAACGGATGAAACTGCGGAAAACCCCAAACAAATGAAAACATATGTATTTATTATGAGTTTAGGTAAACATTATTTTACATGTTGCGATTTTTTCCAGCGTCTATATTTTTGGTAAACTGCAATCTACAAATTACTCTTTACTTTTACATGTTTGTGAAATAATTACAATTACAATATAATATTATTGTACTACTAATATTATAAATGCGAAATTTTGTGAGGATGGATGGACTGATGGATGGACTGATGGATAGATTGATGGATGTTTGTTACTCTTTCACGCCAAAACTACTGAACCGATTGGGCTGAAATTTGGTATTTAGGTAGCTTGGACGCTGGAATAACACATGGGGTTTTTTCACGATATTCTCACGGGAACGATGACTACGCGGATGAAACCGCGGGGCACAGCTACGAGTAGTATATACGAGTATATTGCTCGGCGGTTGGTCCAGTATAGCTCGACAGAAAAGAGTAGAAACGAAGCAAATTTAAAGTGTATGTGTTGATTCATTTGTTTTTAACGTTTTAAAAGACAGTGGCGCCCAATTTATTTTCCACTCTTTTCAGTCGAGCTATATACATCGTCGAGAACTCGCGTCTTCTACAAAACCGAATTCTGGTAACTGAGAAGAAATATGAAATATGAAACTTCGGCATACTCGGCAGTTGGTATATGGTTTACTAAATTTCTTTGTGTAGTTTGCGATAGGAGTGAGACGTATTCATCTGAACAGGTTTTAAGGAACTAGTATTTTATGTTACAGCATGACTTTTTATTTCTAACCGCGAAAAATGTGCCAATTCCTTGGAACAATGTGAAACTTAAAATCGTTGGAACTTGCTCCTCTATGTTCTATCTTATGTCATTAGAACAAGATAGCTTCTGTTATAGGCTCGTTAACGCTCCCGTCATACTCATCGGAACGGGCTGTTATTTTAGAAATGTTATTTTCGTGGAACAGGTTTCTTATTTTTCCGAGTATGAATGAGCTATTAGCGTTTGTTGGACACATCAGTAGTAAACAATACCTCCATCTCTTAGTATTTTAGACCAGCAGGTAGCCTTAGCCGCGAATACATTATTCGTTACAAGGCTGTACACCTACAAAACCCAAACCAATAAACCTGGTAACAATATTGCACTATAAACGTGCATTATGCGTTTTGTAGGTGTACAGCCTTGTAACGAATAATGTATTCGCGGCTAAGGCTACCTGCTGGTCTAAAATACTAAGAGAGCACAGCAATTACCAGATGTTGCGGTCGGAGTATAGGAAGAATTCTAAGCAGATTTGTTTCTTCAATTGCCTATTTTTGCAGCAACTAACTTTAAAATAACCAATGCAGATCTCTGCTTAAAATAAAGAAACGCGTTGTAGGTTAATGATATCGTTATAATTGAAGCCATTTTTAACAGTTATATTAACAAAAGATTTTTTAAAATCTGTTCACAATTGGCGAAAAGTCGGGTAAAAATGATGCAACGCGTAATATTGATATATAAGTATATTATTTGATGAATATTAATATATTACCAGAGATATGACGGTCGGTTGGGCATTATTTAAAGTTACCGGTGCAATTTAGCCTAAAAACTGGTTTGACTTTGCAATCATTACGAGTATATTATAACGAGGTATATTATAGCAGACTGCAAATTGCAGAGTGCTGCTTTTAGACAACCTGGCTGCAATAATGCATAAAACTATCCGAGAACAATATGTTTTAGTATTGTTTTATTGCATAGCAAGATGTATTGGACAGAAACTTGTATATTGTCTATACAAAGGGACAATTAATATCGACAAGCAAGGATCTTCGTATTATGAATATGATATTATACGAGTACGTACTCGTACTACCTACGCCCTGTAGGAAATTGTTTAATGCGATAAGGTCACCGGTATTCTATGCCCCCGCGGTTTGACCATTAAGTAGAATCTGGAATAACGCATATAATTTCATATCCTTCAGGCTTCGTGAAAAAGTAAGAAACGCACCCACAAGACCTCAAAATTTTCTTATAATGTATAATATTATTCGAGTTAAGTATATATATTTATGTTATTATCCTATCCTACTAATATTATGAATATGAAAGATTGTGAGGATGGATGCATTGATGGATGGATGGATGTTTGTTACTCTTTTACGCAAAACCGCTGAACCGATTGGGCTGAAATTCGGTATGTAAATAGTTTAGAACCTGGAAGAACACAGGGTACTTTTTATTCCGATTTTCTTATGGGAACGAAGCCTACGCGTGTGAATCCGCGGGGCATAGCTAGTAATGCATATAAAAAGTATTAAAAAACATTACACCTGGTATTCTCATTTCTATGGGTATTTTCAATTCACTCAATCCCCATGCATAGTAGACAGCTGATCTCTTTAGCATGGGAAGTGAACATTTGTTTGAATCTTTTGATATTCTTTCCTTGTCAAGTCATTCAGTTTGAAGAGTGTACCCCTTAAGCATTACCACAGTTTACTAAGAATTACTAACCTTTGCGTTACACGTAACACGTGAACAAGATAAGAACGTAGTTTCTCTGACCAGTCCCAAACGGAGAACGAAATTTCGCCCGTAAAGGTACCAAGGAAAAGGTAAATCTCAATATATAAGTATCAAATATACCCCTAGTAATTCCTCTAAAGAGAAAATCTAGAACCGACGAATATGAGAGTATACTGGTACTTACAAATCATATGAGACATGAACCGTTAGCTTGGTGTCTGTATAAGGAAAAAGTATTATAACTGTCTGACTGGACTTTCCCTTTAAGCCTTCAAGTTTCTAGCTATTACGCAATATTTTGCAATATTTTCTTCGTCGTTATTATTTGTATATTTTTGTAATTACCTCAGTATTACCTTAAATACGAAAAGCAGCTTATAATATACTTTTATTTGCCTAAAGGGATTGTGCAAACCAAAGTAGCTGTGATTCTTTCTTTTTCTCTCATTTTCGATTCGAAAGAGCATTCGGCAGTTATAGTTGTGGCTATTATGGCACAGAATAAATTATATTTTGTGGGATATAATAAATTATATCTATGGGGGAGGCCTATGTTCATCAGTGGATGTCCTACGGCTGAGATGATGAAGATGGTGTGTAGGTTCCTTTATATTCTGGTTACTATCGCAGTTTTCAACGTTCATTTGAGACTGTAGTCCCCATTTCGGATGTGTGCAAAAACTGTATAAAACCAGTTCCACTGAATCAGAATCTGTTGGCTCCATACCTTTCACGAATACGTGTACAGCCCGGACATTCCTTTCGTCTTACTATGCAAGAATCCTATCAGGCATGCGATATATTATAAAAAGAAGGTAGACCAATTGAACCCTATCTAGTGGAATTAGAGCTCATATCTATTTGTGAATAGTAGACTTAATGCTGCTGCAAAGTATCAACCTTTGTCTTTGTTCAGGATTCTCGTGGATAGGAAAGACGTTTCTTAGCTAGAAACAAAACTTTACCGTCGCGTCTTTTCCATCCGTATCGTCATAATCATCATGTCAACCGTAGAAAGTCAACTGCTGGACATAGGCCCATAAGTGAGGTTTTGCCAATGGTTTTTACCCAGAGGTTTTTAGCCGCCTTTTACGGCAACGACGACTAAAAAGGGAGGGATGGGGCACTATCTATTGACGGCATACCACGGCATGTAGGTATACATATAGTACCTACTTCTATATGTACTCGTATATTCTTCCGTATAAAAGATCACAATAGTTAAGAAGACATCAGCAATCCTATCTGTTCTACATTACTTGTAAGTAATCAGCTTATAGCGTCTTCAGATCTTTAAAATCTGTGTTTACGTTCACCTTTCGTGCCCACAACTTTAACTCTTGGATAACTTACATCGGTACATACCGCAGCAGCTCTTTCTGCGCTTTCCACATGGACTCTGTAGAGCTCGACGAGGCTTATATCTTCGGGGTCCACCGCTTCTGCACCTCGACGTGGCACCAATTCCAAACCCAGTTTCCTGTGAATAAGGAAGTCACGTTCATAAGAAGACCAGGGAAAGTTTATGATAATGTTTCTTTGGAATATGGGATAAGTTCACGGAATTTAGTAATGATGGCCAGAACCTAAGTAGATAAAAGAGGATGTTTCGTATTTATAACACTACCACTACCGGCACTTACTCGTAAGTATAATGTGAGTAATAATTAGCTATTTCTTTCTTGGCAGCAGCTGAAGTTCAATGTCTATTGAAAAAGGTTCAAGAACCGGGACAAAAATGAACGTAAGTAATAAATATTTTGTACTAAGCTATTTGAGCTGATTTTTCTACATTGTACAATCGCTGAATCCTAGAAGAATAACAATAAGCAAACAACCTTGCAAGCAAGGAAGCTTTATAAATGAAGAGAGAACTTCATCTGAAAATTAGAACAGGATGCTTTCTTAGTACCATTTAATGGTTGTTTGGAAATTGACTTGACATCTATAGATAATCTCAGATCTCAGCTTCAATGATAATGTCCCTCACTTTATCATTTAATTTCAGAGCATATCATGAAACGCGTCGAATTCTGTTATATAAGAATTATCTAATTAATATACGTAATATATAATATATACTCGTCTAACTAAAATTTTAATAGAACAATTTGAATATCTGCATACTATCAGATGGCAGCGTACCTAAATTGCTGGCGGCATTGCCTCATTGCAATTATTGAAATGCTTATTACGTTGGGCCTATAGACCACCTATAGACGAGTTTGTACATTGTGGGCCCTACACACATAGAATGCAAATATACAATTCAATAATGACCCGCAAGACCAATACCTCGAAAACGAGTTTCCTTGTAAAAACCAATGCACAATTCAGTGTTTAAAGGAAGGTACCGTCCGTGAGAATATTATGAATCACATAAAATAATTAGGTACTTATTCGCATCAACCGCTCTAACCGGACACATGCAGATTGGTAGTATTATAAAGGTTTAACAGAGCTAATAGGTGTAAATAGTTTAGTGTTTGATCAATATCATCTGGCTGATGATGACACGTGACGTCCATAAGATACTAGATACTTACTTAATCAAGATAATGTTATGTAGGGAGTACGTAGATTTTATGTAATTAGGTACATATTACTACTAGGATTTTATTTTAGATTTCAGTACTGTTTAAGCCCCGTGTCCACACAGGCCCCCAGAATAAAGTCCGAGCTTCGTAAATGGCCCTAACAGCTTCGTGATTAAGTTCTAAACGTCCACAATTTGTGTCGATCATTTTGCATTTAATTAAAGCGGCGAACATAGCAAATATAGTAATGATACGTTTTCGAAAAGTTGTATTAAATGGTAAATTAGAGAGAACATAATCGGTCACGTAACGGCCGTAGTCATAGCTTTCAATCGACTCACACTCACGCGCAAGTTTCTGCCGAACTAATTGTTGTAACATCAAAAAGAAACCTTATATAAAATTCTATAAGGTTCTAATTTTAGTGCACAGATGAAAGACAATGTTAACATGCAAGAATCCATGTAGACAAAGCTCACGAGTCGCATGCAAATTCTACCTATGTAGGTTTATATACAGAATTCCAAGAAATTATTAATAATCATGTTGTTTTATATATGAAACATAGGAAAAATCAATGAATGGTAAGTAGGTATGAAGTATGAGTGATCAAACTATAGGTTTTACAATTTATTACAAATATTATCCTGTAGTGATTTATGTAAACAATTATCCATGTATATGTTTATGAATATTAATTGTATGTACCTAGCACCTATAAATTATAAAACCATTTCAAACAAATAAGGAAAATGCGTAACTTAAAGAAAATCATTTCTACGCAGTGTATTAACATTATTATATTATGTTAGCCTGTAAGGAAGGTATTTATTGATATGGGCCTCTGGTTGGAAATGACGGGAATTTTTTTTTTGGAGGAAATGGAAAAGACCCTGAATGACAGCACGGTACAGACAGGAATAGTCTTTTTGGCAAGCGGTCCCGCGACCCTGTCTACAGTCGTTGCATGAGGGAAATCGAGGGGTTTCAGTTGTAGTGGCATTTGTTACTGTTGCTGAGTCCGACATAATTCGCCCATTCGTCCAACGGGTGTCTAGTCAGATAGTCCGAAGCTAAGAATCAAGAATCAGTTTGGGTCGCTGCGTTATAGTACAGAAGAAATAATGTACGTGTAAAGTATGTACGTGACCATAGCAAGGAAATTTTAAAATCGGAATAAAAATGTTACCATTATTGTTGTTCCCGAGTATTATCATCAGCCGGTAGACGTCCACTGCTGAACATAGGCCTCTCCGATAGAACACCACTAACAATTAATATGGGGGGATTTTGCAATCGTAATCACCACGCTTGGCTGGCGGCTTGGTCATTGCAGTGGTTGGAATATTTGGAAACAGAGATCGCTGCTGCCCACTCTCCGAATATGTCCCTCTGCCAGGTTCCTGAGCATACTTAAACCTGTAGAATTCTAAGTTCTTAATAAAAAAAGCAAACTTTGCTAAAGCTGGAATGTTGTCATTACATACTTATATAAGTACCTAAAAATATGGCTCTAATTCCACTCCATATTTTGTTTCTCAGAAGTTGCAACCTTATTTAAATACAATACTAAGTAAGGAGCTATTTTATGGTACAGTACCTACCTAGTATTAGATATATTATGTAGTAAACATATTTTTCAACACTCTCGCTCGTTAGATACGCGTTATGTCAACCGCATCTAGGTTCATAATGCAAATGAAATTATACCTGTTTTTTCACTTTCCAATTCATGGATTTCGTCGTGTGGTTAATTATTATCCAAAATGTCAACTTCACGTAGGAAAAAAGAGCAGTGCGTAGATTTAAACTCGCTAGCGATATTAACCGAGGCACGAAACCCGATATGCCCATGAAACTTTCGAAGAATTGTGTTTCAATATTTATTAAAAGTTAATAACAATGCAAGTATGTTTATAAGTTATAATTTTTATTACTCGGTAAATGCGTCGAAAATCGCGTGTGCATTATCTCTATATTAGGAAAATAATTTTCAAAGTTTCGTCTGGTACGGAGGACAGAAGCTACAAAATCAAATTAAGCCCGTCACACACGTATAGCTATAATATATATTGTTATAAATCCTAGCAAGGCATATTACAATATATTTTCTATACAAATATTAGACTGACCTCACAAGCAGCTATAATATATATTTCCATGACGTCACCAACATATACCGTAATATATATTATTGCATATTAATATAAACTACTGTATCTATGAAATGAAGGCTAAAATATATATTATAGCATCGTCTCCGTGTGTGGTAGCTTGCTATAATATATATTATAGGACGGTATATTAATATTATATTATAACTGCGAGTGTGACGGGCTTTATGTGTGCGATAAATCATAACTCATAACCAGTGATTAATTTATCATAGTTAAAATAAGTAGCAACTGTTGATCTATTCACGTTATCTGTGGCACGTTTTTTTCCTTGTGGTCGATAATACTCGTATAAACCTACGGGTCCGATCAACTTGCAACTCGAAAGGTCACCAAACCAGTTGCTTGAGAGACACTGACGTCCACAGATAAAACATTAGCCGGGGGCTCGAATGAAAATAAACCGCTACCAACTTGATAATTTTAAGCTCCTGAGTAATTTTTATTTTAGAATAGAATAGAAAAACATTTATTGCCTTTTTACACATACATACAATAAAAATATTAGACAATTACTATTACAATAGGGTTGTGTCCACTATAAATAAATCGGATGCACGGTTGTTTCTGATTATTAACTAAGATGTAGAAATACTAAAAAACTAAATGATTTATAAAACGAAATAAAGATTAATAATATTTTCAATAAATAAATTCCGTAAAACTAGGCGTACGATCACGTGATATTAAACACCAATCAGAAAGCGTGACGTCACACCGCGGCAAACATCATTGTTGTTGTTGACGTTTCCATAAAACAGAGCAAGTTATTTAATTAGTTTTTCGTTTTTTAGCTATTTTTGACAAGTTAACATAGTGGTTTTCAGTTATTTCTTGAAAGACAGATATATTTCGCTATGGAATCAGGATTTATTAAAGCAAATAGTACGAATTTACCCAGAATTGACGCCGTCATGCTCGGCAATTTTTTCGCATCAAATACTGACTTTTGCTCATCGGAATTCCGCAATGCTAAAACCTCTGTGTAAGTATGAATATGTGTAAATTATATAATACATGTTCATTGACTTATTATAAACATAAACAGTATTATTTGTTTCGTAGTTTGTCATACTTAATGTAAGTTGCCGGACATTGGTTTTGAGGTTAGATTTGCTAAGTATTATTTAAAATTAAAATATTATTAGAATAAGAAAATAATGTTGGTTAATTATAATAAATATAACACTAAATTAAAATTCTACCTGATAACAACATAACATAACCTTTACTCGTAAATTAAAACTTGAAAAATAATGATTCATTATTTTTGTTTTATATTTGTAAATATTATGTTGATTGTGTGACTTACATCAAAATGATCTTCACAAAAATACATTCTCGAAACTGCAGATAAACTATTAGCATCATCTCTCCTCGCAAGGTTTAGCCACTTTTTTCGTATATGTTTATTGTTTGGAACATAAATGAATAATTTGTTTGGCGTTTTTATAGTCGTACTTTTACACTGGGGCACTAAACAGTTCTTGTAATAAGAGGAATTCATTTTTAATTAGAGAAAACTAACAACTCCCAGAAAAACACACGATTCCTTTGTTTTGTTTGTCACGGTGTGACGTCATTCAAAACGCCATGACAGTCTGGAGCGTTTTTGCGGTAAATTCAAATTGATTTTTTAAAACCAAAAATACACAATATAAATGATCGAATTTTTCAAAAATAATAAGTTTTTAGGGTAAAATAGATAGTAAGATAATGTA
This sequence comes from Hemistola chrysoprasaria, assembly GCA_947063395.1. Taxonomy (NCBI): domain Eukaryota; kingdom Metazoa; phylum Arthropoda; class Insecta; order Lepidoptera; family Geometridae; genus Hemistola; species Hemistola chrysoprasaria. The sequence continues at coordinate 12,726,048 of OX346714.1, forward strand.
TTAACCAATTTTTCAAATTTAGTCAACTAGCCTATTATATTAGACTATTAGTAATTAGGCAATGGGAGCATCCTCAGCATGTAACCACGTCAACACGAAGTTGACGCAGTTGCTGATTTTCAGGATGCTCCCGTGCTCGAACTTAGATGTTAGTCGAGTTTTGTGTAATACGCGGGTTATACAATCAGTGCTTAAAAGGTAACGAAATAACAGCTAGGTATATAAGAACATCAAGAAAAAAAAGAAATAGATAGATTGGTAAGTAGTAAAGTATTAAGTACAAATTGAATTGTGGGTGCTTGCATTTGTGCGAGGGGAGGGACAGCCCGTGAAGTCTGGAGAACTGTGCCCGATAGATGGCAATAGGCTCCCCCTATTTCAAAACATAACTGGCGAAGTGCGGGTGTTCCTACCATGGGACTGAGTCCTGGAGTCTCCAAGGATAAAAATAGTTAACGGTGCCTTTAGATAAAAATATAATAATAATGAAGAGCACAAAATTATTTTATCCATATATAATTTATTTTATCCATAACAGTACCGAAAAGTGTACCTAAGAGGAATAACTGGTAGGCTACAAATAATAATGAGTCATTATTATTATTCTATATTATTATTATTCGTAGCTGGTAGGGTTTTTAAAGTGTAAATCCTGGGTACACCTATGCCTACCCCTTGGGGAAAAAGGCGTGGTGTTATATTATGTAGTCATAGATAAGAAGGCAAGTATATAATATTATGGAGACCAGCGGCTTATTACACCAAAATGTATAAAGTTTTCAGATGAAAGAATTCTTTCATTAATTCATTAGGGTCAGAAACTGCTCGATAAAATAAGTAATTGATGAGAAATAAGCATCTCATTGTCAATAAGTAGATTATGTGACTTTGACCTCTCGATAGGGCATCTTTACATGTACATGTAATGAGTTTGTGTTGACTTATTTCTTCCTACTATTCTACTTTTATCCTACTAATATAATGAATACGAAAGTTTTTGAGGATGGATGGATGCACGGATGGATGTTTGTTACTATTTTACGCCAAAACTACTGAACCGACTGGGCAGAAATTCGATATGTAGATAGTTTAGACCCTGGAATAACACAAAGGGTCCTTTTGTTATTTCAACGGGAACTTTGTCTACGCGGGTGAAACCGCTGGGCAGCCAGTATTATTTTAAAAGGCTACCAGGGATGCGGTTGCATACTTCTTCATCCATCTTCAAAAGTGATCTTTGTACAAAGTTCCAGCCCAGAAAGAGAGGGGTGGTGTATTTATTCTATTGCCGGCATCCCACGGCCGCGCCGCGACGGCCAGCTTAATAGCTCTCGAGTAGTTTTGGTGTGAAGAGGTAACAAACACACATTAGGTATAATTTTCGCATTTATTGGTATTAGTTATTGTTATTTAGTGGTACGACACGACTTTTGTGTACAATGAAAGCGAGACTTAATAAGGTAAATAAAATGTAAAACACAGTTTTTAGAAAGATATATCGAATCCTATTTAACAACTACGATCTATTGATAATTTACACGCTAAAGTTGAATAATATCACCCACACTAAATACGGCCGTGGTCATTCACCCAACGAAAACATTCATGAGTCTAAAAACTTAGGTACCTTGAGAGAGACCACGTCTAGATTTTACTGGCTTAGGAACCTTTCAGACTGCCTTTTTAAAACGTCAGCGATTATCGTGTCTGCACTCTGCAAGTGTATATAAATTACGTGAGGTGTTTTAGGCAATTTTCTGACCCGCCCACCCCCGTGGTGGGATGTCGGTGAGATTTGGCTCAACCCCTCAACCATCCCGCAATCTCACGTGAGATTATTCAAAGAGTGTGTTTCTAGTGGATTTGTTTAAAAAAACGGACGTTCCTAAGTGCAGACAGTTAAGATCATTACGATCATGATTTGACCAAAAATATAACTAAAACCGTAGCCGTCAAAACGCTTTAGCACATAGACATTAGCGCCCATGTTAATATAATGCGTAGGTAAACATAAGTTTCAAGTCTCCTATCCGATATAATGGGTGCTGATATGAGAATAATTTGACGTCTGCTTGAATAATGAGTCGTATTAGTGCAAATAAGATAGTGCAAGGCTCAGTCGCGACATCATGTCTAGCAGCGTCAAAGCTCTAAAATAGATCACATCTTATTTATGTATAGCTGTGTCCTGCAGTTTCACCCGCGTAGTCATTGTTCCCGTGGGAATATCACGTTAAGAAGTACCCTATGTGTTATTCCAGGGTCTAAACTATCTACATACTAAATTTCAGCCCGATCTGTTCAGTAGTTTTGGCGTGAAATAGTAACAAACATCCATCCATCCAACTTTCGCATTTTTTATATTAGTAGGATATGAATATAGATATCGAAGATTATAGAGGATAGAAGGATATTACCACTACTAGACTATGTTTTTTTTTATTAGAAGGCTCCTGTCCCCAAATGAGTCAGGGTGTTTCTGCATTATTTTTTTCACTCACACTTCTTCATTCATAATCGTGCGCTATCGCGCATTCGTCCTATTCCTTTCTATCACTATTTTCATCGATCGCTCAGCATACTCCAGAAACTCTCCTCTTTTACGCTCTTTCATAATATCACACTCTCTTTTGTGACATCCATCTCTAGTACACTTCCCTTATGTCCTCCCGTTTGCGCTCAAAGGCTTGGCACTCAATCAGGACATGCGATACTATTGGTAGAATGCTCGCCTGCCACTAGCAAACTATGCAAACATCGGGACGATTCATACATAAATGATACTTATTTAGATCCAATATTGTCGCGTGACACGGTGGCGTAGTGTATCAGTAGCAAGCGCTACTACCGATCATAAGTTCCTCGGTTCGATCTCCCAGGTCAGGAACAAAGTGTAATAGGATTTTTCTATATTACAACCTGGAGTTTGGATCTGTACCCGGTAGATGTACCTACTATGGGTCTAGATCTTGGGTACACGTCTGTCTATCACTTTGGGAAGAAGGCGTACAGGTATGTTACGTAGGTCGAGTGCCAGCTGCTCAGAAGAGAGGGACTTTGAAAACAGTGCTATCAAATATCGAATAAGCTAACTACGCTTTTTTTGTCAGATATAGCTTGATCAATGACAGCTGAAAAAAAACCTATTTTTTTGGCTTTATTTCCGTAAATTAAGTTCTAAGAAGGTTCTTAATTTATCAATTGAATATTAAATTACCCGATATGATACCATTTATGTACCAAAGGAAATGTGACCAAAAAATTGTTTTTTTTTTCAGTTGTAATGACAACTGAAAAAAAAATGATGATCAATGATCAATGGATCAAGCTAAATTAGACAAGGTATAGCCCGTCGCGTCGCCGTAATTCATAGTCAATAATCAGCCATGATCCTTCGCCGTGGAGTTACCGGCTTTAGAATAGTGCTCCACCCTCTCTACCCGTGGTTGCCGTTTCGGCCGGCTAAGGGTTAACAGATCCAAAGGACGGGCAGCAGCGTCCTCTGTTAAAACCATCGAACTGCGCTCGACAACCTGCCTGCCAAGCGTGTCGAGTATTGGCAAAACCCACCTTTATGGGGAAGGCCTATATTCAGTAGTGGATTACCAACTGCTGAGATGATGATGATGATGATGAATCAGTCATGAATATATTATATGAACATTATTATAGTGTACATCTTCAGAAAAATTTGAACAATATGCAGGTGTACGTTACAGTGTGCAACAGCCTTTATAGATGACAGAGCAAACTGGCACAGCCAGCAAAGCAAGATTTGCAAAAAAAATATCGCATCGCATTTTTAATTTACCATGACATCATCGCGACTTTATATTGCACTATTAATCTCTATATGGGACTGTTTAATAAATAAAAATAATTTTATATAATGTTGACTTGATTAACTTATACAAAATATACAGATTTAACGTCAAAAGTCTGCTTTTTTTGATGAAAGTTCCTCTGCATGCTACTCACGGAAATATTGTAAGTAATAGTTGTAAGTAAAGTTTCATAAGATTCCGATTCAAAAGATATCAACGAAATCTTAATTTGTAACGCAGCAGTACGTAACAGTTCATCGCTTCGATGATCTCGAATGAAATTAAGTACAAAATAAATTTAATACTTCAAGTTTATTCACATTATTATAAAAAAGGACAAACCTTCATAATTCTATTCAAGAATCCCATTGAGTAAAGTTACAATTATTCCGAAGTTGTTTTAATTTCCCAACCATTCATCATCACCATCGCCCATCGCACATAAAACCGCGAAACATATTTTTATGTGAACAAACCATCTATCAAATCTCCTAAGTGCCTAGTTATTGGACAGTTATTCCGTCTAACCACTGCAACCGACAATGTGTTAATTAACTGCCTCCAGCAATCGTCGATCGTTAAAACCTGTAGTAATATAGCCGGAAAAAATAGCATATTCGACTATCAACTAAGGAAAGGCGAGAGATACCCAAGTCGACAGAACTCGTTCAACGGAGCTTCACTTGGCTACTGTGCAGTCGAACGTGCGAGCGAGAGCTCCGCTGGAACTGTGAAAACGTTCGGGCGCGAGGGAGACAACCAGGCGTGCGCCAGCGCAGATATCTTCTCTTCAATATAGTCACGCAGTCACGCCGCGCGGCATCGCGCTTGCAGCCGATCGGCCCTTTCTAGTTTGTGTTTTTGACCCGTGAGCGACTGTCGTGTCGCTCACACCCGGAACCTGATTGCCACTCGTTTTACCCCAATTGCTTTATTGACACATCCCGAATATCATGACGTTGACTATATTGTGATAGCATAATCTTAGACATAATATTAGTGTGTGTTGTGCGCGATTCTAACGATACAGGTGCCCAGTTTAAAGATATACTGTTAAGTTTAAAAAGGTAAGTTGTGTCACAAAAGCTTTGTAGATCGAGAAGCGCTTAACTCATATCGACGAGGCGAGGAATGCCGTTTGACGGCATACATGTGCGGGAACAAAAGCCTTATGCATAGTCATCAAATTTCTTTTTATTTCACCCGCTTTATGGAACTAGAAATGGCGGGTGTGAAAAATTCGTTAGAACTTTAGGGTCTGTTGAGATTTTGATGAATTAAAGTTGTGAATTTTGGTACGTATGTTCACACAATCACAGGTAGCCGCTTTGTCCCATTTTACCTGAACATAGGGGAAGGGTCGGGTCTTTATTGTTGGGATTATTATTTAAGTAAAATGGACACTGCAAGGTCGAGGCGAACTACAGAGGGAATAGGGCTCCGGGCCGGTACTAATGTCCGCCAGCATGGTATTTTAGGAAGTTGTGGAATCTGAATTGACACAAAACGTTTTTACATGGTAAACAGGTGGATTTGAAGTACAGATTACACACCTGACGACACGGTCCATGAATTTTTTGAAGATGTTCTATCCAAGGACACGCGAAATAAAAACTATTTCAAACCACCAAAAAAATATAAAACGGTTAATTAACTTCTAACTATTAGGTGCGGTTTAAAACATTAGACATATATTTACATTAATTCAATATTCTATTATTACCTGATGGGGATATAAATATATACAAATTAAACTGCAATTAAGAAATTGCATCCAGTTTGTTGATTAAATGTTGTAGCAACTATGTCGAAATGTTTAGAAGGGCGAATCAGAAATTGCTTCCCTATTGAGAATTGAAACTTTCATAACGCGATTGACATTCATAAATGATTATTGAATCGGGAATCGATATGTATTCTACAAGTTGACAAGTGTAATTTCTATGGACAATGTTATAGGGGTCATCATAGACCGAGTTTAAATATTCCTCTCACGGAGCAACCAAACCACCTGCATAGACGATAGTTACATAGCGCCTTTAACCTCTAATAATGCTATGAACTTGCAAACAAGTTTAAATTATTCTATAAGCGTACGGATAATGGCTCTCGTTTCCCAGGCTTTTATATCAAATTGACACGAATCAACAGTAAAGTCACGGTCGTGTTTTCTACTTAAATTTAGTTTTTTTGCTAACCAGCTGGGCCTTGCGGGTTCACCTGAACCCTTATGTTAATTAAAAATCTAAGCTATCATAACATATCAAATTTTTACAATATTATGTGGAATTAGTATAAAAGTTTGAATTAGTGTTTGACGCTGCCAGTTCCACTTCTGATGTGCAGAGAACGACAATGTTCGTAAACCCATTTACAGAACAGTTATTCATTACCAATGCAACACACGCAATGACAATTTAGCCCGCATCAGTGTATGCATTTTTGTTTACGAATCGATAAATATTGACCTCGAATGACTGAATATGTGCTTATATCGTTGCATCTGGTTCACATAATATGTATATTTTACATCACGACTTATCGGGAATTTGAAAATGTTATGAAATTTGAGTAAAACCACGTCGCAACCGCAAAAGCGTATTTCCGCGTACATGATAATATTAGACATACAATATTATGTATAGACTGATCATCGATTAGAATTATAGTAAATTTCTACCATCTGATTGCGTATTTCCGTTCACGAGGCGAAAAACACGTGTGTAGTAAAATCATAGTATCAATAACATTAACAATTGTTGAAGATCATCTAACAATATTCCAAAATAGAGCTAACCTACCACGTTGGTTATATTAAGTATATTTAAGGATTATAGCGACAGCTACGACGAGAAGGATGCTATTAGAAAATTCTTCAAAGAGAGAAAGAGGCGCGATATTCTATAAGACTTAAAAGTCTTGTCAGACCAATCAGAGACTTTATGTGCCCGAATTTAATCTCCTTGTAAGCAAGTGACGTCAAAGTAGTCAATGGAAGTTTATCAGACGAGATACATATTGGTAGCCGGGAGCAAGCATGCAAGACATACGAGTCAATTACCAAGCCACGGAGGCGACCACCGGCCATTCACTTACACGCGGCAAATCTCGACGTTACCTAACATTAAGAGCGTTTCAAACCAACGATCACGCTTTTTAATGATACTGGTTAAGTCAAAGTCCATATTAAATAGGTAAAAGTTAAAAACGTAAAGTTAGAAACGTATGGTAAACAGAGGAATGACATGTCGCTACGGTCATTTGAATACTATGAGTAGTGAGTCTTTTAGAACTTATGGATGACTTATAGAGAATGGGATAGGCTGTAAGCCAGCACTACGTAGGGTCCCTCTGTGCACCACAAAGCTGAGACTATCCCAATTGCCAGTAATCCTTTTAATTTTGTGTTTAATTGTGTAAACAAGCAAAAGAGACATTATACCACATAATATGTGTATATGTAATGTAATTTTTTGCTGTTAATAAAAAGTTTTTTTATCTCTATCCTATTTTTAACTTTAATAAATCGTCTCTCTTTCACACTTTATTTTTTTAAGGTAACCCATGTCTTCATCCTAGGTAGTATGAGCTACACATAATAATAATATCTCGCAGAAGTTGAAGTAATTGATACAAAATAAAACTAACACGATATCATAACGTAAGTAGGTCTATTTGAGTGGTATAGTTGTTCTGGCAAATATTAAAGTACAACAGTTTTTTGTCATATTTCAAAGTGAAAATGCTCAGGCACGTGATAATACAGAGGCAGTAGTAATCAGTGGCAATTAGTGTGCATTCATCTCCAACGCGTGCCAGAGTTACTTAAGTGGATACGATGACTGTATGGGTCTATGCCTGTGCCCATCATTTTGTTAAGGATATTAAGCCTCTGTCCTATCCACTCCGGCATAATATGGGTTGGCCACATAACCCATACGTAGTTTATATTCTAGAAATATTTTGAAGAAACCCGTTCTGCGTAAGCAGTAGTAGAATAAAATTATTTTCATCATATTATACATAATATCTGATTGGGACAAAATGATAGAGGGAAATGAGTCAATTGCGTCTACAATACGCTACGGACCGTCTGCAAAGCCTGTTGCTTCTTCCGCAATCAAGAAAGAACAAGAATGAACTTAATAACTTAAGTACTCATGAGATGTACCTACTACCTACTTATGACCTACTTATACCTACTTCACAGTTGATAATAGAACCATGTTCGCCAAGAATGTTGATCATCAAGGGTTTATTGTAACTATGTATAAGAACTGCCTCGGTGGCGTAGTGGGCGCATGCTCGACTGCCAATCAAGAGGTCCCGGTTTCGATCCCCAGGTCAGGCATATAGTGTTAAATATTGGATTTTTCCATTAGGAATTATCTCAATAGCTGCCTGGAGTCTGGAACTGTGCCCGGTATATGGCAATAGGCTCGCCCCCTATTACATGGGACCAATAACATACTGGCGAAATGTGGGTGGTATCTACTATGGGACTGAGTCCTGGGTACACCTCTGCCTACCCCTTCGGGAAAAAGGCGTGAATGTATGTTATGTTATGTATAAGAAAACGATTAAAACAAGAGTAACGAGAAAGGTTCAGAGGCAGAGCCTGCGCATGTCATAAATTGTGGAATGTTCCACTGTCCCTACTTCTGACATGACATGACGCACAGTTCCCTGGCGTATTATCGGTTATCAGCAACATTCAAATTACAAACAACGATTAGGTAGGTCATTTGAAATGGGACGGCGGACGACTATAATTTAGGGAATTACGTGTTTTAATTATCTGTTAACGATTTTAGACTCATGAAGCCATATTCCAATTTACAAATAGTAGCACGTTATTAATGACAGGTGTACTATGAAATAGTACACCTGTCATTAATGACAGCTCAAAAAAAGGGTTGAGATCGCGAGGCGTTCAGAATTGGCAAAGATTTGTCGTCAGGCAAACTGGTTTCGTCGTAAATTTTCGCGTTACCAAGCAATGCATCTGCCCAGAGTCCGTTGAGGTAAAGCAGCGGTAGGGGCAGAGGGGGGTTCAAAACGCAGGAGCGCGGCGCCGGTCGTCGACCCGACACATGCCCTGAGCAGGCGCACCACTCGCTTTAACCGCAGCCGATCCTACCACCTATCACGATTATATAGCAAATTCTTTAAAATGCATTACATAAGTTCTTGAACAATCAGAACCCATTCCGTAGTTCACATCGCTCATTAACCCTATTAAAAACAATAAGATATTGATGAGTACAAAAACAATCTTTAATTATTAATATTATCGCCTGTGATGACCCAAATACCATATGCGGGACATATGACGCTGCGTAGGAACAACGAGATCAGAAGTCGTCAAGGTTGTATCCATTTGTCTTCTATTATGTATAGCAGTCGTCACGCGAACATTACACCGACGTGACGGTGCGCTGGGGGCATCTTCTCGGACAAAGACGACTAAAACGTTTGAGTCAATAAAGAGCCCGTTCACACGTGCTGGCTCAAAGTAGACAAACCGTAAAGAAAATAATATTAGTTTAAAATAAGCGACGAAGTAAGTTCTCGAGCGTGGGCGAGATGTAGCCGCATCGTTAACTTATGTTTGAGGTCATTGATTGAGAACCCAGAAGACATACTTAAGCATTCATTACTCGAAGCTCACTAACGGTTCTCATAATAAAATTAACTAATAAGTTAGAACGTGTCTAATATCAACATCGGCCGATATGAGAAATTTTGGTGGACAAAACTATACGGACAGCTGTAGCACACATTGTTCCAAACAAACCACTAATAAAGTTAACCGTATAAGTTCTAAATCTGGTAGCATACGTATGGCAGTTGTCACTAGGATAGTTAGCGCGACGTTTATTTATAGTTCCTTTGTAACGCTCAATATTTTTGTTTCAGATAGTGTTGGTAAACAAAGAGAGACAAGATGGCCGTCTTCGGTTTGGTTTCCTCGGTGGCGGGCTTCGTCAAGGTCCGCTACTTAATCGACAAAGCCATCATCGACAATATGGTCTTCCGAATGCATTACAGGATTACTTCTGCCATGTTGTTTCTTTGCTGTATCCTGGTAACAGCCAATAATCTTATCGGTGGGTTGCATCATAATATTAATTGTACTGTTTTGGGCCACTTAAGCGAGCAGTCGCAACAAAATATTCTTCATATATGAATATGAAAAAGGGCGCCAGCTCGACTGCCGCTCATGAGGTCTTGGGTTCGATCCCCAGGTCATGCAAAATGTTAAATATCGGATTTTTCCCTTTGGAATTATATTAATAACTGCCTGTAGTCTAGAACTGTGCCCTTAGTACTAAGTAGATGGCCATGGGCAAGCTCCTATTACATTGGACCAACATAACATTCTGGCGAAATGTGGGTGTACCTACTATGGGACTGAGTTCTGGGACATCTCTGCCTACCCCTTCAGGAAAAAAGCGTGATTGTATGTTATGTTATGAAAAGAAATATTTTCAATGATTCGCTTGCTATGTGTGGTTCTCATTAAAACTTTCAAATGTAGGTATACCTTTCTTTGAAACTATATTTATCATTAGGTATCAGCTTTTTGAAACTTATTATAAGTAAATATTCATTTTTAACGTAATCTTGAACCTAGGTACTAATTTCTTATCTATTCAACAATGTTACTTTGTTATACTCTATGTTACGAGTATTAACTACAAAAATTTGCAACATTTGTAGGCATGTGCCTTGAAGTTTCAGAACTACGTATATATTAATTATATACGTATGTATTTCAATAGGTCAACTTGTTTATTTTTCATCGATGCGTAGCGAAACTACTGCATGTTATTTCTACTATTTTTTGTCTTAATATTATAGTATAATATCATGAATCTACTTACACAAAAAAAATTTCTTAAGAAACAGATTTTCTATAACAGTAACTATGATGTAGAAAATTGGCCGAATTTGAATATCCTATAGACATAGATGCACATTCACGTAACTGTCCTTTCGTCAGACAGAAATCAAAATACCGTAAAATGAATGAATCATTTGTAGGTCATTGTTCAGATGTTACTGGTATGTGTAACAGTTACCCAAATTGAGACGTCATGACAATTACTATTGCAAACAAACACGCGTAAACGTAGTTACATGATAAGATTGTATTCTACGAAGTATATAAAATATAATATTCAATACACTTGTTGCACACTATAAAGGATCGCCTAAAATAATAGCGTGACCATAAAAGGAATACGTACCTTGTTAAAATATTGGAATATTACGAAATAAATTCGAGTTATTTTGGAATGGAGTACATAACAGAATCAGCCTAACATTCACCACTAGTTTCATTTTATACGTAAATGGAATAAGCTTGTAAGATAATCGCTTTTAAATATACGAAATTCGGATGAGGTGACAAAGATGAAGTGCAGGAAGATAATTAAATAATTGTAAAGCGTAAATTCGACTATTAACACCGACAGAGAATTCTCCCACGACAATCGTCACGATCTAGAGATACGTGATCTTAATATGAATTCAAGTGGCCACATAATTCGTATCAACTTTGTCTGTTATCAAACACATTCAATAACACTGCGATTGAGGACGTCTGAAATCTGGAAGTTAAATTACTTAAAGTCGTGTATTTTTCTAATGTTGACAAAAAATGGCTCTTTTCTAGCATAATATGAAAGAGGTTTATGCCCAGCTGTAGGATCAAGTTGGAGTTAGATGTTGATGATGATGATGATGACGATAATTCAATATGCCAAAGTAAAAAAAAAGTTGGCTACAAATCGACTGGACAAGAAGAAGCAAAGATAGATATTTTTTTGTAATATCGACTCTATGCATCTAAATAAATTCACAAAATCCACGATTCACTACCGTAATAGCAAACGTTGTATCATCTGGCACACGTTCCGTAAACGCTGTTTATGTTCACGTTATCGCGTGCCCCTCGTTTGATGAGCTACAAACACAAACAGATCTACTTAATAGTACTGAACTACTTAATAGCTTGTACTTAGGGTTATTACCATACTATAACATCGGAGTATCATCTTTAGCTTCTCGTTGGGCTATAATTTTTAAATCTCAAGTTATCGTGTAACGATTACGCACAAACACGTTGAACGGGTATGTGCAGTAGACACCAGTTAGGTCATTAGGGCACACCTCATTGTCTGTAACTTTCCAATAAACGTTCGCGCTTGTTTACCTATACGGTTTGACTTACATTTTATCACAGCACTGTCTCTTCTCTTTATGAAAGTCTATTCTTATTCCTAGTCTTAGAATATGTTCTAAGAAGACCGCGGTCGGCTAAGAATCTAGGAAAATGTTATGTTTAATTTAAAGTTAGCAACATAAGTCACGTCTGAGTTCCGTATTGTCTACGAAGAAAGCTTTGAAATGCTTATACAGGTCTGATGTTTAAGCAACGTTGCAGTTCGTGATAAGTCCGTTTATGAGAGCTGCATGTACGGTTTATAAATTAACAACTGTGCACCAGGTGTATGTAATCAAAACACTACAATCGATAACAATGGAGACTGGAGACCTGTTAGGTTGTTGCTATGCTTGATTATAAACCAAGAAATATTAGCTAGTGAACCAAATATGTCATATAACGAAGTGGACTCAATCTTAATTTATGTTATCCTGGTACTTGCTTTAACCATGCTTTTCTTAGATAAAGGGTAATTCGTAATTACATCCTATTTTGACCACAAGAAGTACTTAAGTTGTGTTTTCACGCTGGTCTTACTTTGTTACAAGAATACTCTAGAATATAAATCTTAGGGGTCAATTAACTATGATATGAAAGTAATACAAAAAATTACGGATAACGAAATATTAATAAGATATAAGATTGGGCGAGGTTTCATTTGTGATGATATTAACTGGAAATTATTGATAATAAACCTACATATTTATAGACAACATAATATAAAACATACTCGTGAGCAGCCACATGTATGCAATTTTATCCATAGTTGTTTCACCATGACCCACTAGTCCAGCAGAATGGCAGCAACTGGTCAATCAGGATCTCGCTAACTGGTGACTGGTGGTGTACAATTTCTTATCGCTTTTACCGGCCACTCCTCGTAATTGAAAATATTATTTCTTAGTTAAATATTGTTATTATAATACGTCTTTTTTATATTCAATCGTCATTGCTTTGATTGACCAATGAAATGATAAAGTCTATCTTGCAGAAAATATATATGATTTGATTAATATGGTTGCCGGCTGAAGTCATCTTGGAGAAGATTGAAATATAACGCAAGTGCTCGTTTATGGTATAATTGGCGGGCATGTGACTGAATATGATACCTCGGCTTTAATGACTCACGTCTAAATATGTGTGATTAGACTATATTTGCTTTTCTAACAACAATGCTTATGTTATCTTTATTGGTATAATATTGGTCCAATCACTCTATATCCTTTCGGTATCAACATTTAAGCCAAGGATTTATAATGAATTTAAGCTCTAACAAAATAGTTTCTCCCTCAATAAGATCATGCCCTCAACATAATTATCTAATAGTTGACAGCCGGGATTCTTAGTAAAATCCCAATATTATACCAACTTCTAATCTCATGTCAGCCTTAAGAGTTCTTAGAAAAGTATATTTTCAGTTGTTGACTTAAAATTAACTTGTACCTACTGGAAACTAAAATTGTGTATTTTTAGCAATTCATACACACGTCATGTCAGATGATTTGACGTTGACCATGTCAATGGATTCCTACATCCGCTAGTTTGAAGTCGGTCACTCCCTTTATTGTCATTCATATTGGTCAGTTTTGTTCATGAGCAATGCGGTTTTGACTGGACACCAACACAACTGGGTCAAAGTTTTTAACAGATATAGCTTTATCATGATTATTGGGTTGATCTGTTGGGTTGGTATAATAACTACTAACTACCTATATGAATTGTCGTACCTTTTGAGCAGTTTCCAGTTTCTAACCGGGTTAGCTTATAGCATGTCCGTTTGATCGATGTCTGGCTTTAAAATTATAATAACTTACCCACAACGAATCTAATAGATTAACAAAAGTACGAAGAAAACTGTGGAATGTGGTATCCTTATTGCTAGGGAAAGAACTTTCGACTTAATATCAAGTCGTAGACATAACAAGCCTTTATTGCAATCACGGTCATTGCAATTGCTGCAGGTGGGCTCTTGCACTCCTGTTAGGGATGTTATAAGTGCTATATTGGTATCTTCCGCAATCACACCACACCAATGTCGAGGGCATGTGAGTTAGCAAACCGTTACGCAACTATGATGCTTATTGCCACTTATCTATACATAGCTATATACCTACTTTTTTTACTACACACACACGAAATACCAGCTTTTAACCGACCTGTGATTCAGCAAAAATCCCTTTTAAAACCACAACAAGTACGCGTACGTGCATATTCGAACGTTTACTTGCGCAATATTCTGCTTTTTCCCTCTTCATCATAAACATTTTTCTCAGGTAATTAGAATCCTTTTTGAATAAACAAAGTGACAATATTGACTCTATGAACTTTATCCTCCTATTAGACAAATGACTACGCACGTTATTAATTCATACAACGTACTAATTATCATTTATCATCAGCTGGAAGCTGTTTAATGCCGATTGCTAAACATATTATGTAGGTATTTTCCAAAGGACTACAAGAAACAAGCATTTTGCATCCAACGCGAGTCTAAGATTTGTATCAGGTAGTCTGTCCATCACGTAGTCATCGCAAGACACACATTCTAGTCAGATGTCTTCACTCGGGAAACGTTCTTCCCCAGCGGCTATCGATTCAATGTGACCTGCCCATTTTTATAATATAATATAAAAACATCACGCTTTGTTTGGGTAGTTCCCACTGGTCACAGCCTGGTTTTTTAGAATGCGTCTCACTTGTCACCACTGATGATGCCACTTGGTACATGAGGAATTTGCCACTTTCCCCATAGGGTTAGACAGAGGTGTAACAATTTCATTAGTAGGTACACCCATATTTTGTCAGCTATGTTTTTAAGCCCCATAGGGACCTAACCTACTGCCATAAACCAGGCTCAAATTCAGGCTGTAATTTAAATAAAGCTAATAGAATAATCCAATTACACTGTTCCTTATCAGAGAATCGAATCCAAGAATAGAAATCGATGCTCCTTTACGCTTGCAACCACTAATCAATAGACCAAAGAGTCAGTCCATTTCCACTTAAACTAATGAAATCTAATGTTTATTTCAGGCGAACCCATATCATGTATTGGCGATGGTGCAGTACCTGGCCATGTAATGAACACGTTTTGCTGGATTACATACACTTTTACGCTGCCGGATGCCCCACACAAGGGCATCTCGCACCCAGGCTTAGGAAACCCAGTGGGTGAAGAGAAGCGCTACCATTCTTACTATCAGTGGGTGCCGTTCATGCTATTCTTCCAGGTAAGGTTTTTGCAAGCTCTTATTTAACTTGCCTTATAAAACATGCAAGGCAATTGAATGCGGCACAAATAGAAGAGAGTTGCAGACCCAAAGGGAGACCTATTACTGAGCAGTGCGCCATAGAGAGCTGGTGATGATAAATAGTTTGGGTCGAGCAAGTATATTTTAAAACAGTTTCCCCATACGATACGTGTCGCCATTTTAAAACTAATATGGCCGACTTATAAATATATTGTGTATGCACCCCTATGGTTCGGGTATCAAATGTAAGGCTTTGCTGAGAAGAAAATATTTTTTAAAATTAATGACCAAAACGAGCACGACGTTCGAAAATATGATCCATTGAGTTATCTAGGATTTTGATTGAAAGTCACACCACGGCACTCAGCTGATCACCCCATATATTTTGCCACGACATACAGTTCTATTTAGTTATGTACCGGTTTAGTTAGCTGGAAGATAGCTTAAGATGATAGTCATGATGTTCGCACGTCATACCACATTGTCAATAGATTTTTCTAATAGTGACTAGTGACTAATTTGATAATGAATAATAACACTACAATGAGTCATCTCGTGGAAATGTTCAACCGATAAATACGTTACCTACTATTGATAATTACTTTATTTGCCTGGATAGGGATATATTACCACGCAGAGTTCTGACGACTTTCTATCCAAAGTCAAATCAAGGCATAATTCCATTAGGATTTAGAAGTAGGTATATTTTCTGTCTTTTAACATACCTCCATGCTTAAAATGTTAAAGGTTATTAACAAGAAAGGCGACCTCTTAGCAATTTGACACAATCATATTATGGAAAATTTACTAAATCGATGTTATTTATTCCCCTGTTTTCTCCGAAAACAGTAAACCTATTTCATACATTTATACCATGATATTTTGAAGATGAAGTAAATTATGTCCCTATCATTTTAATTTAAAAAAAAAGAATTCTTATAGGATCACTTTGTCCGTCTGTCTGTGTCTGTCTGTTTGTCCGTTTGTCAAGACACTTTTTGACGGGAACATGTGGAGGTATTAAGTTGAGATTTATATAAACTACTCAGATCTGCGTTCCCTTGTGGCTGTAAAAAATCATACTTCTAAGTTACATACGCAAATAAAAAATTATGGCCATTTTACGGCATTTTTCCATACTTTGCGCAAAGAACTAATAGAAGGCGCTGTATATTCAGTCGGATTATTTTACGAGATTGGTTGTTTCGGTATCCAGGTATGCAGCCCTACACTAAGCATATGTGCCTTAACAATTTACAATCACGAGCGTACAACCGAGATAAAAGAAACTAAAATAACAGGGACATTGATACTTCACTACAAAAATATGAAGATATTTAATACAATGGCTTAATAAAATTCGGAGGAAACAGGGGAATACAACACATCGATTTGGTATTTTTTCATAGGATTGTATCAAATTCCTAAAAGGCCGCGTAAGCTCTTAACGTACATAAATGGTAAATTCATATACCTCACTCAGCTAACAAATAGGTATGAATATCTTTCACAACTGCTCGACGTTGTAAAATTTACGTAAACAGACTGATGCAACTTTTGTTGACACTGATCAAAATAAATGAGTTTATTACAACTCATTTATTTTAACACACAGCGAGACTTCATGTCAAGAGGTGTTCTACCGTCTATTTCGGCAAGACTAGCTTCAGGCAATTTGCTCTTAGCGCACATCTACACTCGCTAATTTAGAAATATACTAGCTGTGCCCCGCGGTTCACCCGCACAGTGTTCGTTCCCATGGGAATATCGAGATAAAAAAGTACTTACCCTATGTGTTATTCCAGGGACTAAACTATCTACATACCGCATTTCAGCTCAATCGGTTCAGTAGTTTTGGCGTGAAAGATAAAAAACCATCCATCCATCCTCACAAACTTTCGCATTTATAATATCAGTAAGATATATATAAGCAAACGAATTCCGTTTGTCGAAATTTATTTTAGGAATTTCAGGAAAACACCAAAACAGTTAATAGTGAATATATTTTTTGTTGCAGGGAGTCTTGTTCTACATTCCTCATTGGATATGGAAGAACTGGGAAGAGGGCAAGGTGCGATTGATATCTGACGGAATGAGAGGCACCACTGCATGCATAGCCGATGACAAAAACAATCGCCAGGTACATGAATATTGAATATCCTCACGAATTGTATTAAAATCATTAATTATGTGCTCCCTATATGTACCTTTCCATTTCGGTAGCAGGGACACGGTATTAATGGAATGATGTAGCTGTATTTCAATCGAGATAGAATGTGGCCGCCGCAAGCTCACAGTGGTTGGAGAAAAGTCGAAGAAAGAGTTCATAATTTGCTTGTTTTTTAGAGTACCTCAAAAGGAAATATGGATCCCTTATAGGATCACTTTGTTGTCCTGGGTGAACAAAGTGGAATAAACCGTCTGTCTGTATGTCTGTCCATCTGTCAAGACACTTTTTAACGGGAACGCGTGGAAATATCAAGTTCAAATTGATATCAACTACTCAGATCTGCGGTTCCCTGTGGCTGTAAAAAAATCATATTTCTAAGTTAACGCAATCAAAAGCTATGGCTATTTTACTGCATATTTCCATACTTTGCGCAAGGAGATAATAGATGGCGCTGTATGTTATTCGTATCTAGGTATGCATATATAACCCTACACTATGCATATATAATACCTATACATACGTATGCCTTAACAATTAATATTATAAAGAAAAACTATGGCTAAATTTATGGTTAATTCTTTTGTGTGATATAGAAAAGCCTTTCTCTCATAAGAGTGCATATCTGTGATAGATTAATAATACCCTAGGGGCAATATCTCTAACATTTTCATTGACTAGCTTTACAAGTCATTATTATCATTTATCATGTACTTGATGTTGTAAATTGGCTAATCAGTAGTTAATTAACGAGTTCAGCTCGCATATCTTGTTTCTTAGCTCAATTGAGATAAGTACGGTTTTAATGGAACACGATGTTACAAGAGGAGTATTGAGAATATGAATTGTTACATAATCCATGTCCATTTACAATAACATGACAATAAGTTGTCATATATTAAAATATTTAAGTCGTTTGGAAACAATAATATTATCATGGTACTTTTCTGAAGTTCTAAAGCGCTAATTATTGTAATCTGTCATTAGCAATATTGCATAATTAGTAGTCTGCAATGTAGTAAAGTTAAGCTTTTTTATTATTAAATATTAATTATTGAAATTATGATCGTGTTCTGTCTACTTCTTCTGCAATTATCATAAAAATAAAATAAAAGATATATTTGACGTAAATAGTGATGACATAACACATAATGGCGCTAAAATAAAATTATTTTACGTTAAGAATAGATACCTATTGCTTTCAAAGACACAAATCTTTAAATAATGATTGTTTACAGACACGCCTCGTCCAGTACTTGATGGATACTCTACACATGCACAACTCCTATTCATTTGGGTATTTCTTCTGCGAAGTGCTCAACTTCATCAACGTCGTAAGTATTTTCTTTTCATGAAACCTATCTAAAATTTAAAATCTCATAATGTAAGAGATCGCTCTGAGCGATAAGAGAGCCAATTGTTACTCGCGTTTTAGTTTATAAGTTTGATTTCGTTAATTTTCCGTATTATGGTATCAATAAAGTGTTTATCTATCTATCTATTACCTTCTTTGTTCAAAATGCTCGCTGCACCTTCTTAACCAATCTTCATAAATAAAACATTGAACCAAAATCTAGAATAAAAATACATATTCTTATTTTTAATTTATTAATTATGAAGATAGTTAAGCGGCTCTTGTCTCTCTCTCTTCTGGTGGTCAAAGATCAAGGTTCGAACGTTCGATAAAATTTTTGTATCATTATTGTGGGTGAATTAAGTTATACATCATTTAATTACTTTACATCTATCTTTACAGGTTGGCAACATATTTTTCTTGGACACGTTCCTCGGGGGTGCTTTCTTGACCTACGGCAGCGATGTCATTAAATTCTCGGATATGAACCAGGAACAAAGAACTGACCCTATGGTAAGCCAGAATCTCACACTCCCACTAGTGTTATATATCTATTAAGAACGCATCCAACCACTGTTGGGAATATATAGGCCTTCTCTTGGTCCACTTATACCTATATTATACATGCAAAGAATGATGAATGACAGAAAGATGGTATTGGTGGATTTGTAACCTCTTCTTGGTGAATCAAATGAACTGATTGCTAAAATTTGATTAATATATGGAGAAAGAAATATGTAGCTTATACCCTGGAATAATAGGTATATAATGCACACATAAAGCGTGTGTAACCGTGGGTAAACCTGTAGCAGCACAAAGTAATGGATATATCAAGACTTTCAATTAGACATCGAGTGATACAACATAGTCAATACTCCTGTTTGATAATATGGTGTAGATATAATAAAGTCACTGTTTCTTCTATCGACAAAAGAAGTAACAGAATTCGATCTAAACCAAGTGTCGAACATTAATGAAGAGTAGTTTAGTGAAGAAAGAAGGCGAGTGCGGGACTGGAGTGTCGGATCCGGAGTACCTACAGACGGCCTTTTTCTTGTATTTTGTATAATATGACGACAAAACCCAGACAGCTTGCGCGGATTATAAGCTTTCCTTCACATACTCTCGACCCGAAATGCGCCGACCCGCTCAACTCGTTCTGTCAGCGCTTTTCTTTTTCGTAGTAGTAAGTAGCAAATCTTTTTTGTCTTCGCAGATTGAAGTATTCCCCAGATTAACGAAGTGTACGTTCCACAAGTTCGGTGCATCTGGATCGATTCAGGTGCACGACGCTCTCTGTGTTTTAGCCTTGAATATCCTCAATGAGAAAATCTTCATCTTCCTGTGGTTCTGGTAAGTTTATATTGACTAAAACGACCTAACAGCTACTACACGATCATCGCAAGTTTGTGCTAAGTTCATTCTTGGACCTCGTCATCAAACATACTGATGTCGAATGTGCTATTTGACGATTTTTTCGCGTGATGTTACCGCGCTCTATAATAGAATAAGTAGAAATAAATAGAAGTCCTAATAATAAAGACATCAGTATGTTTGATCGCGGAATTACGCGAATTTGCGATGATCGATGTGCTTTATATTATAAAGACGACGCCTCAAATATCTTGACTTGTTGCATTTCTCCTACATAACCGAAACATTCTACATTACTCCCAAATTTTCAGTAGAATTAATCTAGGTACTACATAATTCTTGTAATAAGCATGGCCTATTAAAATTATAGGTCACAATTACGTCCAATTGCGCATGACCTAACGTGGTCCCTAATCATTTTCAATTATCAATTTAGCCTCAACATTTAACCTGACTACATTTTTGACATTCTTATGTTTTATCTCAGTTATCATAAATGCTCGAATAGTTAGAACGTTTCAAATGTCATGCTAGAGCGGAAATTAATGTGTCTCACAATTAGAATTAATTGAGCAGAAAAATATACTTGTATGTGTACTTACACGCTTCATTCTCAATCCTGGATAAAAAAAAACCTATCCTCAACATTACATCAATGAAGGTAAATGAAGATGAGACCGGCCATGGTGCATCTTTGTGTGATAGAAGAGTCTTGTCAAAAGCGGAATAATAGTATTCTTATATACTGCTATAACGCTTTTGAGAAGCCCCTAGCTCCTAGATTTCACACTTTATTAATCGTTGTCCATAATTAGAATACTCCTATACTGCTGTTGAAGACTCCTGGCTCCTAAAAGTCAGGAGTCTTCAAGAGGGCGTAGGAGTAAATCTATGAATATATAAGAAACCAATCAAATGTAGGAGTCAGTAGTCTTCAAAAGCCGGACTAGGAACAATCCAGTGCCTGATCGTTCTCTAGAATTTGAACATACTCTATAATGCCTTTGAAGATCCCTAACTCAAGATTTTATATGTTCGTAATCGATGCCTAGACTGAGTATAGTCTTATCATCCTCAGGGGTCGTCCCTGACTCCTAAATCCTAGGAGAGGAGTCTTCATATTAGAGTATAGAGAAGTCCTTGAAGATCCTTAATTTCTACATGGTATAATATAATAATTTCCTGCAGGTTCATCATCCTGGCTGTGGTGTCTGGACTAGCGATCGTGTACTCCGCTGCCGTGATCATAATCCCAAGCACTCGCGAAACTATATTGAAACGACGATTCCGATTTGGCAGCCCTAATGGCGTCGAAGCACTTG
Organism: Hemistola chrysoprasaria; assembly: GCA_947063395.1. Taxonomy (NCBI): domain Eukaryota; kingdom Metazoa; phylum Arthropoda; class Insecta; order Lepidoptera; family Geometridae; genus Hemistola; species Hemistola chrysoprasaria. Next base: position 12,747,573 of record OX346714.1, read on the forward strand.
TGAGAAAGACTCAGGTAAGGAAACCCATAGGACTTCTATAGATATCATTTTAAAATTCATTCAACTTAGTCTGCATTTTTGATTTCTTTAACTTTGATCATCAGCATCATCTCAGCCATAGGACATCCACTGCTGAACATATGGCTCCTCTTAGATTTCCATCCAGTCCTGTTATAAGCGGCCTGCATCTACTAACTTTGATAAATGTAGCCAACAGCCAAACCAAGATGTTTTTTGATAATTCTCGCAAAGGTCTACCTCTTCCAACCTATACCAATAATGAACATTGTTTAGCCATCCTTGTCGATGATCACGTGTTAAATAGTCATTATATGTAAGCATTCTAACCATTTATAAGCCCTGTTATAGAGGTATATAGCAGGTGCACTAAATGGTTCGATCAATCATAATATACGTCACTTTATTCATGTGCATTCATTCCCCTCTCATGAGTATTGAAGGTCAAGGACTCTGTGGCTGCAATTGATCACAACTTTAATACCGTAATATCACGTATTGCAGACAATAAAAGAACGAAATATTATGGCGTAGGAAGGAATTTTCTAGCAGTTTGGGTGCAGAAGAGAATAAACCGTGAATCATCATACCTATATAATATAGGTATTATAAAATGCTAAATGACTCACTGACTGATATGCAACGCTTACCCCAAACAGCTGATCTTAAATAATTGAAATTCGGAATGTGGGCTCGTAATATATAACCCCCGTGCCGTTCTTGGTTTAAGTTATTTTTCCTTATTTCAGGTGGGAGATTTCCTACTGCTGCATTTACTCGGCCAGAACATGCCTCTACGGATATTCGGGGAAGTGTTGGACGAGCTTTGTCGAAGACTCCACCTCGGCTCCAATCCGCCTTCCGCACCTTCCACTCTCGAAATGGCGCCTATATACCCGAGCATGGATAAATACGCCAAGGAGACCGAAACATAAAAAATAAGCAGCATAAGCTAAAGTGTGTAAGACGGGATTTCGTTGCTGGATTCCGAAAGAAATGTCAAAATTGTCATAGGAAATTAACTAGGTTTGCTTTAGAAGGCAGTTTTGGAATTTTTGCGTTGACCGAGACAGGAAATACAAAGAACTGGGGCTTTTACTTTCAAAATTTATATCTATGATTGGTATGGTTTTTTAAATATTCAAACTTCCCGATCTCAGTCAAAGTAAAAGTGGCAACCCTGCCTCAAGTATTGTGCCTAAAATAGTGATCTACGAATTAGTTTAGTAAAGTTCTTTCGACTCTTAGGAGCTAAGTTCTTTTTGCTCTCTTTCTTAGACTGCCACCTAATAGTAGACCGGCATTTTATTGATGACCGAGTGTACTAATCATTCGAATATGATAGATTAAGTATGATAAACATGCATTTTATTTTTATATGAAATAATGACACCGAAATTATTTGTAGTCGAACTGAAAGTACATATCTTGTTAGTAAATAGAAAGATAACATTCCTTTTTTAATAAGCTAATTAAATAAACATTTTTAATAATTTACTTGCCATAAAACTGCGTTTAATTTCCATACATAAAATAACAAATAACTTTTAAGTGATTTTTATGTCCCTGTCAGAAATATCTACCATAGCAACTTTATCCGTTTGTTTCTTAAAGTTGCTATGATAACTGTAGTTCTTTTGATGTAAAGTAAGTGATATTATTTTCTTTCAATTTTTTTTATAATATTGACTAATAATAATTTTCTAGTTATATTATGATCGGTTTATACATAGTCAAAAGACATGTAGTTTTAGGTTCACGTAATTTTTTGAAAGATAGCTAATCGATTGGGTTGGTACAGTATGCCATATGATATTGGTACCAAAATTTACGTATTAATATGAAAAAATATGCAAAAATTGCACCAACGTTTACTGTAACAAAATTACTCAAATAAAAAAAATTTAATTTTAAAATTTCGGTAAAGTATTCGGTATTTTTAGTTAGATAAATTATTATATTTTGTCAGGTCTCGTATTTTATTTAGGTTAGAATAAAATATAGTCTTATAATAAATATATTACATGTACTAGATTATATTAGTGTAAGTACAAAAGCTTTTTAAAATAAAATAAAATGTATTAAAAATCAAATAATATTTTGATATGTAATATTTTCAATTTCAAATAAAATTTCTTATAAATATTTAATTACAATCATCTTATAAATATCTTTATAATAACCTGTTCCACATATAAAATGCTTAAGTCATCATTTATTCTAAATTTTCATTTGGTTGTATAATTATAATTAACTAGCTGTGACCCGCGGTTTCACCCGCGTAGTCTTCGTTCCCGTGGGAATATCGGGATAAAAAGTACCCTATGTGTTATTCCAGGGTCTAAGCTACTTACGTACCAAATTTCAGCCCAATCGGTTCAGTAGTTTTGGCGTGAAAGAGTAACAAACATCCATACATACATCCATACTTACAAACTTTCGCCTTTATAATAGTATATTAGGATTATCATTTATTCATTATTCACTGACGTAGTTTATTTCAATCTATGAAAGTTAAGGAATGAGAAAAAGTATAATAAGAATGGATAGTTTTATAAAACGGGGCCAATTTTACGAGATTTAAGTGCCATTCTGGAATTCTCATTAATTTGCCATAACGGCATTTACTTTTAAGAATGATTGTTACAAATAAGTTATAGATTTTAGTCTTCCAACTTCCTATGTTTAAAATAAGGCTCGAAATGGTAATATTGAATCATTCCGGAGTTTACAACGGGAAGACTGCTGTTTGATGACACATCTGCTGTATTTAGTTAGTATTTTCAATTATACGAATAAAATATAATAATGTTGTTTTTTTTTTTAATGATAAGCTATGAGTTTGGTCGAGCATTAGGGCAATATAGGCACTGCATATAATGCCCCAATACAGGCAGTATAAAATATATTATAGTGTTTTATTCTTCAGAGGACTCAAGACTCAAATCTTGGGTACACCTCTGCCCCCCTACAGGACAAAGGTGTGATGTTATGTTATGAAGCCAACGATGAGACGTACGAGTATTGTGCGAGAATAAAACGCTATAGTATGGGATTGATCCCATAGTAATTACACGCACTCTTTGCCAGTTGTTTTTTAAGTCCCATGAAATATGAGCCAGCCTATTTAGCGGGCACAGTTCTACTACAGGCCGTCATTGAGAAAATTCCTAAAGGAAAAATTTTGTATCACTTTTTACTTGACCTGGGGATCGAACCGGGGATACTATGATCGGCAATATCGGCACTACGCCACCGAGGCAGTCGTTGGCTTTATACATCTACGTTAGATGATTTCTCAAAAACAAATTGGGTAGGTATTAGAATCGTTTTTACCCGAATATTCCGAATCCTGAAATTTCCTAAGTAGACAAAATAGTATGAAAACTCACCGATTTCCCCAGTCAAGTTTGGCAACGAGCTTCAGCCTTAGAGCTCTGGTTTGGTCCTGTGTCAATGTACCGGCCAGTAATGCCCGGCGACCGCTGAGGAGCTCGCGCATGACCTTCGCTACTGCACTGAATCTGTATGTTTCCCGCTCCTGTGAATGGAGTTATTACTGTAGGATGTTTTTTGAAGACTAACTTTATATAGCACGAAGTATTATAATAAGTATTTTTTCTCTTTGATTTCTTTTGAATGTCGTTCACTTTCACGAGTGATTATACAAAGATTCCAGTGTTGATTCAAATTATTACAATTGTAGCGCTGGTTCCAATCGCTAGACTTCTATCATTATCATCATCATCTCAGCCGTAGGTAGTCCACTGCTAAACATAGGCCTCCTAAATAGGAGGATTTACCAATACTCGCCACGCTTGGCAGACAGTTTGCCGAGCGCAGTTCGATGGTTTTACGCAGATGACGCTACTGACCGTCCTCTGGATCTGATAACCATAGTTGGCTCTTACGGCAACCACGAGTAGAGGGGCTAGACTTCTAGGCTAGGCTTCTAGAATAATGTAAACCAAACACATGTACAGTACCACAGAACAGATATCCCCAATCAGCCTTCCTCACTCCCGCGAACGAGAAAACTAGAATACGTATGGCGCCAGAATAAGCACGTACGCGCGGTGGCGATCAGAATACGGTCGCACGACACACAGGAGGCGCGCGGGCGTCCCGCGGCGGAGAGGTGATCGTCCGCCTCTTCTTCTGCTTCACCCCCTCAAATACCTAAATATCGTCTTAGGACAGCGTCTTAAGCCCTCCACAAGCCCCGCTTGTATGGGATATCACCTCACGCACATGCACGTGTACAAAACTCCATGTGTGTGCTGTCTGTGTGATAGGTAGTTATAGTGCGCCTTTTATATGGGACTTGAGTCGAGTGTCCGGGATGTGACAGTACGGTCATCTTATCTCGGCGAATTTGAACATAGGCTCTGCGAATTTTAGCGCATTTAAACTCGTGACGAAAACTTGTTGCCAGATAAACAAATAAACGAACTTATGTATATTGTAAATGTAATGTTCAGTTCAGTTCAATCATAATAATAACAGTTTTCTTCACGAGTTTACATGCTAAAGTTCACAGAGCCTATGTTCAGACTTGGCAAGATAAAACGACCGGACTGTACACTAAACAGGGCCCTGCAGGGCAACCACAGTGTGTATTTTTACCAATCTTTACATACAAGATTTCTTTGCGACAATACCCATGGCTACAATTACCTTCAGACCTTCAGCTCATCACTTGTGTGGACATTTGTATTACAATATATTATCGTACATTTTATGGTACCTATGTTAAGGTAATGAGGCATATAAAAGGTAACTACTTAAAAATAACCCATGTAGTATTTCTAGGCAAAATACAATTTGATGGTCATTTTGGCAATCATAGAACTATTAGAATATGTAAAATAGAACCTCTACCATTGTTTAGTAAACAAAGGAAGTTATCTTCAAGCACAGCGACTGTGATTCATAGTTTTACTAAGCACATAATTGTATAGAGACATAGTGAAAAACTCATTAGCATGTTATCTACTAAACATACATTATTTACATATTCTGTTTACTTTAGGTAAGAGTTTGCCAAAAATAGCCTAGTTTTTACAACTGAATTATTGCGGAAAAGAATTGGGAAACTACTCATTACAGAACTCTTTGAAAATGATTAAATTCTCAATTAGTTATTTATTACTGAAGAATGTGGCGTTTATGTGTTTTGATTACAAAAATGTGGATTACACAAAGTCGCGATCATTTCAGTATTCAGCTTTTAGGATAAAGCTGCATAATAGAGATACACATATTTTAACACTTCGACTGCAGACATTCTCTATGTTTTTATAAATGTAATATTAAACCAACCAAACCAAATATTAAGCCAAAGAGGCTGCCTTATAATTAAATGCAATTAATTATAAGGCAGCCTCGTTGGCTCAGATGGTAGTAACTCTGCTTTGTGTGCCGCAGGCCCCGGGTTCGATCCCCGGCCAGGTCAAACATTTGTGTGCATGAACATGTCTGTTTGAGCTGTGTCTGGGTGTTATAAGTATATGTAAGTATGTATATCAGTCATCTGGTTACCATAGTACAGGCTTCTAGCCTAGTTTGGGACTAGATGACCATGTGTGGAAAGTTGTCCCATATTATATTATATTATAATAGATGTGCCGCTACCAAAGAGATGTGGGTATACCTACTATGGGACTGAGTCCTGGATACACCTTTGCCAAACCCTTCAGGGAACATGACAAATATTACCTATACATAGTTTAGTTTCGTCTATGTATGTTTTATTAGTTCAATCTGAAATGAGACAAAAAATGTCACCCACGGGGGGATTCGAACTACGAACCCTCCGCACTATTCCACGTGGTAGGCACTCTCCCACTTGAGCTATCAAGCGATTAGACAGCTTAGTCTATAAAATCATACAATATTATGTTTTATTATGCTATAAGCTGTTTATTTTGTTTTAAATAATTTACAAGTACTTATAGTTATTGTAACATTTCATAGTTGCACTCCACCCAATTTCTTTAACAATTCATCTAGTTTTAGAATAACTGGTAGATAATGCTACTCTAGCATTAAGTAAGTCCTAACATTGTGATGAATTATAAATAAATAAATATTAGGTAAGTACAAAATATACCTACCACATAGAGTTTCTTCCAGAGTCGGGCCCATTCTCTCAATACGCAGGCAATCTCCCGTACTAAAGCATCATCTTTCAGTTCAGCTATGGCAGTAGCGCCTGTTCCCTTCACGGTACACGGCCGAATGGAGACCACACATGAAGGAAATATACCCCACGTTGATCTGTTCTTTGTGCTGAAACCTCTGTACCACCCTGGAATTGATTTGATATAATATAATAATAATATCTAATAACATTAACTTCAGATTAAAAGCTCAAAAAGGCCTCTGCACGTTGGACTTAAAAAAAAGGTCCCATGACATAATAATATAATATGGGACAACTTCCACACATGATTATCTGGTCCCAAACTAGGCAAAGCCTGTAGTACTATGGTAACCAGAAGACGGATATAGATACTTATATAAAAAGCTTATAACGCCCAGATACAGATCAAACAGACATACATGCTCACTCGCACAAATGTTTGACCTGGCCGGGGATCAAACCCGGAACCTGCAGTGGCAGAAGGCAGAGGCATTACCGGCTGAGCCAACCGGCCAGTCAGATATGGTTAAGGATAAGTGATTAGAATTTACATTGTATGAGGAGATTAGATAGATGCAGAAAAGTTGTATGTTAGGGTTGTATCAAGTGGACAGAATAGTCTACCACAAAAGAGAACAAGGTGACAATTTGAATGTTAAAGGCCTATTAGACTACACTTAATCAGGGTCCCTAATTAAGGGCGCCTTAATTAACGGCTATGGGATTTTTCTGCCTTACTGTTTGTTATAACACCACTCTTATTAAGGGGTTATGACCCTTAAATTTCGTGTATTGTAATAGGCCTTTTAAGTTGTTGCAGTTTATAATATATTAGAGTATGTGTGTACACTTTTGCACATAGAATAGAATATTACTTTATTGCATACCAAAAATATAAACAATTTTACAAAAAGGCACAATACTAAAGACACGGTAAACAACCGGTGGTCTTGTTGTGTAAACCAATTTCTTACAGACAACCTGGGGATGGAAATGGACAGTAAAACAACGGAGGTGTGCAATATAGGTATTTACATAGATAATATAGCTACTTATTATATATATTACAAAAAGATACTATACAAAATATAAAATAAATATATTATAAATATTAACATATACACATATAATAATATGATAAATAATAATATTAGATTCATGTTACATTGCTTCCGTCTGTATGCATATAAAGAAAATATGTATGTATGTTTAACCACACACAACTAAGACCATAATGCAGTCTTGAAATACCACAACTAGGCCGCCGTCACTCCATACAAACCCCCGCATGTAAGCCTACTAGTATTATGTAGAAAACATATGTGTACACTCGTCAGATGTGTGCGTAAGTACGGCGTTTACTGCCTGGTTGACTCTTTGGTCGTAGGCGACGTTAAATGGTGGGGCTAGTATTCTTTGCCTACTTACTTTACTTTGCTTTAACTATACAGAGAACAATTTGATACTCAGTTTTTAGAACAAGCAGGAAGAAGTCACAGCAAAAACTTTTCATTCTAAATTTTCTCATATAATTAATATGATTTACTGAAAATGAAAAGATCAAAGACCTAATACATCTCCAAGCCCTCAGTAACAAAACATAATTATAAAGCTCCAATAGATAGTTATATCACTTAACATCAGGCCAACATCATTTTAAAAACATTTGGTTGGACAGGAAATGTTAATTTTTAATGATAATAATGCATTTAAATTTTTACCTCCATTTTCCTCCAATATTTGTATGGTTTCTCCAATCTCCAGAGGCAACCCAGATCTCACATCACCTTTCCAATTATACACCGCTGGAAATATAAACACATTCATCAATCTTGCTGTTATAATAAACTGATAGACAGGACCTATCAACCCAAGAATTTAATGGCAATAAATCCTTCCTACTAATATTATAAATGCGAATATTTGTGAGGATGGATGGACGTCTATTACTCTTTCACGCAATAACTACTGAACTTTTTTTTTATAGTGAGTGATGAGATGAGCAAATCAGGTGCCTGATGGTAAGCATCATGATTGCCCATATCAGATACAGTGCCACCCAGTGTTTTGAATTCAAAATTCTGCACGGCACTGCACTGCGCCTGTCACCCTGAGATGTATTAGTTGTTGAATCTCATCAAGCCCAGTAATTCCGCTGGTAACATTGCCCTTCAGACCGGAACACAGTAATGTTTGCACATTACTGCTTGGCGGATGAATAACTGGCAAAGGTGTGGTACTTACCCAGGCGCCCACCCGCAAAAGAGTCATACCACTACAAAGATTGGGCTGAATGTAAGTAGTATAGACCTTGGAATAACATGGGTACCTACATTTATTCCTAAGTGACTTTTTATTAAGAATTAATTCAGCCAACAAATCAAGTGTTGATTTGATTTTTTATGTTTTGTTTGTTTTTGTATTCTCTCCTCTATGTATCCTAAGTTAGTATGTAGAATGAGTTAGAGGGTTAAGTGCCTTAACTATTAATATTTTAAACAGTATAAGCTTTGCCAATTTCACCAAAATATATTTAAAAATATGTGTAAGAGTTCATCAATCAATAAACATAACAAAGGCGTTATGTCTTTACGTTGGTTCTACTACTTAGAAAATAATCCTGCAATATATACCAGCATTCCGTATGCACTGATTATTTCCTGATTTGTGATGGTTAAAATTCATAGGACGATAATATGCTTCCGCTGTAATAGGCAGGATGTTGAGAGCTCCAAGCGGCGTAAATGCTGATCGAATAAAAAACCTCAACTTACCTACTGCTAATTTTGGCGATTTAGATGGAATCCACATCTTGTAACATTAAACTCTTGTTTTAAATAAAATATTATGTCTTCTGGTACTAAATACAGGAAGAAGACCGTAATTGAGCCATTATTTTCGGTAAAAATAAATCAATTCCTCAACAAAAGCCCCAGCTTTTAATAAAATTTTGACAAACACTAGTGTTGTCAGTTGTCCATTTACCACACAGAACACATAAACAAGATTAACCATTTTCAAGTTGAACTTATGACTTAGGACTTGGACTCGACTACACGGACTACAGTTTATATTATGTATTATCTATGGACTACAGTCCAGCAAATCAAAGAAGTACCGTTTGACATTACATTTTTTAAAGCTTTCAGAGAGAAGATATAACTGTTGCCATAGGCGTAACTCCGACCATATCATTATTATCAAAAACCTTTGCCATAAAACCAAAGAATTATGATTTTTATCACCAAGCCTCGGTAGCACAGTGACTAGTGAAAATGAAGTCCAAGGAGGTTAGAACGTAACAGCAGATATGCAATGTTCAAGCACAAAAGAGACAAAAAACGAGGAAAATGAGTTATCCCCGTGCCACGCTAGGCGGGCTGATGTACAATTCCTAAATTATATAATATATTACCCCTTAACTTCTTAGCTTAATTTCTTGAAGGAACTTATGAAAGGTAAATTACCACTTACTCTTAAGAAGCAGCTCATGGACATGTGTATTCTGCCCATTCTAACCTACGGCGCCCAAACTTGGGTCCCTGACGGATCATCAAAAGTCCAGGCTCGGAGTTTGCCAGCGAGCTATGGAACGTAGCATCTTGGGAGTCAGACTTTCAGACCACGTAAGAAACACGGTGCTGCGTTCCAAAACCAAAATCATGGACGCTGGTGAAAAAGCTGCCAGCTTGAAGTGGAATTGGGCGGGACATATCTGCCGCATGTCTGATGAGCGATGGGCCAGAAGCACCAAGCTATGGACCCCACAACAAGTCAGACGTCACGGCAGGCCCAGACGGAGATGGCGGGATGAACTGGACACATTTTGCAATAGTTGGACTACCGTAGCACTAAACCGGGATGAATAGAGAGAGGGAAGGGAGGCCTTTGCCCAGCAGTGGGACAAACTAGGCTGATAATAACTTAGCAGATTTGTTGGATAAAGGTATATAAAAAGGACTCGATTTATTGTGTAATTTGAACCGATCACTGATCACAGTACAATGGATTAAAACTTGGATGGATTCAAATTCGAATCGGTTTTCATTTTTTGTATAATAGTTAGTGTCCGACCGAAACAAGATTTTCAGCCGAAACCGAAAACGAACCTTCGGTATCTATTTCAGTTTCGGCCGAAACCGAAACCGAAACCGAAACTTTTTCAGACATGTTAAAAATCTACTGTTTACTGAAATTTGGCTTATTTTATACACTTATGCAGACATTTAATACGTGTTGAATGAAATACAAAACAATAATGTATGTATAAGTATGTGAAAGATAATTACTTATTTTCTTTGATTACTTACCTACTTACTTATTACTGCTATAAAATAAACCAAATACACAAAAACGTTAACACTTCGTAGAACGAAAATTTGTTAATAATCAACACTTCGATTTTAAAAAAGAACCTTACATACATTAATATTATACCCACAATTAAATATTTGATGAAATGGCAATGTTTGTTATGTTAGAATATTAATATTTCCAGAAAAAATATGGGATGTTCATTGGTTGTGTCCATATCCCAATTTTTTTTTGAAAAACTTAGGTTTCATTTTACATTACTGTGTTCCGGTCTGAAGGGCAATGTTACCAGCCAAATTACTGGGCATGACGAGATTCAACAACCAATATCTCAGGGTGACAGGCGCAGTGCAGTGCCGCGCAGAATTTTTAATTTTAAAACACTGGGTGGCACTGTGTCTGATACGAACAATCATGATACTTACCATCAGGCACCTGATTTGCTCGTCTTGTCACTCACTATCATAATAAATAAAAAAAAACCTTAGATTTTATTTAGATATGTATGTCACGTTCCTATCAATCCGCACATAATGCTACCAACATAAATCAAGTCTCTGAGGGTTACACACAGTTACATTATAGCTGGTAGTTGGGTTGGAAATTACCTAAATAATATACATGTATTATGTATATTGCAAGTAATAAATGAATTTGTGACTAAACATACTTTTACATACTTCTCATAATTTAAAAATACGTGTTAATAACTCTACGGAAAGGACTTCAATGCCTAATAAAGATCAATAAAATATATTAGACAAAAACAAATACGTAAATCATCATTATGCGCGAAAAATAATACAATATAAACTAAACTCACGACGAAATCACGCCGGACCGGCCGGCGATCTGACAACTGACGATGGCGGGTGACACGTGAGATACGAACTCTCCCGAAGTCAACCGAGCGACGCGCGATAGTTCACGAACGTAGAGTTTCGGTTTGGCCGAAGATTCGGCCATTTTTTGGCCGAAACCGAAACTCGTGCCGAAACTAGAATTTTGAGCCGAAACTGGCCGAAACCGAAACCGAAACCGAACCTTCGGTCGGTCACTAAAATAGTGTCGTAGTAAATAACTATAACATAACATACATTCACGCCTTTTTCCCGAAGGGGTAGGCAGAGATGTACCCAGGACTCAGTCCCATAGTAGATACACCCACATTTCGCCAGTATGTTATTGGTCCCATGTAATGTAATATAATAAATAACTATAATTACTTAAATTTCAATAAATTATACTTAGTGAGCACTGTCGCGACGAAGGCTCGCGATTTTCTTGAAATGGCAACCCTAACAATGCCGCCAACTAAACGTCAAGTGAGTTATAAAACCGCGCCATTTTTGTCCTTACTTTTCCATGTAAACAAGTATTAAAATGTTAAATAAGTTCGCTAGTGCTCCATGTGCTGCAACTCCTGCCGGATTGAAAGCTAAGTGCCCTAAGTGTTAAGAGCCAATTTATATTCCGTTATATTGAAAGTTTAATGTCCATGTATCTATTTTAGTATCGAAACATTATTATACAAACGTGTTTGCTAACCAGTCAAAACTAACGTCTGATCTGCAAGGCACAGGTGCAGGATCAGAACGGTAAACCCAAGTAATATAATGGGCACAAGGTCCGTGCTATAATATGTGGCCCCGAGGTGGACTGTAGGCTTCGGCTGCAGGTTCCACATAGGTATCAAGTAATATAATGGGCACAAGGGCCGTGCCATAATTAATGGCCCTGAGGTGGACTGTAGGCTTCGGCTGCAGGTTCCACAAAGGTATCAAGTAATATAATGGGCACAAGGGCCGTGCCATAATATGTGGCCCCGAGGTGGTATGTAGGCTTCGGCTGCAGGTTCCACATAGGTATCAAGAAATGTAATGGGCACAAGGGCCGTGCCATAATAGTTTCCTCATATTGTCATATTATTAATACTGCAGCTGCAGGGGAAAGAGGATTGATCTTAATTCTATATGCCCTGTTTGATGGGTACTAATATGCCCTGTTTGATGGGTACTAATGCACTAAGTTATCTGCGCCAATAGCAGCTATATGCCCTGTTTGATGGGTACTAATATGCCCTGTTTGATGGGTACTAATGCACTAAGTTATCTGCGCCAATAGCAGCTATATGCCCTGTTTGATGGGTACATATATGCCCTGTTTGATGGGTATTAATACACTAAGTCTGTCTGCGCCACTAGCGATATGCCCTGTTTGATGGGTACTATAGTATACACTAAGTTTGTCTGCGCCACTAGCTATATGCCCTGTTTGATGGGTACTATAGTGATACTAACGATTATCTGTGCCTCTCTAACTATGACTATAATATTCCCTGTGTGATGGGTACTATGGTATACATGAACATCCTATGAATAACTTATATATGCTTATTGACTCATGACATTAATTTGATGTGTGTTGTATTAATTACTATATCGCTTTCAAGCACTGTTATGTATATACTCACCAGATACACTATAATTACAATTACATATTTACACCAATGTGTGCAATGGTTGTATTGCCTCCGGGCAATGTAATCTCTAGGGCACTAGTGACGTAAAGTCATAAATCTTTTATATCTACAGGTGGTGCATATAAGGATGGACTGAAGACAGGGTTACTAGACGGATAAGGAAGATCATTGGAAGACCCCACAAACTAGAATACATCATTAAGCAGATTCCCCCTTGTCATGCCTAGACGCGAAGGTGGATGACATGTATTGTTGAATTAATATAATAAATAAATATATAATAACAAATCCTTCGCGACATGGTGGAGATGCTGGGATACATTTTAAGTCAATCCATTAATATTATTCAGCAAAAGGGGAATTTCAATGAATCGAAATCCGTCTAGTGGCATCTGTTGGAGATCATGTGAACTAAAATTAAACAATTTGAAAACTATTTGTGTAAGATTTATTTATTTGTGTATGTTAAAGAAGGCAGAATTTCTCTAAAATGATAATAAGTATTTATTTAAACGTGTCAATGAGTCAATAGTGTATATCAGATCGACATTGGTATAAATTTAAAATGATAATAAAAATGAAATATGATTGAGGTTGTCAATACATGGCACAAAGGTGGCGCTCCGATCTAATAAGGTGGTCGATGTCTGTACTATCAACATCGCTCATTATTAATATAATTACTATTCTGCTGAGTTGTGGTTGATATCACGTATTGTGATTGTGTTTTAATAAACTAAATACCATTTAATTTGGTATGTATTTAAGGTTTGGCGCGTACATACTTAAATTTATTGTAAAAGGAACGCAATTTGTTTCGAGAGAAACAGGAAACGGACGTAAGCCATTTGTTTCCATGTTCATGTACTAGTGATGGGAAAACCTGTTTTTCATTAGACTCGAAATCGGAAAGATATCAAAACGATAATTTTAAAATGAGTGAATTATACTGGTAATATGATGGTGGTTAAATATGTGTCTAATTTCATAATGAAATTATTACGTAACGTGTTACTATCGTTGACGTATTCGAACAACTTACGATATTGAAGGGCCATTCAATGGTTAAGTGGGTTAGGAAATTTCATACTCATGAATATCATTGTGTTATATACGGCAGTAAATAAAATGTTGTAACATTAATAATAAGTATGGGAAAGTCGGCCACGAAAGTGGTATAATATACCTAATATTCTTTAAGTCCTCAAGGTAAATAAATAAATGAGTATGAGTTTATCAAATCATCTGATACGTTTGATTATACGTTAAAATATTAAATTAAGCGTACCTACGCATATAATATAATACATTTACAGAATAAATATAAAGCAGTATTATTATAGAATAAAAGGGTTAAGAGCGATACAACTATATCAAATTATCGTGCCAGTGTACGTATAAAGTCGACATTGGAACAACACTATCGACTATTGTTTTTGGTGGTATTTGGTCAGCGAATTGCGAATTTGAGTTGTGATAAAGTTATAAAAGTTTTAGTGCATAATTCGTACTAAAACAATAAGTATTTTGGAAACTGGTTATAATTATAAACTTATTGCGTAAAGAAAAACGAAGTGAACGCTGTTCGTCAGTACTTGTTGGCGTATAATGGAGATTTAAAAACTTTTAAAAGTTCGAACAGCCATGGCGGATGGCGGCTGAATTAATTTCAAGCTGTTTGAATTACCGACAGTGTTGATCATCTATCATGGGCATGTGTGTTATCGCTACGGAATAAAAGCTAAAATAAAGGAAAATACTGTGTATTGGATACGCAGTCATTTAAGAGCGTACCGGCAGGTAAAATTTATCTTATTTAATAAAGAATCTCATAATTTCAAAAGGGCTATGTGATGATAATCATAAAATGTGATTTATACAGTGAATTAGTAAATGTTTGAATTCAAGGGTGAATTCTTTAATATCAATTGACTAAGCCAAGAAACTTAAGTATCCACAATATAATTTTTGTTTGAGATCTACTGAACTGAATTTAACAATTTATGTACATTTATGCAACATTACATGAAAGTCAATAATAACAGTTAAATTTAATAAGAGTTCCACATAGTATTTGGAGAAATGTTTTATGATGATAATAAGTTTTAACAATAGTAACATTATTAATTGTATATCTGTCTGATAAATATCCATAATGGAATATGATGATAATAAAGTAAACTTACTGAATTATTTAACTATAAATTGAAAACTGCCCTTCTAATTACCAAAGGCCATTAGAATCTTTATCTTTGTGAGTTCATTGTTATAGTGAATAGCTTTACTCTGGTTATTTCAGAGAACCAAATTCTAACATGGAGCATGTGCTAATTGCGAGACTTAAAGATATCATAGACCACATAGAAGTCTTAACTAAGGAATGTGAAAGGTTCAATAGTTTGGTGATCATTGACAAACAGCCCGCCGAGATTGCGGTTAAAAAACTAGAAGCTTTGCATACACGTTTTTCTGCGGAGTTAAACAATTACTTTAGACTGAGTACGGAACCTTCTGCAGATGATATCTCAAGGTTCAGCAGTCTCCAGCTTCATTCCGAAGAAGTTTTGATGGAACTGATTATCAAAATAAAAGGTTCAAAGGAGGGATGTGGAACTTCTGATACTGCCCCAAGTAAATTACCTAAGTTGAGCTTGCCTACATTCAGTGGAGATATTTTGCAATGGCAACAATTTTGGGATCATTTTAACTCCAATATCCACAGTCGTAATCTGTCTGATGTGGATAAGTTACTTTACTTAAAATCATCGCTGACTGGTGAGGCAAAAGTTGCAATAGACGGTTTGGACACTACAAGCAAGAATTACTCAATTGCTGTGTCTACTCTCCAAGAAAGATATGGAAAGGAAAGTCAAATTATAGATGCTCATTATGCTGCCCTATACAAGATTAAACCCGCTGAGAAATCAGGGGAAGATATTCGCAGAGTCCTGAATGAAGTAGAAAGACATATTCGAGTGTTGAGTTCTTTAGGGGAAAACATTGAACATAATCATTTGAGATTTATTATAATGGAAAAATTCCCAGAGGACATAATATATGAGATAAAGACATTACAAAAAACTGAATCAGTTACGGAGATGAGAAAACAACTGGAAATTATTATATCTGCCAGGGAAGAAGCAGTTAGGATTGCTCAAATGAAAAGTACAACTGATACCAAACATTACACTGTAGAAACTTTTCACAGTAGAGATGAAATAAATCAAAGAAATTCAAGAAATAATTTTAGAAAGGAGCACGAAACTAAATTCAGAACACTGACTAGTCAGACCAGTCGTAATTACAATAATAGTCATAATAATAATTATAACAACAAACATTCATTTACCAATCAGAGACATAATTCAGAGAAATTTGGAGGACATACTTATAAAAGAAAAAGTGAACAACCGCACA
This sequence comes from Hemistola chrysoprasaria, assembly GCA_947063395.1. NCBI lineage: Eukaryota > Metazoa > Arthropoda > Insecta > Lepidoptera > Geometridae > Hemistola > Hemistola chrysoprasaria. The sequence goes on from OX346714.1 coordinate 12,763,949, forward strand.
CTAGTAATATGGGTGCGAAAAGAAGGAAGCTAAGTTGTATATTTTGTTCTGGAGAACATTTTAATGAAAATTGCATGGTTGCGAAGACAACTAAAGAAAGAATGGCTAAACTAAAGGGTCGTTGCTTTATTTGTTATCTGCAGGGTCACTATTCAAAATTGTGCAAGAAGAAAAAGCCGTGTGTACATTGTGGGAAGTTTGGTCTCCACAATCGAGCTCTATGTCCAAAATTCCAAAACATCTCTTCAAAGGGAGGTACACACTCTGCTACATTTTCGACAACAGGTCATTCATTTACTGTTTTACAAACAGCTGTAGTAAATCTGATAAATGAAGAAGGTTCTGACCAAGTAAAATGCCGTGTGTTAATGGACTGCGGCAGTCAGAGAACTTACATTACTCAAAGGGTGTCTAATAAATTGAAACTACAACCTGTTGAAGAACAGCTCATCTCAGTATTCACCTTCGGAACTGATAGACCACTGGAATACAAAAGTCCTTATGTGAAATTACAAATTCAGACTCGGGCCGAGATGAAGATCATTCTTTATGCTAATGTTGTACCTTCTATAGCACAACATGTGCACTATCCAGAACAAGAACTTAATAAATGGAAGGATGAATATTTACTGGCCGATGATGGATCTTTATGTGATGAAATAGATATTCTCATTGGAAACGACTATTACTTCTCAATCCTGGGTATGGAAAAGGTACAAGTAAAGGAGAATTTGTTCTTAGTCAACTCCAAATTAGGATGGATGTTAGCATGAAGGCTGATTTTAAATTAGCTGATAATTTGACAGTCAATACATTTTTTCAGTCCAATATGGAAGTAAAGCTGGATAAACCAGATTTACCCTTTGATAACTATAACTTAAAAGCTCTGTGGGACATCGAAAGCATTGGAATTACTGACTCACCAAATACAACTAAAGAAGAAGAAGCCGTAAGGAACTTCAATGAATCCGTTAAATTTGAAAATAACAGATACTCAGTTTCTTGGCCCTGGAAGGAAATGACACCAACATTACCTACTAATTTAGGTTTGGCACATGGAAGATTAGTTGGTCTACTCAAACGAATAGACAAGGAAACATTGAACGCTTATAATGAAACTATTCAGTCTCAGTTTCAGATGGGAATAATTGAAACCGTCCCTCTAGAAGAAATACATTGCAGTAAATATAGGGTGCATTACCTACCACACCATGGAGTTCAGACACCTGGGAAATCTATTCGAATTGTATATGATGCATCCGCTAAGCTAAAAGATAATGTCAGTCTCAATGAATGCCTTCGGGCAGGACCTATTTTGTTAGAAGACCTAACTGGATTATTGATTAGATTCAGGTCACACAATATCGGAATTGTTGCAGACGTTGAGAAAGCTTTTCTTCAAATAGCGCTACAAAATGACAGCAAAGATGTAACGAGATTTCTCTGGATTAAAGATATAACCAAGGCAGCTACTGAAGACAATATCATACATCTAAGGTTTTGTCGAGTACCTTTTGGCGTTATTTCGAGTCCATTTCTTCTGAATGCCACGCTCAAGTACCATCTAGGGCGATCTAATTGTGAAAACGTTCAGCGTGCTGCAAACGACATATATGTAGATAACGTTATCACTGGAACCAAGACTAATCTACAAGCTATAACACTTTATAGTCATCTCAAGAAAGAGTTTGACAGTATATCCATGAATTTGAGGGAGTGGAGCTCAAACTCAAAAACTTTTAGAAAAAATATTACGGACGTCAATGATGAAAGGACAATTAAAGTTCTCGGTTTAAATTGGGATACTGAAAAGGATACACTACAGTTACGGGCACGTAACTTAGAACTACAAACAACAAAGCGAGGAGTCCTGAGGACAATAGCATCAATATATGATCCATGTGGATATGCAGCTCCAAACTTGCTATCACCGAAATTATTCATACAAGATTTGTGGAAAAAGAATACCAAATGGGATACACCTTTACCAAAAGAATCCATGGAAGAATGGAGAAACATCCATGAAGACATTCGTAACTGCACAGAGGTGATACCCCGATATTATACTAAAGACTTTGAAAACAGCGAAAATCAATTACATTGTTTTACAGACGCCTCAACAAAAGCATATGCAGCAGTGGTATATGTGGTTAACAAAAATGGAAAGGCATTTGTCATCGGCAAGTCAAGATTGACACCCATAAAAAACCAAGATAATTTACAAATACCACGTCTGGAATTGTTAAGTGTGCTCATAGGAAACCGCCTGTTAAAATATGTTGTAAAGTTTCTGCGTGTGACTATAAAACAACAATTCTTATGGACAGACAGTCAAATCGTATTAGACTGGTACAATTCAGATAAACTTTTGACACCGTTTGTGACAAAAAGAATACAAGAAATAAAAGGTAATAAAGATCTTACAATGAGATATGTACCAACAGACTTGAATCCGGCAGATATTGCTACAAGACCTAAGAGTTCTGAGCAGAGAATAGATTTCTGGCTCAAAGGACCTGACTTTCTTTTACAGAATCCTAAGTTCTGGCCTTTACGGAATAACCTTATAAGACATCACTCTCTGTTGATGGCGGAGGGTCCGTCAAATTCGTCAAACGATTTAACGGATTGAAGTTGACTAGTCTCAGACGCAACCTTCGTTTATTCAAGGACGCTGATGGAATCCTCAGATGTGGAGGAAGATTAGAAAATGTGCAATGCTCATTTGATGAGAAACATCCAATATTACTCCCAAAGGATTGTGAGTTCACTAATAAATTAATTGAGAAGATCCACCAAAACAATTACCATGTAGGAGCGAATCATACATTAAGTATTCTGCGTAAACAATATTGGTTACCACAAGGAAAAGCCACAGTTCAGAAGATCATTAGGCGATGCCCTACCTGTGTTAAATATGGGGGAGGACCATTCAAGTTGCCTCCAACTCCTTCAATACCCGCAGAAAGAGTGAATTATAGTTCACCATTCACTTTCATCGGATTAGATTATCTAGGTCCAGTTCTAGTCAGGACTGATGATGGAAGACAGCAAACAGCAAAAAGATGGATTTGCTTGTCCACTTGTTTAGCTGTGAGAGCTATACATCTAGAAGTGGTTCGGGATTTGACAGCTGAAGAGGGAATTCTCGCCTCAAAGAGAATGATTGCGACAAGAGGCGTACCAGAACTAATTACATCAAATAACGCCCCTTAATTTAAGTTAATCTCGGAGGATATACTGTCTACATGTGCCTCTGATGAAGAAGTCATGAATACTGTAGAATCTGTGGACGTTGACAATGTAAATGTGACCGTACCACAGTCTTTTAATGATTTACCTAAGAATAATGAAGAATGTTTGCATGAACACCAAACTATAAATGAACCACAAATTAATAAACGCATAAGACCAGTACGTGCTGCTGCTGCGACGAAAGCCTTGGAGAAAATCCAGGAGTGGACGCGTAGCCTAGTCACCCTGTTCTAAGATTTGCCGGCCGGGAGTGTCGCGACGAAGGCTCGCGATTTTCCCGAAATGGCAAGTCAGCCTGTTCTAAGATTTGCCGGCCGGGAGTGTCGCGACGAAGGCTCGCGATTTTCTTGAAATGGCAACCCTAACAATGCCGCCAACTAAACGTCAAGTGAGTTATAAAACCGCGCCATTTTTGTCCTTACTTTTCCATGTAAACAAGTATTAAAATGTTAAATAAGTTCGCTAGTGCTCCATGTGCTGCAACTCCTGCCGGATTGAAAGCTAAGTGCCCTAAGTGTTAAGAGCCAATTTATATTCCGTTATATTGAAAGTTTAATGTCCATGTATCTATTTTAGTATCGAAACATTATTATACAAACGTGTTTGCTAACCAGTCAAAACTAACGTCTGATCTGCAAGGCACAGGTGCAGGATCAGAACGGTAAACCCAAGTAATATAATGGGCACAAGGTCCGTGCTATAATATGTGGCCCCGAGGTGGACTGTAGGCTTCGGCTGCAGGTTCCACATAGGTATCAAGTAATATAATGGGCACAAGGGCCGTGCCATAATTAATGGCCCTGAGGTGGACTGTAGGCTTCGGCTGCAGGTTCCACAAAGGTATCAAGTAATATAATGGGCACAAGGGCCGTGCCATAATATGTGGCCCCGAGGTGGTATGTAGGCTTCGGCTGCAGGTTCCACATAGGTATCAAGAAATGTAATGGGCACAAGGGCCGTGCCATAATAGTTTCCTCATATTGTCATATTATTAATACTGCAGCTGCAGGGGAAAGAGGATTGATCTTAATTCTATATGCCCTGTTTGATGGGTACTAATATGCCCTGTTTGATGGGTACTAATGCACTAAGTTATCTGCGCCAATAGCAGCTATATGCCCTGTTTGATGGGTACTAATATGCCCTGTTTGATGGGTACTAATGCACTAAGTTATCTGCGCCAATAGCAGCTATATGCCCTGTTTGATGGGTACATATATGCCCTGTTTGATGGGTATTAATACACTAAGTCTGTCTGCGCCACTAGCGATATGCCCTGTTTGATGGGTACTATAGTATACACTAAGTTTGTCTGCGCCACTAGCTATATGCCCTGTTTGATGGGTACTATAGTGATACTAACGATTATCTGTGCCTCTCTAACTATGACTATAATATTCCCTGTGTGATGGGTACTATGGTATACATGAACATCCTATGAATAACTTATATATGCTTATTGACTCATGACATTAATTTGATGTGTGTTGTATTAATTACTATATCGCTTTCAAGCACTGTTATGTATATACTCACCAGATACACTATAATTACAATTACATATTTACACCAATGTGTGCAATGGTTGTATTGCCTCCGGGCAATGTAATCTCTAGGGCACTAGTGACGTAAAGTCATAAATCTTTTATATCTACAGGTGGTGCATATAAGGATGGACTGAAGACAGGGTTACTAGACGGATAAGGAAGATCATTGGAAGACCCCACAAACTAGAATACATCATTAAGCAGATTCCCCCTTGTCATGCCTAGACGCGAAGGTGGATGACATGTATTGTTGAATTAATATAATAAATAAATATATAATAACAAATCCTTCGCGACAAGCACTGCGCACATCGTGCGTAAATTTTAAAATTATAATATGTTTTATTGATACATATGTACGGATTGGTAAGCGCAGCGTAGGACGTCCTCCCACAAGGTGGACAGACGATCTGATAAGTACGGCAGGAGCACGCTGGATGCAGGCCGCTTACAACCGGACTGGATGGAAATCTAAGGGGGAGGCCTATGTTCAGCAGTGGACGTCCTATGGCTGAAATGATGATGATGATGATGATGATGTACGAAATTATATTAATAATAATCGATTACATATTCTAAATAAAAGTTGAGTTATCGACTATTATAGTCTATTTTATTCGATAATAATTTGGTTCAACTATTACAGCAATTGCGAAAAGTCAATGTCAAAATGTTAACGTAATCAATGTCACTTTGACTTTTGGGTATTGCCATTCTATAATTTTTACAACAATTCATGGTGAATATTTTAACTGGGTACCATGGAGTTATTTACAACGTGTTAAAATAGGTGCAGTAATACTTAAAGGGGTGCATCTACCTGTTATTCTTAACAACTTAACAAATAAATAATGAACCATTAACTTACTGTAAGGTACAAAATTTTTGAAACTTATAATTTTTACTTTCGGGAAAGTAGTTTAAGAAGTTTTGATATTTTGTTCATATAAACATATTATGTTTAAACCAAAAAAGTTTTTGCTTCACACCTTTGCCAGTTATTCATCCACCAAGCAGTAATGTGCAAACATTACTGTGTTCCGGTATGAAGGGCAATGTTACCAGCGAAATTACTGAGCATAAGGAGTTTCAACAACTAATCTTAATCTCAGGGTGACAAGCGCAGAATTTTGAAATTTAAAACACTGGGTGGCTCTGTGTCTGATATGAGCAATCATGATGCTTACCATCAGGCACCTGATTTGCTCGTCTTGTCATTCATTATCATAACAAAAACCAAAAAAATTAATTTTTATAAAATTATAACAATAATAACATATGACAAAATTATTGGTATAACAAGTACATATTAATGTTATACCTCATATGACGGGTGTGCATTAGCGCATCATTTTTTTATATTATACTCGTAGATAACATTGGTGTAATTTCACTTGATATAAAGTTAATTACATATAATTTTTATATGATTGTAATAAAGATAAATATCTCGTAGTTAGGCTTTAATTAGCAAAAATGGACACTACAAACAACATCTTAATGACAGGTATCCATAAAGAAGTATCATGATTTAGAAACTAAGGAGATTAATCATCACAATGATATACTTAAACTTATTTCATATGATTTTTATTTGGTGTACTGCTACATTTTATTTAAATATATTTAATAAAATCGCCCCTATAATATTATGATACATATTTAAAGTCAATAATGTCTGATTGAAGATTCATACAAGCAAAAATCTTTTTGTATAATTTTAAGGTAAAACTGGCATAATAATATTAAGTAAGTATAAATAGATGTTTAACAAAAAAATATGCCTTTATATGATAGATTGAACTTACATGCCTGTGATGGACTGAGGAAACAATGCATTGTTGCGCAGTATAGTGCACTGGGCTAAACCGCTGAGTTATTAGCATTTCCGCTACAGTGTGGTATGCGGACAAGCGTGGTTGAAGTTTTGTATTCCGAAGTTTCTTTCTCATTGTGTTGGTTTAGCATCAGACTCTGCTGGTCGCGTCGTCATAGAATTAATAATTAATTAAGTGTCATTTTATAAATAAGTTTTCAATGTAATTGTGCTTTTAAAAATCTTTCTTGCGCTCTCAAAAATTTATCTATTTCATCAAAATTTTAGGGGTTTTTTTTAATATTGTTGGCGGCAATAAATGGGAGCTGATTAATCATCTGACACTGACAAAATTATTAAGTTGACAACAAGAAAATTGACATATTATGACACTTGCGAAGCGTAAGCAGTAAGCAGTATGGCCGTATGGCGTATTAAAAACTAGAAACTGCTCTTTATCGTATATCCTTTCCTCTCTGTTCTGTGGTATCCACAGAACAAAGAATCAAAAATTAAAGAATATAGCACAGATATAAAGGATTACAGAAGAGAGAAAGAACTAATGTAAAAGGAAAAGGGCGCATTTAAAAATAAATAAGTTGAGTGTATTTATATAGTGATCTGTGTTTCTAAATGATTGTAATCACAGAACAGCTCGGAGCAATTATCAAGCAGAGCAGATTACTATTGTTTTAAAATTCCCCAGTTTTCACAGTGGATATATAATTTTCTTTATTGATCAACACTAAGCATCTATTATTATTATTATCATACATATGTCGGACGACTTCATTCCACTGAACCAGAGCACCCCGCGGGGCAGGTCATTCCAAGACGGGAATCACAATAGCAGTCACCACAATATGTTCCTTGGGAAGCATCATCGAGGCAGGAATAGAAGAGGGAACTATTCTCGAAACAGTAGCTATGGGGTAATTATGTTAAAAATCTTTAGTGGTGGATATGATTAATTAATTACCAGATTTGCAGATGTTTCACCCACTGAAAAGTACCCTTAGTCTTATTCTAAGTTCTTATCAATCTATTTACCAAAATTCAGCCCAATCACTTAAGTATATTTGGCATCTTAATAAGGCAACAAATATACAACAATTTTCACTAATTATAATATACTAGCTGTGCCCCACGGTTTCACCCGCATAGAAATCGTTCCCATGGCAATGTCTGGGAAATACATACCCTATGTGTTCTTCTAGGGTCTAAGCTACCTGTATACCAAATTTCAGCTCAATCGGTTGAGTAGTTTTGGCGTGAAAGATTAACAAACATCCATCCGTCCATCTAACCAAAACCGCCTTAGATGGAGCTGGAGGTTAGTTAGAACTCACAAGCATTTTGTTCACCTGTTAAAAACTTAACTTTTTTACATTGTACTGAGATTTGAGAATTATAATAGGTATTGTAAGATTAGTGGGATTATGTACCTATTAGACCTCTCCAGCCTGGAGTCTTGACAAATAACTGTGCAGAACAGATATAATTATGGTGCTTTGATTTCAAGATTCAGATTAGTTATGTGAATTTATGTGTTTCTTTCGCGCCCATTTAGATAGGGTAAAACGCTATCTGTTCCAAATGCAGAAAGAACAAACATGGATCCATGTAATATTACTCGTATGTTCACACCAAAGCTGAACAATTATGGTACTTTACTTATTTATTTCTTATTGTTTACACATTCACCGAATTTTGTTGGCTAGAGTGAGAGTGTGTCAAACTCTTTAGATCTACACTGTGTAAAATGCAATAGCCTTCTTCTTTGCATTTAGGACAGCGTATATAGCGTAGTGCGTAACTGAATGGAGCCATTCTAAAAGTCAAAGCAATAATTTTTTTTTATTTTATTCCAGAGCGAAAGCAATAGCAGTTTCAGTCAAGACAGAAATAATATAGATGCATACCTTCATCCATCTATGCTACAAGACCCTTGGCAAAGGTTGAGACAGCAGCAGCAGAATATGAACTCACAAACATGACAAAGACAGGGAAAGGATATGCTGTGTTAAGTTTATAATAAAAGGCTTGTTAATTGAGCGCGTATTATCCATCCATCTGTACCTATTTTACTAAGGGGGGAGGCCTATGTTCAGAAGTGGACGACGTCTGAGATGATGATGTAAAAAAATAAGTGTGACTGTACATCAGTCAGCATCAAAGTCAATGCACTAGTTCAGTATTTCAAAATAGCTGTACACCATATCATACTATGTTATAGGTACATTAATTTATTGTTCAGTTAATTTTCTAGTGACGTTTATTCAAATTTAACTGATATATGTAACTGTATACTTAATATAATGTTCAGCTATTATGAAAACTTTAATGGTGTCATTAAATAAAAATAAATAAATAAAATATCTTTATTTAAGACCAAAGTCCATAGAAACAACACTTAAAAAATTGAAATCAATTATAGTAGTATACCTAATTACTATACAATTTGACCATTGACTTGATGCTGACCATACAATTATATCTGAGCCGACATAATTTATGACTGCTTATGAAAATAAAAGTGTAAAGTTGATCATTTGTTTCACCTTTCAAACATTATAACTAAGAATAACAAAATCTTGCCAAATAGGTATTCTTCAAGCAATTTTGTAATTCGCCTCAGGAAGAAAGTTAAAACTCAATCATGGTACATATAATTTTAAATAGAACAAATGAGTACTACTTTTTTATTTGCTACCTACTATGTTATAAAAATAAAAATTAATTCATAATGCGATTTATACTGCGAGAAGAATGTACTTACCTATGCCTGCTTTATAACTAAATTTGTTTGATATTGTTATATTTTAAAACTGTGACTTTAATAGTTAAACTGGTGAAAATGTGCTGTTAAAGTATAAATTAATAATACAGTAACAGGAAAGAGGACCTCTGAGAAATTTGACACACACAGTCTTATGGAAAATTTACTAAATCGATGTTTTGCATTCCCCTGTTTCTTCCGATTACAGTAAACCTAATTGATATATTTATATTCTGATATTTTAAAGATGAAGTAAAGTATGTCCCTATCATTTTATTTTTGTTTTTAAACTACATTTTTTTTGTAGTGAACGTCCAATCACGCGAGTAAATCTGGGATATTGGAAGTTCACTATGAAAAATTAAAATGACAGGGACATACTCGTAGGTTACGTCACTATAAAAATTTCAGGATATAAATTTATATAATGGGTTTATTATATTTGGAGGAAACAGAGGAATACAACACATTGATTTCGTAAATTTTTTATAGGATTGTGTCAAATTCCTAGAGTGCCGCATACGCTCTTAAAGAGACCACACACAAAAAAAAACAGTTTTTAACTCATAAACAATGGCTATTAACCTAGGTACCTAATTCTATCCACAGTTGTCATCTAAAGGTCACGGACAACATTCAAATAAAAACCATTAGTATTACAAAAAATATACTTAATTCTTTTCCATAAGTAGGTAGGTAACATTTTTGCATACTTTCCTTTTTTATTTGAAACCAGTTCTATGACAAATTGTATAAATTCTGAGGATTAGGTTAAAATAACATTCAAGTGAAGGGAGCTGGACTGAGAAGATGAAAGTTTTTGTGGTGCTATGTTTAATAGTTATCATTTTAAATGTTGTCTCCTGCAAAAGTAAGTGATGCCAATTTTATTCATACGAGTGTAGTTTAAAAGCGTTTTTCTATTGCTATATTATACTTACGAGTAACTTTATACTTGATTTTTAATCTTTTAACATGAAGCGATTCAACGCCATTGTTTAACATAGGTATTATACTTATAGTTTGACAGAAAAGAGTAGAAACGGAACTAATACAAAGTGTAAGTGTTGTGCAATCGTTTTTATTAGTGAAAAAAACAGTGGCGCCCCTATAATTTTTACACTTTTCTGTCAAGCTTAGTAAAGCTAGGTAGGTAAGTATACCTACCTACTTCATTTTATTGTAGACTGCGTCTTTCAGTTTTAGTCATCGTTCCCGTGGGAAGGGAGAATATCGGGACAATAAGTACCTACTCTATGTCTGCTTAGGTTCCATCTATATTTCCATAACAAAATTTATTCTTATATTCGCACGCCAGTTGCGACAAAATTAATATCCAAAGCGCGCACCAATTTTAATTGTTGCGAATAAAATTGCAACTCTGTGAATGCACGTGATAGATGCAAGAGTGCGCGCACTGCGAAAAGAAATTGCTATTAGGTATTTATTGTATTTCGCAAATAGCAGCAATTAAAAATCATAGCCTAATTTAGTTTTTTTTTTGCGTAACTAAGTATTAAGTTATATATTACGCACCTAGGTACTTTACTAATGTAATCCACTAACGGCTAACGTATTATTAATAACAAAGTTGGTATCCTTTCAGCACAATGCCCCCTAGGCGAGTACAACCCAGGCCCGGACTGCGGTATAGAACCTTATTGTGCTCCTCGCAGCGCCCACGCGTACCCAAGACACACCTGCAACTGTTGGTGCCTTCCTGGGTTATACAGGAACCTGGATACTAACGCTTGTGTCAGACTTACAGAGTGCCTTTAGAGAAGGTCTAATTTGATAGGTAAGATGTGTGCTTAATGCTAGTGTATAGAAATGATATGGCCGATGGGGCTGTAAGGTTCTCGAATGGAGACCTGAGACCACGGACCGGTAAGCGCAGCACCCACAAAGTTGACAGACGACCTAATAAAGACTGCAGGAACACGCTGTGGCAAGTCGCCTACAATCGGATTAGATGGAAATATACTGGGAAGGTCAACACACACAGCATACAGCATACATACAGCAGTCAACGTCCTACGGCTAAGATGATGGTGCTTTAGATTTGGGATATCTTTATTAGGATGAACTATGTGAAAGAGGATATGAGTGCAAAAAGAGTAAGTGTAGAGATGACGGATATACGGATATACTGGAATGGCGGAAAAAGACATATGAGGTGTCGACCCCGCCTAGTGTGGGATAAGGGCAGGAAGATTATGATAATAAATAAAAATAATATAGGTAGGTACATATAGTACGGTCTTTTTATGTTGAATTGCAAGAATTAAATTGCTTGCTAATACAAAATGCCAACCGCCAATATCTTACCGTACCTACCAATCAATCAGTTGATCCACTCTTGATTAATTAAAATATTCAGTAGGTAATATAGGTACCTGGACCTGGCGTAGATCCTGAAGTACTTAAATAATAAAAAAAATACCTAAGACCATCCGGCGCATCATGCCTAATTTTAGTTACCTAAGTTGAATTTATTATATTTTTTAGAATGTAGGTAGGTAAGTATTTTTTATTTTAAATAAAAAAAATAGCTCGAAAACAAACACACCTACGTAATGCACTGAAACTGATATTCAGTAGCTACTTATTCATTTCCTAGATTCACATGCAAATAAAGTCAGTATTAATATGGCCGAGACTCGAGATAAAAGAGCAGCATAAGGTCATATAACATCATACTGTGAAGATAATTCATTGTAAACATAGTTACTGTAAGACACGGTTGCCTCTTAGCATTAAAAACATGAGATGTGTAATTGTGCTAGTTGTTTTTGTATATTTGAATTATTATTGTTGTACTGGTGAGTTCATAGTTATTTTTTTGTGGTGTTTTTACTCGTAGGTATTATTTTAATAACTAGGTTGGTAAATAGAGTAAATACTATACGAGAGTTGTTTGTCTTATTCTAACTACGTAGGTGTTTTAGATAAAAACGGATTTGTGACCTACTCGTGTCTAGTGTCTTGGTGACCTACATACCTAGGTACCTAGTTATTTATCTAACTACTCGGTCCATATCCACCCACAGCTATATTCTTATAGACCTCTTGGTTATTTACGCCATATTCTCCGGATCTTTGCGAGTTTCGTATTTTTTTTATGCGATAAGTGGCAAAATAGGAAACGGGCCGCCTGATGGTGACTGGTTACCGCCGCCTATGAATACCTGCAACACCAGGGGTATTGCCAGTGTGTTGCCGACCCTTCAAGACTCTATTACACTCCTTTTGGAAAGCCCCATGTTGTAGCTCAACGGGAGGACCGCAATTAGAAATCATTCCACAGTTTTCACAGAAAAAAAAACGGGAAAATCGCAGTGTGCGATGTCCACGTATTGATTATGTGCGGATGAGCTCGTTAAGTGATTTTCGACAAATTTGACAGGGTCCACCAGTTTCCGCCTATGACAAGTTGTGTCTTTATTATCTAGGTAGGTATATATAAGTGTTATCCCGGACGTCGTCACCAAGGCGATCAGAAAGAGATGGTGTGACGATTTAGACTCGAACATAGCCACCACCACCTTACAAACAAACAAATGTTAACCAAATATTGTAAAACTCGCAGTTGAAAAAATTAACAGGATATACAGGACCTCTTAGCAGTTTGATACAATTCTATGGAAATATACTAAATCGATGTTTTGTATTCCCCTGTTTCCTCCGAATACAGTAAACCTATTTCATATATTTATATCCTGATATTTTAACATATAACATACATTCACGCCTTTTTCCCGAAGGGGTAGACAGAGGTGTACCCAGGACTCAGTCCCATAGTAGATACACCCACATTTCGCCAGTATGTTATTGGTCCCATGTAATAGGGGGCGAGCCTATTGCCATCTACCGGGCACAGTTCCAGACTCCAGGCAGTTATTCAGATAATTCCTAATGGAAAAATCCAATATTTAACACTGCCTGACCTGGGGATCGAACCCGGGACCTCTTGATTGGCAGTCGAGCATGCGCCCACTACGCCACCGAGGCAGTCGAGGAGGCTGATATTTTAAAGTTGAAGTATATTCCTATAATTTGTTTTTTTATATATTCTACAATTTTTTTGAGTGAACGTCCAATCACGCGAGTAAATCTGCGATTTTTGGAAGTTCACTATGAAATACCAAGGATTTAAAAGAAACTTTAAAATGACAGGGATATCACTATAAAAATATCACAATTTAAATTTATAGAATAGGTTAATTATATTCGGAGGAAACACGGGAATACAAAACATCGATTTGTAAAATTTTTCATAGGATTGTGTCAAATTCCTAGAAGGCCATGTACCTACTCTCATAAACCTTACAAGTTTCTTGTAGAGGTATATTTCTGAACGCACGGTATATTATTTACTAGTTTGATATTATTGATATATTTATTGACGTTTAAAAATGTCTTTTTAGGACTTTAATTATTTATTCTTTGGGTTCGAGTTTACCAAGCGGGCTAGCAAGAGGCGGCGCTGCAGCTCTAACGATAATAAGATTGGAAAGACTTGGGGCAGTAGACCTTAGTCTTCTAAGTTGTCTATCAGTCCATTAGCCAGGACAAGATCTTACCTACCTCTATATATAGAATACCTAGGTACCTAAATATACAAAGGGGACCTTTACAGTCTACGCCTATCTTTTTCCCTTTTTCACGAAAACATACCGAATAATTTGTGCAAAATAGGTAAAATCCTTTGAAACATAATATTACTCGCGTAGATATTCTGTATCAGCACAATGAGTTTAGCATTATGTTTTTGTAGCACTTTTTTTCGCGACTTCATACGTAACTGCGCGTTACATCTACACTAATAATGTTTGTAAAAAATAAACAAAGAATTGTAATTAAATAATAGGTAGGTAAAATACTCAGTAAAAAATTGGTAGCACTAAGTACCAATTTTTTTTATGCGTATATAATAATATTATGTAGGTACTTCTATCCTACCTATATCAATTTCTGCTAGGTATAGAGTCCATAGGTATTATGTTTTATGGAGGTACCCAACTACCTATTTTTTATTATTCTCTATTTTACAGTAAGCTTGGCAGCGTAGTGGTTCGCAAGCGTTACTGTCGATCACGACGTCCCGGGTTCGATTCCCAGGTCAGGCAAAAAATGTTATTGGATTTTTCATTAGGATTTTTCTTAATGGGTCTAGAACTGTGCCCGTTAGGCCGTTAGGTAGCAATAGACTCGCCCCTTATTACATAGGACTAACAAACATCACTGGCGTAGTGTGGGTGAATAAATAGAATGGAAAGGTTTTTATTCAGCTATCATTGCATGGTTGCCTGTAAGAGATCGCTCTGAGCGATAAGGCCGCCAATTGTTACATGTTTTTTAATTTATCTTTTTTTTTTTCTGTATTGTGATACCAATAAAGAGTTATCTAATCTAATCTAATTCAGGTAAGTTAGTAAACCTTCTATGTGACCGAGTCCTGGGTACACCTCTGCCTACCTCAGTGGGAAAAAGGCGTGATGTCATGACAAAGAATACTAACTATTACTAGGTCCGAAAGAAGCAACACTCACCTTCCCCCGCTATTTTACGTCTTCTGCGACCAGATAGTCGACGAGGCAGTAACGCCCGTACTTACGCACACATTTACCGCGTGTAAATAAATACACGTTATTGGATTAGGGAGTGACTGGGGTCTGGTCATGTTATGTTAGTACCTACTATTATTTATTCTGTGGTTATGTTTTCTTACAGCGGAATGTCCACCCGACCAGTACAACCCAGGGCCCGACTGCGCGTTTGAAACCATCTGCGGCCTAAGAAGCGCTCACAGCTTCCGACGGCATTATTGTGATTGTTGGTGTAACCCTGGCCTTATAAGAGACTCCGAGAGTAATCTGTGTGTGAAAGAGTGCCCTCCTATTAAAGAATATAATATACTTTAATCTTACGATACACCTACGTTTAAAGTAATTACAGTTATTAGTTAAGTACCTAGTTTATTACATTTAAATACCCCAGAGTCTGAAGACTAAGGTGTTCGACCAATGTGTGTTGCCAGTGATGACATATGGCACCGAGACGTGGTCCCTTACTGTTGGCCTCATAAATAAGCTCAGAGTCGCTCAACGAGCTATGGTGCGAGCTATGCTCGGGGTTTCTTTGCGAGATAAAATCCGGAATGAGGAGATCCGCAGAGAAACGGGAGTTACCGACATAGCTCGTAGAGTAAGTTGAAGTGGCAATGGGCAGGCCACATCGCTCGCAGAACCGATAACCGTTGGGGAAGAAAGGTTCTCGCGTAGAGAACACGGACCGGAAGACAAAGCGTAGCCCGACCCCTCACGCGGTGGACCGACGACCTGGTCAGGATCGCAGGCTCGCGGTGGATGCATACGGCGAGCAACCGCGCGAACCGCGTTCTATGGGGGAGGCCTATGTTCAGCAGTGGACGTCTTCCGGCTGATGATGATGATGATGACCTAATTTATTCAAGTAAGGACGTGACCAAATTATTGACGCAAAATCGGCTTAGGTCAGAAAGAACTTTATGTGCATGTTTTTTTTTTTGGTTTATTATTAATTAATTTTTTATTATTAAAATGCTAATAGACTAATAATGACTCAGTTCTATATATTATTTATTATAATTAGTTAATAATAAGCCTCATATTTTGACTAAAATGCAGAGTTTGGGAAGTTAGGGCTTGTAGAGTCATAAGTTTGGCTCTACAGATCAGCCCCCTTATTACGGACGCAACAGAAGTGTGGAAAGCGTTTACTGTCAAAAGGTATACAAAAAATGATGTTTGACAGCAGACATTTAGCAATTTAAACGCTTTCCACACTTCTGTTGCGTCTGTAATAAGGGGGCGGATAATTTTTTGACAATACGAGCCATATGGTCTAGTCTTGGCAAAATTTTACATGAAAATGTTTTTGCTGGGATTTCACTTCTTTTTGTAAGTTGCTTATGTCAATACTAGCTGTGCCCCGCGGTTTCACCCACGTAGTCTTCGTTCCCGTGGGAATATCAAGATAAAAAGTATTTTTTAAGTTATTCCAGGGTCTAAACTATCTATATACCAAATTTCAGCCCAATTGGTTCAGTACTGGCGTGAAATAGTTACAAACATCCATCCATCCATCCTCACAAACTTTCGCATTTAAAATATTAGTAGGATTAACAAGGAGTCCCTTGACCAAATTTCAGCTTTCTAGGGCATCAGGAAGTACCCTAAGAATTTTGATGGTCATCAGTGAGTCAGTGACGAAAACGGGGATATTTAGATATCAATAAAACCCAAAGTATAGGAGCTTTGCAATTGAAACTTTATATTATGTTTAATAAGTCCACATCATATCCCGAGAATTTTGTTTATCTGGTAATAATCCAAACACAAGTTATGAGAGTTAAAAAAAAACGAAGCTCTTCGTTTGGCTCGTCTTGGCGGGGGCACTGCCATCCTCCCAGATTTTAAAAGTATGTTTTGTAAAGTATACTCGTATATTATAACTAAGATAGCTTTCACCTATCTAATATTATAGATAGGTATACCTACCTACGTCCCACTTACAAATTTAGGTTCTGACGTCAAGTCTATATCGAATAAATTTCTCTGACGCAACATGTATGCACTAGGTACCTAAATGTTATTTAATGATGATATAATGGCGCCCACTACGCCTCGGTGGCGTAGTGTGGACAAGCTCAACTGCCGATCATGTCATCCCGGGTTCGATCATCTGGTCAGGCAAAGTTGTTAAATATTGGATTTTCCCATTAGGAATGATATCAATAACTGCCTGGAGTCTGGAAATGTACCTGGTAGATGGCAATAGGCTCGCGCCTATTACCAACATACCAATAACATACTGGCGAAATGTGGGTGTACTATGGGACTGAGTCCTAGTACACCTCTGCCTACCCCTTCGGGAAAAAGGCGTGATCGTATGTTATGTCTTTATATTAATACCTATGATACTATATTATATCGCGGTGCGGATGCATACGGCGAGCAACCGCTCAGAGTGGCGTTGTATGGGGGAGGGAGTTCTATGATAATGATGAATTATAAATATAATAAGCGCTATATCACTGCCGATCATGAGGTCGCGGGTTCGATCCACAGGTCAGGCGAAAAGGATTTTTTCATTAGGATTTTTTTCAATGACAGCCTGGAGTGGAGTGGCCAGTAGCAATATTCTTGCCCTCTTACATGGGACCTAAACAAATCACTAGCGTAATGCGGGTAGTAGAAACTACTATTATCGCACTGACTCCTGGGTAAAGGTACACCTCTCAGGTATATAGCTCTTCGGGAAAAGGCGTGTTGCTATAAGACACATGATGCGACGATCGAACGATCATGTAGTGAAGAAGTGTCTTGCCATGGCTACGGACAAAAGGGGGGAGGCAGACCTCTCAAAACCTGGATAACAACAGTTAACAACGATCTCAAATTACTTAACGCATAGGAAAGCGATGTTAACGACCGCCCTAAGTGGTGCAGCATGATTGCGAAGCCTGACCCCGCAGAGGGGAGGGAGAAGAAGAAGAAGAAGAAGCTATATTATTAAGATCTTATAGTTTCCAATAAAAAACAATATTGGATCTTTGGCTTCATGCTATGTTCAGTGAAGAGAGTGCAATTTTAAAATTGGTCGGTCTCGACCTTCTTTGTCTATATAGGTAGCCATATTCGTACCTAATAAAAATAATAAAATAAATGTAAAATGAAATAGATGCCTACTTATAGTTAAAGTAACACTATATATATATATATATTACCTTATATATATATTTAAGAATAGAAAAAGAAGCTCTAATTTAGATAGGACTACGACAGTCCAAATGAGTTTTGAATTGTCCAATTATTGATTCATCGGCCGATCTGTTCGTTTGATTAGGTCTCTACAACAACCTATTATTACGAAAGTTCCTAGAAGCCTAGGTACACCCTTGTGTGTATAATGGATAGGTACCTACATACTTTTAGACATTGATCTACACCTATTGTTATTGCTACGATCCTGACATATTAGTTTGGCTTCTTCCACTTGATGAAAGTGGTTCATACATTCATACATTCTTGTCTGTTAGGTATAGGTAGGTACTAGGTATCTACCTATTTTCGACTGGCCTTAGGACAACATCATTTTGTTTATGAAAAGAAGGGACCTATTCGACCAATACCGACTTGACCATTGACACTCGCCTTATAAATATACTTTGTCAATCTCCTTTATTCCATCCTCTCCACATGTCCGCATCCTTCAGAGGTACGAATGCTAGAAAAAACAAAACATCCCAGCGACATTGAGCAGACATTCTTACTTCACACCATTCTTTTTATTACAATATCGGCTGGAGAGACTGGCCAGGTCGGCACTGCGAGAAACTAAATAATTTCCACTAAATTGCTGTAATCAATTCTGTAAGCAGGGGGACACTATACCACGCTATTTCCAAATTAGGTTGGAATAATATTAAGAGGTTACATGAGGGGTGATTTTTCCATACAAACGTATTCCCGTGTTTCCTCCCTAGATAACTGCGTCAGAGTAATGGTTCTTTTTTATAAAATCTAGGTCTTCAGTGAGCATGTCCCTGTCATTTTCTTTTTTCTACAAACTCATTGTTAAATGAAGTATGACCCTTTAAAAACATGAAAAACTGCCCCAGTTTTACTCGCGTAATTAGACGTTCACTAGAAATAAATGAAGAGTTATGGAACAAAAATAAAATAACAGGGACATAGCCTAATTCATCTTCTAATTTTCAAGATATAAATTTATGGATAAAATCAATTATTCTCGGAGGAAACACGGGAATACAAAACATCGATTTCATAAATTTTCCATAGGATTGTGTCAAACTGCTAAGAGGTCCTGTATCCTGTTAAGGCGCTGTCCAAAGCAAATTCACCCTCTTGCTCACACGTACCCACATTTTTGAAGACATAAAAATAAATACTATAATAAATACTAGGTACATGTAATATTATAATTACGTAAAATAAAGACAACTAGGTTCTAGAAAATAACAATACAAAGATTCAGTAAAAAATATAATTTAATCCAAACGAGTTTTCATGTATAAAAACCTGTACAAAGAAAAAAAGAATAGAAAAATAAAAAGGTACTAAAAACTTGTTTGGATTAAATTGTATTTTTACCGAATCTTTGTATTGTTATTTTCTAGAACCTACTTAGTTGTCTTTATTTTACGTAATTACATATAGTATTTTTTAGATCTTCCAAAATGTGGGTACGTGTGAGTGAGAGGGCGAATTTGCTTTGGACAGCGCCTTAATGTAGAAAAATGTATAGGTTATTTTATAACAGTAACTTCATCCCAATAATTATTTTACTAGGCGTGTCCCACGGTCTCATCAGAGTAGGTAGTAGTAGGCATCAGTCCCGTGGGAATATACAACGTGTTTAAAAAAGGTGTAGTAATCGTTAAGGCGGTGTATTTACCCATCAAACTGAACAACTTTCAAAAGAAAGAATTGCGAAATTCGCAAAAAATAATTTCGACTTCCCATACATAAATTCACCGCCTTAATTATTACTACACTTTTTTGTAACACGTTGTATAGAGATAAAATTACTCTGTTTTTTCTCAAGACCATACTACATATATACCAAATTTGATCTAAATCTGCCCAACTGTGATTATGTGCCGTTTA
The DNA here is from genome assembly GCA_947063395.1 of Hemistola chrysoprasaria. Taxonomy (NCBI): domain Eukaryota; kingdom Metazoa; phylum Arthropoda; class Insecta; order Lepidoptera; family Geometridae; genus Hemistola; species Hemistola chrysoprasaria. Next base: position 12,784,019 of record OX346714.1, read on the forward strand.
ATCCCCCATTATAACTGCTTGGCACTACCAGTAGTGCTAAAGATAATTTATCTCTCCCGTGACACTACCAATTTCCTTTAACTGATTAAAGTCTATAATATAATTTTTTAAATTAGGTATACGTTCGCATTCATATAATGTCTTTTTTTAAACAAGCTTTTTACGCTCATCCGCACATAATCGATACATAATAATAATAATAATATGGGACAACTTCCACACACGGTCACCTGGTCCCAAACTAGGCTAGAAGCCTGTACTATGGTAACCAAATGACTGATATACATACTTAAATACGCTTATAACACCCAGACACAGATCAAACAGACATGTTCATGCACACAAATGTTTGACCTGGCCGGGGATCGAACCCGGGGCCTGCGGCACAGAAAGCAGAGTTACTACCGTCTGCGCCAACGAGGCTGTCAACATGGTCCCATACTGTGCGGCATGGCAAAAAAAAAACATATATCTGGGCGCATATAATTCAAGTAAAGTCTACTAGGTGCACCTAGATAGTAATTTTCTTAGTATACTTACCTACCAACCCTTTTAGCCTTTATGTAAAAAAATCAAAGTCCTAACTGACTGATATACTCTCTGATCAACGCCCAGCCTCAATCCTTGGACATAGAGCTGAAATTTAGCACATAGCTTTTTATATGATCTAGACAAAGACTACGACAGCATAAAAAAAATTCGACGTAAATTCAACGGGAACGAAGTCATAGCAGATCTAGTGAGCAAGGGCCATAAAGCTTAGGTGCGGTTATGTCAATAATTGCCTTTCAGAGCGTTGGATATAAATAGGTAAATGGATTTACTGTAACCGTTCGCTAGATTTATCCCAGATAGAATAAAGAGGTGGTGTGCCAACTGAATATATTATCAGTGTAAAATAAATGTTAATAATTAAAACTTTAAAAAATATTCGTCGTTTTTTAATTAGTTAATTTGCCCTCAATAATGTAACTCAGAAACACAATCCTATAACATGCGTATTACACGATGAACGAGGCAAAGCTTTGCAAGGGCCCTTGGAACCCGCATGTGGTTTGTGAAGGCCTTTGTGTGGCCGGACGGCACACGCCCGCCGTACGCTGTAGCCTTATTATCGCCCTTAAAACGCTTGACTTTTAGCCCTTGTAATTATTATGACAGCCGTAATTGAGGACTTGTCATATATGTATTAGCGCCTGAGCAGATTTTATGGGGAAGCTTTGCCAACAGAGTTCTTGAATGACTTGGCTTGGGGTGTTAGTTTATTGCGGATTAGGTGTTATGTGCCCGCTTGTGATAGTTTGTAAACTGTCATATTGACATTAAAATTAAAGGCTCTGGCATATCGTTGCTCATTGCTCAAAGAATTTTTGAGACATTTCGTACTATTAGGTATAATATACCTACTTTTTTAATTATAGTAGATAGTAATTAGGTAGCTCTATTGTTTAGTATAAGTACTTATTTTCAATAGACACTAAAAAATAAGGTTACCTCTGAAATATATCATGTTAAGAAACTAGAATAAACAGTGTCTCCACCTGATATAAGAAGGTTTATCTATAATCCCTTTCATAAGAGACAGTGACCTACATAAAGCCCCTGATAATGTTTGCCCCATATTGTATTGTGTGCGATCGGCCGCCACCTACTTACATTAGGCACGAAACTGAACCGTGCGATGTCAGAATGCGATAATAGGTCGTCTCGTCTCGGGTGCACCGCTGTCGGAAACTCGCACCGAATAATCGCATCGATCGTCAAAAAACTAACCCACATACGCACTGGCAGCGTAGCCGGAATTATTAATCGCGAGGAGTCAGGGGGCGAATGGAGGGTGGCCTGGTGGTTGTGGGTGGTGGTAGCAGAGCGCAGGCGCGGGCCGACAGCGGGCACTTCGCGAGGAAGGCTCGCGTCCTCCGGCCGCGTCTCGCCGGACGCGATGCGCGAGCTTTCGGCCCCGCGGCCGCAAGCGCCGCGCTAACCTGCACCCATGCAGTGGCGTAAGCTTACCAGGTTGAAGTCTTCGCCGGGCGGTCAGTCGCGCGCTCGGAGGATGCTCTGCTGCGGCCGCAGGAAGGTATGCGATCCGATCGATATCGCGCGCCGAAACCGTCGCCCCTCCCGACTCCCGGGCCGGACGCCACCGTCGTTCGACGACCCCGCTCGCTAACGTCTCACCGTAACATCGTGCCTCTTTAATCTTATAACTCTGTGATCATCCTTACAACTGAATTACGAAGGATTATACGGATGACCAGTGCTATTCAGTCTATAACATTCGGAATCAAAGAGTATGTAAATCTATGCCTACTTAGATAAGGCATGCCTTTCACGCCGTTTCTTTATATAACAACACAAGCAGGATAGAGCCAGTCAATGACCTTAGGTATCAAAGGATAAAATAACCTTCAAAATGTATTTAGGTATTAATTTAGAGTATTTCCCACAAATTAAGTACCTACATTCAATGAGCAGGAATTAAAGATGCGGTGACTGCTCTCCATACTCCATACCTACCTAATAATTATATATGTATTATATGAGTGTTATAAGAAGGTATATGTTTCAAACCCCATTTCGATAAAAAATAGGTGGTGTTACAATATAAACGAGCGGGGCTTTAGAACGGCTGAGAATTTTGATTTATTCAACCATTTTACAACGATATATTGCTAAAGCCCTATTTTCTATGCATGATATTCATGTAAATGTCTATGTATTTTCTATTTTGTACTGAACAATAGAGGTTATTTGTCTAAAGTGCATATTTGCGGGTAGTCGATTTGGCTCGATCTCACAGCATCTCGCCATCTTGGATACACAAAGACGTTAAGACGCCGTTTGAATTGAAAATGTGCATCCATTTTTTTTTTTCATTATTATGCAACTCATGAAGAATTTTCACTTTTTACTTGTGGTTTTAATACGAGTATATTAACCTATGAGCACATGTTAAGCAGGTCCCCTTTTCCTACTCTCAAGGAAGGTATTATGTACTTATCTTACACAAATCTGCATTTTATCTGCTACCCCTTGCCTCATATAATAATTTAGAAATTACTGGGTTGTACAACTATTGAACCAAGTGTTTCAAAAAAAGTAAAATCCATTTTCCAGCTACAGTTATGATTTGGTCGTTAGTCCAGATGTTGCCTAGATGACCGTCGTTACAGATTCCTACGAAGGGCACCCTAATGTCTTATGTCTGACATTGCAAATCAAACGGCAGGTCATCAACTTTGATCTCTAGACATTACATTTTTATTTTTCATTTCTATTTTACACAATTTCAATGTAAATCAATACATATTCATGTGTATACTTTTACGTACAAAACGATGAAAATTATATGTATACTAGCTGCTCCCCGCGGATTCACCCGCGTACTTCGTTCCCGTGGGAATATCGAGGATGAAACTTGTTTGTCCAGGGTCTAAACTTATTATATCTTATATATCAAATTTCAGCTCAATCGATTCAACGGTTCTTGATTTCCTATACAAACTTCAACTTTCCTTTTCACCCCATTCAAAGGATGATTTCTGGGATAAAAACTGTCCTATGTCCTTTCCCGGAACTTAAACTATCTCTAGTAACAAATTTTGTCTAAATTGATTCAGCGGTTTAAGCGTGAAAAAGTAACATACAGACAGACACACATTCGTATTTAAAATATTAGTATGGATGAAACGAATAAACTCTAGCTACGAAAACTGAGAATTCGGTTAATATTTATTACAGTATTTTTAATACTTTTTTAACATTTCATTCTACTGTCTTAGAGCAATCAAATCTCCTTTTTTTTTCATACATATTTCGTTCATTCCTAAGTAATCATACTAAGGTTGAATTTGTATATTTTAGTAAAATTCAAATCGAGAGAGTGAGCCTACCAAAATAATTTTGGAAAGTAGGGCGAGTTAGCCATATCAATACTTTAATAGAAAAGTTAGTTATTTAGAATGGCCGTGGTCGGGTGAAAATAAGGAACATGAATGTATTGAAGTAGGAAGGTATTTTCTGTATTAGATAGGGTAGATAAAAACCGAAGACTGAAACATGACTGGGGAATGAATATAACATAACATAACATACATTCACGCCTTTTTCCCGAAGGGGTAGGCAGAGGTGTACCCAGGACTCAGTCCCACAGTAGACACACCCACATTTCGCCAGTATGTTATTGGTGCCATGTAATAGGGGGCGAGCCTATTGTCATCTACCGGGCACAGTTCCAGACTCCAGGCAGTTATTGAGATCATTTCTAATGGAAAAATCCAATATTTAACACTGCCTGACCTGGGGATCGAACCCGGGACCTCTTGATTGGCAGGCGAGCATGCGCCCTCTACGCCACGGAGGCAGTCAAATGAATGAATATGAAATGGAATGAATATGTTGGCATTAAAGTGGATATAGTTATATAATATTTATAGTTTTTTTTTTTTTAAGAGTGCCTTTATTGAAAAAAGACTAAACAATAGAGCTACCTACTTATTTTTAGTTATATACATTAATTATAACATTAATAAACTCATCATTAACGGCTCTAGGCACATAGTTGTCAAAACAATTTACGGTTCGTATTTTCGAAGTAATATGTGAAGAACGACAAAACTAAATATATAAATATTTAAAAAAAAAAAATAATAAAGAGAAGAGAGGTACGCACCTCTCTTCTCTTCTCTTTATAAATTATTTTTCACCATGTACTACGTATCTATATGCATGCTTTGTCTCATTAATTTGACATATTAGATTAGATTACTTTTTATTTCGACCATTTTTACATAATATTTATTACACAGTACAACATAATAACATAAATTTAAGCTATAACTAAAAAGTGATTGGTCGACAATGGGCGGCCTTATCGCTTTAAGCGATCTCTTCCAGGCAACCAGTCTAGACGCAAAGGACGGAATTACACGTGAATAACTATTAAACATTTGTAAGTTAACAATTAACTCGCATTACGGCTTAAACTCCGACCTGCTGTTAAGTAGGTCACCAGGGCCAAGGGACATTGTAGGGCACTTCGATTATTTATAAAACTAATGGTGTTTTCTTGTACTAAGATTGAAAAGGTTATATTTAAAATGATAAATAGCATGAAAGGTACCTGGTGGAAAATAAAACACAATTTTCATTCTTTTTGATATCAAATATTTCGGTGGGTTCCGAACGAGAACACACCTGACCGGATGGGATATACTATTTTTAGTGTTTTGTTTTTATAAAGATTTTTACTTAATGTGGGTGTACTATGGGACTGAGTCCTGGGTAGGTACACCTCGGAATACCCCTTTGGGAAATAAGCGTGATTGTATGTTTGTATGGTTAAAAACTTTTACCCAACATTACATAACTATAAATCACCTTCAAGCTAACAAGTAAAAAGTTCATATTCCGGTTCTAATAATGCCCGTTGGTGTAGGAAGATTACCCACTCAGTGCTTCAGGGCTCATTCCTAGAATATTGTCTAGCCGCTAGCGCCCTAAAGACGTTGTATTTCTGGTATATTTCAATAGAAATCCACCTTTAATTTCAAAAGAAATTGGGTCACGTAATCCCCTACCATGAAAAAGAAAGTCCAAGCGTCATTAATGAGTATAAGGCAATTAAACAATAAATTCCTACGATCATAGTCTGTTATGAGCTAAAGCGAATGCTGCCCTATCACCATTATCATAGGACATATTATTTCACAATTCGAGTGTGTCATCGGTCATCCCTGCATCATTATCTTTTACGCATATATTCCTTCCTACCTGCTTAAATATCCTCCTGCTTAAATTTAAAAGGTACTTAATCATGTTTATAATGTATTTAAATGCTATGTGACGCCAATGCAGTGTCATTCACATGAGTGTGGCAAGAATATTACTTTGAATCATGCCGCCAGTATTTTGGGTACGCTGCCATCTGACAGTGGTTTAGAGCACTTGGATTTTCTATAGGCTGACGACATGTCGGCCTGTGGATTTTCGAAGTGTTCCATGGTATAGTGTATTGTGTATTATGTGTTTAGTTAGAGTAGATAGTAAGTAGGTAGCTCTGTTGTTAGGTCTTTTTTCAATAAAAGTACGTAAAATAAACTAAGTTGAGTATATAGAACATACCTAATAGCTAAAAAAAACACAAGTTTCAATACATTACTGCCAGTAACAGTTCATCACTCAAGTATAAATAAACCGAGACACTTAATCATTCCGTTACGTTTGTTCCGTAGAAACAAGTAAATTACACCCGCTAAGTATAACCCATGTGGTTAGACCTGTAATCATGAACTCTTGAATAATTTACTACTTTGTGCGCTTGAAGGCCCCTGATTTTGTATTGACACTAACTTTGTTGTGAATTGCTACTTCTTGTTATTTTTATGTATGAGTTGTTTATTATTTATTTATGACAATTTCATATATAGGTTAGACGGGACATTCTAACATTGCAATCGTGAAAATTATTTCTAGAAAATTTTATCAGATAATATATTAATACCTATGCTTCTATTTCTCAATTAAAATGTACATCATCATCATCATCATCATCAGCCGTGAGACGTTCACTACTGAACGGAATGTTCCCTTGTAGAATGCCAGAAGCTATTAATATGAGGGGATTTATTACTACAACTTTTGACATTATTATTTTTTTAATTATTATATATTAGGTACCAATTTATTATGATTTTATTGTTTAAATTATTACTTAATTGATAATATGTATAATTATTATTATGCGTGCATATTATAACAATAAATAAATAAATTTCCGTAATCACCACGCTAGGAAGGCAGCTTGGTGATCACAGTAGTTAGAATTGTAATTGTAATTGTACGATGGAGGACCTATTCAAAGCCAGTCAATAATAATAATAATAATAATGAATATACAATTTATGTAAGTTTATGGACATGGTCTGAATTAAAGTTATTTGAATTGAATTGAATTGAAAAAGCAAACCAAAATGCTATAGATTTGGCAAAATACTGGACCAAAGTGTTATATATATAAAAAATTATAGCTTTTTCGACTCGAAAAGAAGAAGAAGAAGTAGTTGGAATAGGTACTTGGAAACGGAGAGCGCTGTTGTACATAATATTATTACAATACTTACGCGTGAAAGGTTGTACTGAGCGACTTATTTCTTTTCCCAGGGTGGTCAAAACACTTACACTACACACTAATACAAAAGCAGGCATGTTGATATTTTGGAGCAAAAACAAATCACGTGGATACATGCAGTCACGACATATTCTCAGGCGCGACTGGAGTCATTTAATGTGAATGTTGTCGCCCCGACAACCGAGTAGGACCGAGCAATCAAAGCGAGTCACACGTCTTTTAATTTAAGTCAAAGGGTAGTAGTGTAAAACTGTGAATCAAAACTGTAGTCGTATCGATTGTTGATTTAGCACTATTGAATTTTTACATAACATAACATACATTCACGCCATTTTCCCGAAGGGGTAGGCAGAGGTGTACCCAGGACACAGTCCCATAGTAGATACACCCACATTTCGCCAGTATGTTATTGGTCCCATGTAATAGGGGGCGAGCCTATTGCCATCTACCGGGCACAGTTCCAGACTCCAGGCAATTATTGAGATAATTCCTAATGGAAAAATCCAATATTTAACACTTTGCCTGACCTGGGGATCGAACCCGGGACCTCTTGATTGGCAGTCGAGCATGCGCCCTCTACGCCACCGAGGCATTGAATTTTAAACTGAAACAATATTGCAATACAATATAATACAATACCCTTTATTGAGACCACAATAAATAGAAAATACAGGTGTAACTAAAAAAAAAAAAACTACCGACTATATTACATAATTATTAATCTTCATTGGAAACAACACACAAACACAAGAAGAGAAGAAAGAGTTCGCGCAATAAAATCGTAGGGTTTAATATTTTCTGTCAGATTAACGAAAAACATATTCGTCTTCGGGTAACATCAGGTGTGTGGAATTAGAATTTGGTTTATATTACGTATTGTTTTCATCAAGTTGGAATTAACATCCTTTTACGCCAGATTCATATTATCAGTCCATTCTCGTGCGTAGTAACTCAACGATGACGTCATGGAAGCTCCGTAGGCGGACAATGGATGCCACAGCATGTACTCTGGACACAGATTAGATAAATGTTACCAATAGGCCACAGTTTAAGGACATTGCATATCTGGTGATGGTGTGGACTTTCTCTGAATGATAGGATTCGTAATGAGGTTATCCGATAGAAAAATAGAGACATGCTTAAAGTGGCAGTGGGCTGGCCACATTGTACGTACGTACGTAAATCCTATAAAAATAGCTTAGTGGTAGTGACTCTGCCTTCTGAACCATAGGTCCCGGATTTGATTCTTGAGCAGCTCAAACTTTTTTGCCTATAGCATGTTTATTTGATCTGTGTCTGAGTTTCATATCCGCTACTACTTATATAATATTACAAATGCGAAAGTTTGTGAGGATGGATGGATGGATGTTTGTTACGCCAAAACGACTGAACCGATTTAGCCGGAATTCGGTATGCATGTAGCTTGGAGCCTGGAATAACACATAGGGTACGTAGGTGTAGGGCACATAGGTGTAACCAAACCAAATATTGTGAAACTATCTGTTGAAAAAATTGAGCCCTACAAGTTTCTTGTGCGTTCTTCTTGTAGAGGTATCTTTCCGAACGCACGGCAGACTCAGTACTGTTAATCTTCATTGACGTGCAAAAGTGTCAGATTATGACCTATTTGAATAAATCTGTTTGAGTTTGAGGTACTTTTTTCTTGATATTCCCATTGGAACGATGTCTACGCGGGTTAAACCGCGGGGCACAGCTATATATATATTATAGGCATTTCGGTGCTTTTCGGTTGTAAGCGTGTGTTCCTGCTACCTTTCTTAGATCGTCTGTCCACCTCATAGGTGGACGTCTTACGCTGCGCTTGCCCATCAGCCATCAGTTCCACATCTTTTGTGCCCTGCCCATTGCCACTATAACTTGCTCATCAGCATTTTATTTATTCCGATATTTATTTAAAAGACTGCCTCGGTGGTGTAGTGGACGTAAGCTCGACTATCGATCATGAGGTCCCGGGGTCGATCCACAGATCAGGAAAAGTGTAATTAGATTTTTCACTAGGGAATTATCTCATTGACAGCCTGCAGAGCCTGGAACTGTACCCGGTAGATGTCAATAGGCTCACCTCCTATTACATGGGACCAATAACATACTGGCGAAATGTGGGTGTACCTACAATAAGATTGAGCCTTTGCCTGCCCTTTCGGGAAATAGGCGTGATTGTATGTTATGTTATTCATTAAAAACTAATAAAATAAACAAGTACTACAAATTCGTAGCTGCAGCTACGCTCTAACTCGTAGCAACGTAGCACCCTGCTACGCCATGACGTAGCTATTAAAGTTCGATTTTTACGAGTACTTCAAATAGTAATCCACTTTGATTTGAATCTTACCGAGGAATTAGTTTGTTCTGTAGCTATGGAAATTCAATGCAATCATAAAACCATTAACTTTATGTCTATTGTATTGGGGTTCTAATATAAAAGTCTTTAAAATCCAGTAAAATATTTATCTTCAGCGTGTTTTATTAAAGCTGAAGGTACATAAGTCTGTTTTTTAATGTCTATTGCTAGTCAGACTTTTGCAGAGCAAATGGCATATATCAAAATTTTATAATAAGTAACCTAACGTAGTGTCAAATCTATTATTAACATTAAAAATCATATATCTTGTTAATAATAATGATATTCCAATCTACTTATATCATAAATCTCAAATGTCAGTACAATTAGACGAAATGCTACAACAAAACGCTAGCGTATTCTTATTGAACTCCAGCGCCTAAGTCCAGCGCCATCTAGCGCGGTTTTGGTTAGATGGATGAATGGATGTTTGTTACTCTTTCATGCCAAAACTATTAAACGGATTGAACTGAAATTCGATATGCAGGTAGTTTAGACCCACATAGAGTACTTTTTATCCCGATATTCCCACGGGAACGAAAACTACGCGGGTGAAACCGCGGGGCACAGCTAGTCTTGTATATAGCTAAGCTAATAAAGAAGAAGAACAGAACCAGAACCTACATACCTACCTACATACCTTCATATAATACCTCAGCTCAGTGACAAACACAGTCATACACACTTCTATCCAAACCTTTGTTGAGCATACGTTCACGCCTTTTCCCGAAGGGGTAGGCAGAGATGTACCCAGGACTCAGTCCCATGTTATAGATACACCCACATTTCGCCAGTATGTTATTGGTCCCATGTAATAGGGGGCGAGCCTATTGCCATCTACCGGGCACAGTTCTAGACTCCAGGCAGCTATTGAGATAATTCCTAATGGGAAAATCCAATATTTAACACTATGCCTGACCTGGGGATCGAACCCGGGACCTCTTGATTGGCAGTCGAGCATGCGCCCACTACGCCACCGAGGCAGTCACCTTTGTTGAGGTTTTAAATAAATCCAACGTGAAGTCCATTGGGAGATATTGTCGATGGTGCCTACTCATTTTTATCACGGGCGACCCAGATGCGTAGATACAAAAACAATATACCCTTCCCGATTGAAAAATCCGTTTCCAACGGTTATCCGTTAACAACGGCCATAAAACAATCTTTAAATAAAAGAGCTTAAAATAAAGGAGCTTTCACATTCACATCTGGTGATATGTTAATATGTCCAGCACATACCGTACCCAGGATGGACTATAATATGCCCTACAGGATCTAAATAGTTCCCTCGAGTGTATTTCCTTTGCATGTCAAAAGTGAGTTAAATTGTCTTACTTTGGTTGTGTAATTAAGTCACATGTCACTTTTACTTGTCAGAGGAGGTTGAAAAATATACGCTCGATTTTTATTCTAATTCAAATGCAGAGACTTACAGTAGCTATTTAGATAATTTGATTGACTAGTGTTATTTTCACATCAAAACAAAATAGGAACGAATTCCGTTAGATAAACACCCATACACGCCCATAAAAATAGTATGTCAAATTTTTATATATTAATTGTCAGCACCGGTACTTACGGGATACGCAACGTATTGCTAGATATGAATACTCCTTTAGGGAAATATTTTATATATGTGATAGCACTTATCAGTGTACAATAAGATTCAATTTCGCATGAGTTTATGTTAAGTTTAGTGCTTTCTTAGTGCTCTTCAGAGTTCGAGTTGGCACCACATTTTAGGTTTCAACGCTTTTCATTATAGGCGGCGTTCAGACGAGAGAGGGAGTTGTGGAGGGTAAAGAGGGGGGAGGGGTAAGGCGTCAGACCAAACGACTATTGTGATAAAAAGAACGTTTTGTTCAGCTTTTCGTTACATGTGATCTGTAGGCACGTAGCTTCCACAGACGGTAGTATAAAGGCAGAAACAGTGCTCCAAAAAAAAAATGTGGCTAATCCTAGTAATACTGAATTATCGAGTGTAACGTTTTCTTGCTCAAAGTTCTCCATTGAATAATTATTTGGGCTAATCCATGAAGCCTATGTCCGACTAACTTTTTTTTGACGTGTGTAGATATTATATATACTTATTATTATTGTCACTAGTTTTTATCTTATCAAGCCATACTGTGTAAAAAGAAGAACTTACTTTAACCCGTGGAGTTACCGGCTTTAGAATAGTGTTCCACCCCCTCTACCCGTGGTTGCCGTAAGAGCCGGCTAAGGGTTAACAGATCCAGAGGACGGGCAGCAGCGTCCTCTGCAAAAAAAACCATCGAACTGCGCTCGACAACCCGCCTGCCAAGCGTGTCGAGTATTGGCAAAACCCCCCTGTATAGGGGAGGCCTATGTTCTGTAGTGGATTACCAATGGCTGAGATGATGATGATGATGACTTTAACCCGCGTGATTCGTATTATTAGTGAAATATCCAAACTTAGGCTTGGCCTCAGGTTTATAGCGCGGTGTCTGCCTTAATATATTGTCTATGGTAGCTACCTATTTGGGTTGGAGAGCAGAATACTCCATCTCACTTAGTGGTATTAGCTCCTCGGTCCCGACCCTTCTTACAGTATTTATATCAATGTAACTGAATTTGTGGATTTATCTTGAAGATTTTAGGATTATCATTATTTTTGAGTCAGTCAAAGTTTACGAAGAGTTCTTTGCTAATTGTAGTGAAGGAAAAGTAAAAAAAAAAAATTGGTTGTATAAATTTATGGGGTATAATGTATTCTTTTCAGAGTTATTCAAAGTTTTCGTAGAGACTTCTTTGCAAATCGTAGAGGTATATTCGTAAAAATGGAGTGCTTAACAAAAAAAAAAAAACAGCTGTTTGATACATAATATGGTTCAGGTTTCACGAGCCTTTTATATTAAACGATTGATCATATTTGATAGACGTGATTACAGAGTTAGTTCCGAAGTGGGTAGGAAGAGATGTACCCAGCGAGATGTGCTCAGTATCCAGCGAAATGTGTGTGTACCTACACCCACATTTTTCCAGTATGTTATTGGTCCCATGTAATAGGAGGTGATCACATTGCCATCTACCGCTAAAAGTTCCATACTCCAGATAGTCATAGAATTACCCTTCAAAAGGATGCTAATAATAACTGATTACTAGCAATCATATCACAGTCGATGTTAGTCGCGTGAGAATTCGCATGCAGCACTCGTAAAATGGGGCTTGTAAATGCGTTTTTGATTCTCAAAGGTCAATTGGTACAAAAACATAATTAATTATTACCTGTAGCACGCATCTGATGTCGTTATATTGCCTAATTAATACAAAACTACAATTAAAGAAACATTGGCCCGTCGAAACAGCAATAAAACTATTTATGACTCTTGTGCTTAATGTTACAAATTAAAACACGGTAATTTATACGAAACACAATTAACAGGAAAGGGGACCAAATCGATGTTTGGTATTCCCCTGTTTCCTCCAAATATAGCAAACTTATTTGATATATTTTAGTATATCCTGAAATTTTGATAATAAAGAAGGTATGTCCTTATTATTATATTTTTGTTTGTAAACTCTTAACTTTTCTGTAGTGAACGCGAGTAAAACTGGGACTTTTAGAAGTTTACTAAAAAAAAAACGATGGTTTTATAATAGAAACTAAAATGACAGGGACATTGTTTACTTTATTATAAAAATATTGGGATATAAATTTAAAGCATGAGTTAATAATTATATTCGGATGAAACAAGGGAATACAAAACATCGATTTGGTAATTTTTTTCATAGGATTGCGTTAAAATTCTCGTGGCTAGGATACGCTCCTATTAGGCATATTCCGACGTAGTGGTTTGCAAGTGCTATTGCCGATTATGAGGGTCCAGGTTCAATCCCCTGGTCATGCAAAAAGTACTATAGCGGTTTTCATTAGGATTTTTTGCAATGATAGCCTTTGTCTCGGTGTATGTGTGTGTGTGGTAGATGACAATGGCTCTCTCCCTATTCATCATCTCAGCCATAGGACGTCCACTGCTGAACATAGGCCTCCCCCATAGATTTCCATCCAGTCCGGTTGTAAGTGGCCTGCATCCAGCATGTTCCCGCCGTCCTTATCAGATCGTCTGTCCACCTTGTGGGTTCTTTTTAGCAAAATCACTCGTCCTCTTGCGTGTGAGGGTCAGTGTCAACAGAACCATGGAAAAATAGACCAAACTCACACATATCATGGGTCCGTATGTTTACAACAAGTTGTCGGACAGAGTTACTGATGCCCAAAGTCTAAATTGCTTCAAGTCTCGATTGAAGCGCTGGCTAGTAGAGCAGACGTTTTATAGTTACGATGAGTTTTTTAATTAAATAATATATTAACTGAAATTACATTTATATAATTATTATTATAATTATTGACAATACGGTTTTGTAATAAGTTATATAAATATTGACACATAAATTGGTTTTATACGAAATAAATGAACAGCGAGTATGAACTATGGGAAATGTTTAAAACCCTACTTGAACATTAAATTACATTATTAAGAAAAATTATTGAGTAACGACTCAATTTTACTCAGTTTTCTTCTAGGATAAAAAGTGAAATACTGAAAATAAACATATTCAATTGTGAGCAACTAAGTGATTGAACAAAAAAAACGTAGAGCTAGTTTACATTTAATTACAAAAGCTTCTTATAAGTATAAAACTTTGTAGTTTATAAATGGAAATTAAGTATAATTAGATATTATTATACTAGTGATTCTCAGAAACAACTAAAATTCATTAAAAATATCGTATAAATTATTAATTCAATAATTTCGTTTGGAGAGGCATTTCAAAGGTTGATTTCGAATTAATTATAATGATATTGAAATTTAATTCAAGTTATAATGATCAAATACAAGCAAAACTTTTTCTACTTACATAAAGTTAGTAATACGTCATAAATCTAAGAGGCGTGACTGGAAATCTGCCGAAGACGCGCTGCGCCGGGTATACAGCTTAGCAAGAGAGTCTTAAGATGTAATTTGTACCTTATTTACATTTTATTAAAGATCATTATACTGAGGATAAAATAGATAAAGACGAATTTAGTTATGCGAGTTTTTGCATTAGCCACTTTTGTAACAGACTGCCGAATATGTCGTTAACTTTCAAGTTGTGTTTTATGGTAATTAGCGAAAGAGATTACTTTTTTTAAGCAATACGCCTTATTTTTGATTAGTTTTAATGAACCGAATTTAGAAAGTCTCGTGACTCTGCACATATTGACAATGCAACTTTGTTCCTTGGCATAAATATAGACTCTAAACTGCAATGGAGCACTCATATCACCGAGCTCTCAGGGAAACTAAGCTCTGCAGCTTACGCGGTTTATAAAATTAGGCAACTAACAGATGTAGCCACGGCGAGATTAGTGTACTTTGTATATTTCCATAGCTTGATGTCTTATGGGATTCTGTTGTGGGGGTCAGCCGCAGATATAGAAACTATCTTTATACTACAAAAACGTGCGATTCGTGCCATCTATGAGATGCGTCCACGCGAATCCCTGAGGGAATAATTTAAAGAAATAAACATACTGACCCTACCATCCTTATACATTTATGAGAACATCATGTATGTGCGTAAAAATTTACATAAATTAAAATTAACTTTTAATTAAATTCAATTACATATTCAATTTTGTATACCAGATCCTGGTGAAACATGTGGACCTCATTTATTATTGCAATGTCACCTTGTATTATGACCATGTTTCTTGCAAATAAATATCATTTCATTTCATTTCATTTCATTAAATAGTGACCTTCATAATTTTAATACTAGAAATAAAGACAAAATAGCTGTACCTAGCTTTAGGTTATCTAAAACAAATAAAAAGACATTCTTAGGAAATAGTGTACATTTCTATAATAAAATCCCCAAAGAGATAACTGGGCTCTCAGAGGGTAAATTCAAAACCTATATAAAATCTACTTTACTAAAGAAGGCTTATTATAAAGTCAACCAGTACATAGAGGACAAAGATGCTTGGAAACTTCTGCATAGCCGCCTCGCGGCACCTTCAAAGAAAACGAATGTAAGCAAACCAAATATTGTGAGACAATCTGTTGAAAAAATTAAGCCCTACAAGTTTCTTGTGCGTTCTTCTTGTAGAGGTATCTTTCCGAACGCACGGTAGACTCAGTACTGTATAACTTCATTGACGTACAAAAGTGTCAGATTATGACCTATTTGAATAAAGCTGTTTTGAGTTTGAGTTTGAGTTTGACAGCTGCAGGGAAACGAGCATGGAGTTAATTTCTTTGTGACAGACGGACGGACGGACGGCGGTGGCTTAGTAATAGGGTTCCATCAGCACCCTTAGGGTATGGAACCCTAAAAACGTGTTCTAAGTCGCTATAAATAGTTAAGAGTTACTTTACTTCTTCCAACAGTCACAAAAGTAATAAGTGTTAACCAAATCTAAATATAGAATGTGTTATAATTTTGCTAAAGAATATATTATATAATTCGTCTATAATACAAGTACGAATATATACCGCAATCTCCATTTATATATAAAACCGTTTCACATTTTTGTTTCTTCCTTAACAGTTGTTAAGGTTAACTATAAGGCAACTATAACTATAACTTATATGGCGAACTATGTTAATTAACTACACTTTTGACGTGCAGTTTTGGTAATTCTATACTTAGCTACATTACGGCAAAAAATACTAACAATAACTATGTAAGGAGCAATAACTACGTAACTAACAGTTAACCTATTGGTTTCTGGATTTTATGACATTATAAAAAGTGGCTTTTATGTCGGCGTACGAGACGCCAATTTATCCACGAAAAGACGTACAATGTGACATATTAGAAACTTTATAATGGCACAGACGTGGCAGGCGAGCAAAGTGGCTCTAATGGCATACTTATATGTAAGAAGACTTTCAACACTCAAGGTAGAAGTGGTGATTTTAAGTAATATTTATAAAATTCTGTCCTAAAACACAATGTCTCACACAAATTCTCGTAAGTTTTTTGTTTGTTGCACTATCTGCTAACAACATTCCATCATATTCATAATAATATGATAATTTAGGATGGAATATTTTACAGGCACTGCATATGTATTGGTGTATATTTATTTTAAATTTTCGCTCTTTTTTTATCTTTTTCAAGGATATTTTTTTAGTAGAATATCCTTGATCTTGACTGCCTCAGTGGCGTAGAGGGCGCATGCTCGACTGCCAATCAAGAGGTCCCGGGTTCGATCCCCAGGTCAGGCAAAGTGATAAATATAGGATTTTTCCATTAGGAATTATCTCAATAACTGCCTGGAGTCTGGAACTGTGCCCGTTAGATGGCAATAGGCTCGCCCCCTATTACATGGGACCAATAACATACTGGCGAAATGTGGGTGTATATACAATGGGACTGAGTCCTGGGTACACCTCTGCCTACCCCTTCGGGAAAAAAGGCGTGAATGTATGTTATGTTTTTATCCTTGATCTTTATAAACAAAACAAAATGTTAAAGTAGTTCAAAAAAGGTCCGAACGGTTTCGGTGGAAAATAATTATGTACATAATAAAAAACCCTTAGCTTTCCTCATCCAGATTCTACTGACTGTCTTGTCTTTCGCAGTATTTCATTCCATCTGGTTCTAGGATGCTCTTTGTTAGCCTTTTTATCAATATTATATAAGTAATCATATACAAACAATAAACTATCCTAATTCCTATTAATATTATAAATGCGAAAGTTAGTGAGGATGGGTGGATGGATGTTTGTTACTCTTTCACGCCAATTAATCGATTGGGCTCTAATTCGATATGTAGATAGTTTAGACCCTGGAATAACACATAGGTTACTATTTATATACCTACCGATATTCCGACGGGAACGAAGGCTACGCGGGTCAAACCGCGGGGCACAGTTAGTTTCCTACATAAACTTCATTTTTTATCTTCTTTGTCGGCAAAGATTATTTTTCAACTGAACCAAAGTTCACCAAGATCCTCTTCAAAGCATTTTCTTTATCACCGGCATTATTCAAATGATTAAAAACCTTTTCCTCAGTTACGTCTCGAAAAGGTTTCAAAGTAAAACAAGTCGATAAGCGGATTTCAAATCCTTAACTTTGCTCCTTAAACGATGATCCAAACGCTTTCAATTACTCAAGTGGGGTTGTACCTAAACGTCTGACTCATTCGATAACTTATAGAGAATATATACTTCTAGATTTTCAAAGGTGATTCATTTATGAGTGTGTCTGTAGTCCGATTTAGTTTTTCCCTCCATAGGGAATAAATACCCATGTATTTTTAAAAAGGTCCAACGATCAAAAGAAAAGTCTTAATTAGATCGTGGTTGTTATCGTCGTAGCTTCTCTGAGCAAAGATTTTTTTATCCTATAGCCTATATCGACACCATAAGGCCACCTAAATAGATACTTTGATCATAGAAATTTTTCTCGTTACCACTACGTTTAACAAAACTAGACCCAGATCTAATTAAAAAAAAAATCTGGGTCCAATTCAATGTCGTACGCGCTACTGATCCATGGACCAACCGGTTCAACTAATTAAACCAACGGGACGAAAATTTACCTATGGTACAACTGGTTGTACTACTTTTTACCGATAGCCCTGCTGGTTGTACCATGAGAAGAGGTTACCGTTTACCGATAGACCTACTGGTTGTATTACTGGGAATTTTGAAGTTTACCGATACTTCAATTGGTTTGCATGCCACTTGATTTCTGCTGAGTAAATTAAAGTGGCAGATACCAGGGTAACATAAATTACTAATACCTATTATTACGGGTTTCAATACTTGAACTCCATCATCTACAAAGCTGGATTCGTAATAATAGGTATTAGTAATTTATGTTACCCTGGTATCTGCTACTTTAATTTACTAGAACTCGTGTGAACAAGCTTTGCAATTCAGACGCCATGAAACATTTTTTTCTGGTCCAGCAAATACCTAGCCTGTACTAGTTGCCTATGGTAAATGGCACACAAAATCTTAATTAACTAGAGAAAATATAATAATAATAAAAAAACATATACCCATACAATATATATATGTAAGTAAACTATGTCATATTAATTATTTTCGTCCAAAAACTTCAGTTTTACTCGAGCAATTATTAAAATTAAAATTAAAATTAAAATTTCTTTATTGCAGGTTTCACAGACCCATAAATTTTTAACACATTATATTATATTAAATTATATTATTATTATTATTTACACTATATTAATATTAAAACTGCATACTAATAATTAACTTAAAATAAAATAAAATTAAAGTTTACAAATAAAATTAGATAAAATGATATTATTGTTAACATTATATTAAATTGCTATTTATATTACAGTAAATTATATTAAACTTTTATCATTAAATAATAAAATATAATATAATATAATATAAATAATATAAAATATAATATAATTATACTTACACTAAAAAAAAGAAGAGAAATAAGTGATTATGTAGTCTAAACTTCATTTTCAACATATTGTATGTTTTTATTGCATTACATTATTTTGTACTACATCTCACCAAGAACGCCGTATTTCATTTGAGGCGCTAATTTATTTTCAACATACATACACTTATTTACATGACAAAAGGCGTATATTGTAAACAATACGAAGTTCAGAGGAATTCCTTTGATGAGAGGGTTTCAACCAGACTTCCTAAACTTTGTGTGTTATCGCGAGTATTAAATGTTTATTCTGTAAGTAGGTTTACAGTGTGGAATTGTCTTAGAAATAGAGATGTTATTGTTATTTCTTCGACCATATACCAAAATTGGCATGTTAACACTCGGTTTTTTTTTGTAATAACTATAACTACTTTTTTTGTAATAACATCATCATCTCAGCATTAGGAAGTCCATTGCTGGACATAGACCTCACCCAATAGACCCAACCCAATAGGATTTGGCCAATACTAGCCTCGTAATAACTAAAAATAATATATATCTATCCTGTGTTGAAAATGAAGTATGGATATATAAACTATTCTATTTTAATTCTTTACATTTTTCTTTAGTCTACGTTTATTTGCGCGAGTAAAACTGGAGTTTTTAGATAAAATAAGAGTGTAGAAAAGAAAAGAAAATTATAGAAACATAGTTTAGGTACTTCAATTTAATTTTTCAATATATCTATATAGCTTTCAAATTTATGGATAGAGACCATTATTTTCGGATGAAACAGAGGAATACGATGAATCGATTTGGTAATTTTCCTCGGCTCTAAGATGTGAAGAGCTAAAAATGAATCCATACATTGCCCCAATAAGAAAAATCAAACGAAATAGATTACATACCAATGATTTCGAAAGCTGGCTGCTTTATGCATGTTCAATAAAAATATTCAACGGACGTATGAGTGTGTCAGATGACATATTTATAATAGTAGTAGGTCTCACCGAGTTGGCTGTCGCCGGTTGTCTAGACAGTAGCCTTGAAATATTGGTGATGTCTACTTGAGGGCATAAGGTTTATAACACACAGTTTTATCTGATCAGACTACTTGAATGTAAGCGAAATCGGATCTGATGTCCGACTCAGAATTAAATAATTTTATTTATAAATAATTTATTTATTTACACAATACACTTTTGTACATTATTGCTAAAAAAAATGTAATACTTTGTACTTATATGCGCCTCACAATTTTGTCCGATGAACTCCCGAATACAAACACTTATTCCCGAGTTTATTAGCTAAATTAGATGTGTTCGAACAAACTGTAAGGCGTGTACATATCAGTACAAAAGTTTAGTTTTGCAACTTTACCCATCTAATAGTGTTTCAATTAAATGTCGATAAGATAATAATACCCGTTATGTATGTTAAAATATTTTAAATAATTATAAATATATGTTTAGGTAATCGTATAAAATATCTCCTTTGTCCGCTTTCTAGTCGATCAACACTGGATATATTCGACTAGATGTGTCAAGGATGAATGTTTACTATCGTCCCATTTCCAGATAGTTTGATAACTAGACGTAAAAAATGAACCTAAATAAAGTTCTTTTATGAATAGTAAAACCATCGAACTGCGCTCGACAACCCGCCCGCCAAGCGTGTCGAGTATTGGCAAAACCCGCCTTGGAGAGGCCTATGTTCAGTAGTGGATTACCAACGGCTGACATGATGATGATGATGGTTAGGAAATGTGACGTGGAAGAAGTAAGTTAAAAAAAAAACTGTCAATCTTTGATCAATCAGTCAACAGGAAAGGGTTCAATTCCTAAAAACCCAAACAAACAACAAACAGGTCCAGCTTATAAACTCGTTTAAATAAAAAAATTGTGTCGAACACATTATGGACAATTAATAAAACATTATTAACACCATCACGTACAAGAACAGCTGCTGGAGCTGAAATAGCTTGCGGTGAGGTAATTAACTGTCGCTTAGCCGAGATTGCGGCTGTAATTTATTTACCTTGTCTGTCTTGAAACTAGACAGATTTTACCTTAGTTTTACTTAAAATTTAATGCTTAATGCACCTAAATAATTATTTTATCGGAGTGGATCGGGATTGCAAGATACAAACTCAAACTCAAAAATATTTAATTTAGATTGTGATCAAATATGAATTGTGATAGAATTAATATTTAAACCTGATACTTTTGCACGTCAATGAAGATAAATTGTAATAAGAATACCGTGCGGTCGGAAAGATATATCTACAAGAAGGACTTATAAGCAACTTGTGGGGCTTAATTTTTTCAACTGACAGTTTTACAATCTTTGGTTTGGTTAAATTTGTTTGTTTAGAACGTGTCGCGTGGTAGCTATAATTTGGCGTCTACTATAAAGTCTCTTTTATTTTGTGAAAAAAACATAAACATACATTCACGCCTTTTTCCCGAAGGGGTAGGCAGAGGTGTACCCAGAGCTCAGTCCCATAGTAGATACACCCACATTTCACCAGTACGTTATTGTTCCCATGTAATAGGGGGCGAGCCTATTGCCATCTACCGGGCACAGTTCCCGACTCCAGGCAGTTATTGAGATAATTCCTAATGGAAAAAATCCAATATTTAACACTTTGCCTGACCTGGGGATCGAACCCGAGACCTCTTGATTGGCAGTCGAGCATGCGCCCTCTACGCCACCGAGGCAGTATTTTGTGAACATGAAGCTAATATTCAAAGGTGTCACCAAAAATTCCGTTGGAGATAATATTATATAAAATGTAAATAGCTAATTTATTCATCCCATATATAGTCCCGATTCAACCCTTTTTACGCTACATCTGAAGTTTTAAGGTGAGCCTAGTAAGAAATATTTGACAATGGGACGTATGAATTAAATACACTAGCCATATATATTATTTGCACCAATTTTAACATACCTACACAAATGTGTGAATCCGTTTTTGGACGCAATTTTAAGTTCGACAACGGTGCAATATTTTATGTATAATATGACCAATGTGATGTCAAATCCTATACATTTCTGACATATCTTTATGCTCGAATCTTGAATAGGTATACAAATGTAAGAAAAAATTTAACTAGTCCGTCTATTATTGAAAAATTAATGAGATTCTCGTCTTTTGGTATCAAGCCAGATTTTGTGAACGTTAATATTAACTTTTACCACCACTTTCGCGCGCGGAATTTTATTATTATTATAGGGGCTATATAAAACAATACCAAGAGGTTTATTGCCAAGACCATTTGGAATTATTATTATGATTTTAATTAAATTTTTCCCACTTTTTCTTCTTGGCATATATAAAAGAATGAGTTGTTAAGTCACCCAAAGGCCTCTGGCATGACCGAAAATCTTAGACGAGTGCAGGCTTTAGCACCGAAACACAGCAGTGCTCAGATAAGTGATATACTTAAAGTGGTATACCTACCCGTCAAGTTGAACTTTAAAAAGAAAGAACTGCGAAATTAGCAAAAAAATTTCGGCTTCAGCTGAGCGGCAAATGTTATATAAGTACATTTGGAAGTTAAATTTTTTTGGTGAATTCCGCATTTCTCTCTTTTGAAATTCATTTTATTTGACAGGGAGATGCAGCCTCCAAAGTATTACTACACCTGTTTGTAAGACTTAGTACAACACAAATAAACATCATTTAAGTAACAGTCGGACAATCAATCAAGAGAAGCGTTCATCGGCGCGAGCGAATCCTAGCTACGAGAAATTTCAGTTCAAATTTGACACATCCTGTGAAAACTTTACCAAATCGATGTTTTGTATTCCCCTGTTTCCTCCGAATATAATTAACTCATTCTAATAAAATTATGTCCATATATTTTTATACAGAAGTAAAGTAGTAAAGCAATTCAATTTGATTGGAAGAAAACTTTGTCCTTGTTTTAGTTTAACTTATAAAATCTCGGATTTTCCATGGTGAACTTCAAAAAATCCTAGTATTACTCGCGTGATTAGACGATCACTACAAAAATGAAGACTTTATAAACGAAAATAAATTAATTGGCACATATTTTACTTCATCTTCAAAATATCAGGATAAAAATATATTAAATAGGTTTACTATATTCGGAGGGAACAGAGGAATACAAAACATCGATTTAGTAAATTTTCTATAGGATTGTGCCAAGCTGTTTAGAGATCCCCTTTCCTGTTAAAGTTTGTACCAGAAAAACAAAACATTTAAGGTATCATCAGTGAGTTACCCTAGCCTTTGTTCTTGGTACCTTAATGCCATTCATCTTGTTGGATCGCCGCCTCTTCACTGAATTAAATGTAAATGTCAGCAGATAGGTATCTGCGTAAAAAGGTTATCTACAAATAGATGCGAACGTAGGCAGTCATGAATATTATTATTGCATAATTACTGAATAACCATTGCTCTAGAAAATGTGTGAAAATAATAAACCCTTCTTTATCACCCATTTTATCAATAAGAATTTAACCAAAAAAGCTTCATTCGTTGTGGGTAATCAATCTGCTATATCTATTTGCTGTTGTCTTAACCCTAAACATTAGTTTAGCAATAAGTAGATTACTTAATTTAACTTTCACCTTTATAAGTGTTATAGCGTCCGTGGTCCTGCGGGAATATGCCCGGCTTTAAATCCGGAGTCCCTGGATCAAATCTTACCATATGGACTTTTCGCCTGGACGCTACCGTGTTTCGGATGGCACGTTAAACTGTAAGTCCCGGCTGTTTCCTATATGATATGTAGGGAGCAGTCGTTAGGTCATGTCGGAGGCCTTGCAGGAATCTTGGCGACCTGAAACTCTGACAATATGGGTTTGTCCACATAACTCATATGAATTGACTCGAGCAGTGTAATTGGGGTAACCCGTTCTGTTAGAGTATAATTTCAAATTATTATTATTATAGAGTATCATCAACTTCTAGTAAGAAAGTTGACCGTTAAACTTAAACAATGTTGACCCTTCATTACATCGACCAATAACGCTAACGAAGATCATTATCATACCGTATAATACGAGCACAGACTACTATGCACCCTTGAGTGCAGCGCCGAAGGTTGCTGCGGTGCATTGACTCCGAATACTCGACCAAATTCAATATAACCACTGAACCAGTGAGCCGTGAACACGAAATGGACTTTTGGCCGCGGTCGGGTTGTAAATGGGTGGTTTTTATGCAACAGGTGTCATCTCTGCGCGTTACGTAAGTCTGTCGGCGCGCGCACCCCATTGAGACGGTTGTACGGCCGTATCGATTAGGAGTACGTTTTACCATCGATCTGAGAGCCGTTGTATGCCGACACAAACGTCTTTTAATGTTAGTCTTGGATTGTCTTTTTAGACTCGTTTAATAGGAGATCAGAGCGCAGTTTGCACGTCTTGAAAAAATCTTTTTACTCGTATTTCAGAAATGGGAGCGGAATTTTTCTCGCTCACCTCGACCTCTATAATACGTACTTACCCACGCGTGTATTGCGATCCTCACGTGGAGTGGAGCTTTTTCCGGGGCGTCACCGCTTTGATTCGAATATGCATGAACGAATTGAAATTGATGGGAGTGGTTGAAGGAAAGCATCAGATGTTTACATAAGAATAGATTTTTAATACCGCGAATAGAAGGGTAATGGGAAAAGCTGTTGGTGATTCATGAATAAGCTCTGCGATTAACCTTTAGGAGGAACAAAACTGTATAAATTCACTTTAAGAGAAACTGAAAATTTTCGTGATCAAAATTATGACTCAATAAAAAAATGATGTTTGGAGTTTACTTAATTCTCAAAATAAATGAATGTATAAATGATAACTTTTTATTGGTACCACAATTATATAAAAAGGAAGAAAACTTAAAACTAGAAAGAGTAACAACTGGCAGCCTTATTGCTCAGAGCGATCTCTTCCAAACAACCATGCAGCGAAAGGAAATACAGATACTGAAGGGACGGTGGTTTGAAACACAAATCTTAAATAAATAAAATACATACTAAATAATATATACCTACTTTTTTATGATAGTGAGTAACAAGACGAGCAAATCAGAAGCCTGATGGTAAGCACCATGATTGCCCATATCAGACACAGTGCCACCCAGTGTTTTAAAATTCAAAATTCTGCGAGGCACTGCTCTGCGCCTACCTACCTACTACCTAATTATACTATAAACCAATACATAATATACCAAGATAATAGATAAATGATCGATACATACATGACAATATAATATCTAAAAACAATAAATATAGGTAAACAATTTTATATAGGGGGTACAAGTGAGATCTCAGGGTGACATGCGCAGTGCAGTGCCGCCCAGAATTTTGAATTTTAAAACTCTGGGTGGCCCTGTGTCTGATATGGACAATCATGATGCTTACCATCAGGCACCTGATTTGCTCGTCTTGTCACTCACTATCATAAAAAAAAAAACTTACAAAATCTAATCGGTTCAGTTCTTATAAACTACAAACGATCAGACGATATTCTAAATAGATATTTTATGCAGAGCCCGTGCCACGCGGTTTCATCCGCGTAGGCGTCGTTTCCTCGGGATTATCAGGATATAACGAACAAATGTACACACCAAATGTTGTTAAGCTACCAGTAAAATAAGTTAAGCCCTACATGTTTCTTTTGCGTTCTTGTAAAAGTATCTGCTTCTTAGGACCAATTTGAATAAGCAATTTTGACTTTGACAAATAAATTACCTGTCCTTGTCCAAAGCCCCACCTATCTTTTACGCAGTTTAGACGTGAAAGCGTTATGAAAATGACAAAACGCGTGACGTGAAATCTTTACATATATACGTAATACTAGCTGTGCCCCGCGGTTTCACCCATTTTAAAACATATGTCCTTATCCAAGATTAAGATGGATATAGTTAAACTGTTTATTTTTACAATACAAACAATAAAACAAAATAAAAAACAAAAAGTGTAACAATTGGCGGTCTTATCGCTAAGAGCGATCTATTCCAGACAACCGCGAGTAAGCTATTTACACACCAAATTTCAGCCCATTCAGTTCTTATATAGTTTGTAGTGGTAGGCCTCTTTTGCAGGGGGCCGCCTGGGGAAGTACCACACCTTTGCCAGTTATTCATCCGCCAAGCAGTAATGTGCAAACATTACTGTGTTCCGGTCTGAAGGGCAAAGTTACCTGCGAAATTACTGGGCATAATGAGATTCAACAACTAATATCTCAGGGTGACAGGCGTAGTGCAGTGCCGCGCAAAATTTAGAGTTTTAAAACACTGGGTGGCACTGCGTCTGTTATGGGCAATCATGATGCTTACCATCAGGCACCTGATTTGCTCGTCTTGTCATTCACTCATAAAATCATGATAAAAAAAAAAATTTTTAACATACATGATACATACAATACTTACATTTATAATGTGAGTAGAATCTCAATATCATGAATTAACGTGTAAAAATATCTTTCAAAAATCTGATTGACTCCTGTCAGTCTAGACTAGGGGCTATGTCTTATCAAGCAATGATTTATTCACGGTAACTGAAACTTAAGGAGCTATTTGAAGGCGTACCTACCGTCGAGACGAGACCAGAATAATGAGGGACCTATCGCTTAAGGTTCAATCTGTAAAGGTTTCACACAAATTATTACCGTTTTATAACTAATTATAGTTATATTCAAACTAAAAGAAATCTCTTTTAATTAGTCTTAAATAGACATTTTTAAGCGTCTGTCAATAATATCAATCACTACTAGTAATTAATTAATCTACCGTGCGTTCGGAAATGTAGCTCTACAAGAACAACGCACAAGAATTAAAACCTAGCGGATTAAACCCTACAAAAAAGAAACATAGAATCTCGCCTTTTTCCCGAAGGGGTAGGTAGAGGTGTAACCCAGGACTCAGCCCCATAGTAGGTAAATCTACAAATTAAAAAAAAATTAAACCATCCAAGTAGGGTTTAATGTTTTCAACTGAAAAGTTTATGATAAAAAGGGTTTGGCTCCATTTGTTTGGAAAACAAAAAAAAATGTTATTTTTATAAAACTAATAGCACATTTTATTTTTCAAAGTTGTTACTAAATTATTGGTATACCTAGATTTAAGAAAGTAAATCTTGATTTAAGGAGTCGGCGACCGGAGAATTTCCCATACAAACGTAATAGATATATCATTTGAAATCGGACCATGTTTCTAACATTTAATGACTTTATTCAGAATGAGACACTAGTTATCTAGGTTTCTTATTGTATTTCAATCCAAAATAGAAGTACTTTGGACTAAAATATGATAAAAATCTAAATATGGGTATTTTTACAATATATAGGTATTTTCCAAATTATAAGTATTTTGACTGCCTCGGTGGCATAGAGGGCGCATGCTCGAGTGCCAATCAAGAGGTCCCGGGTTCGATCCCCAGGTCTTGGCCTGAAGTGATAAATATTGGATTATTCCATTAGGAATTATCTCAATAACTGCCTGGAGTCTGGAACTTTGCCCGGTAGATAGCAATAGGCTTGCCCCCTATTACATGGGACCAATAACATACTGGCGAAATGTGGGTGTATCTACTATGGGACTGAGTCCTGGGAACACCTCTGCCTACCCCTTCGGGAAAAAAGGCGTGAATGTATGTATGTATGTATGTTATGTATAAGTATTTTAAACTAAAATATAATTTGTGACCTTGATAACTAGTGTCTCATTCCGAATAATGTCATTAAATGTTAGAAATATGCTCTGATTTCAAATGATTGAATTATTACTTACACTGGGTGGCACTGTGTCTGATATGGGCAATCATGATGCTTACCATCAGGCACCTGATTTGCTCGTCTTGTCATTCACTATAATAAAAAAAAAAATACGTTTGTATCTGGCCGCTGCCTAGTTAAATTCTTTATGCCTGCTCGTTTTCAGCCTGTCACTCATAACAGACCTTTATATATAAGTTTCCTAGAAAAAGTTGCAGTATACCAATCTAATTCATATTCATCAAAAGCAATGTGTCTTCATGCAGAAGATATTGCATGACAAAGCCTTGACAGAACTCTATTAAACACACCATTGATATGCATGTAAGAACACACTTTAAACCACATTGGAAAATTACTCTTATTTACATCGTAACAAGGTATATTATGCAATTACTCTACAGCAAACTTAGGTCCCTTCAAAACTCATCAACCGAGTTCAAAGAAAAATGAACCTTGGGTTGGAAAATCAAGGTCTAATTCTCAATGTCGGTGTAATGGAGTTGTCTCGTTTTGACATGTAACGCAGTTAAGTCGTTTCGCAAGTCTTCAGAATTTATTATCTGGGTTTAAAGGAGAATGAATCTTGTGTCATTGATGCAAGGTATATTTTTTAGTGTCAGCTTAATAGGGTTGTCACGTTTTGATGTGCATTTGTTTAGTTACAGGACAGGGCTGCGTTAGTCATGTAATTGGTTTGCAAACATGAAACGATGGTAAAGTCACGTTCGATAGATTACGACGGTTAATCGGATTTTTCTACGTTTATTACTTTTTAACGATCTTTGTGACTGAGTAGATCAGATTTTTGTTGTTGGTGAAGGTTATTTGGGGTTTAGATAATTGTTTTTAAGAGAATTTGTTTGTTTAGTGGGTGACTTTTCAGGAATTAAAATCAGCTAACAATTACAATTATTACTAAGGAGCAATGTGTGTCTCAATAAATGCCTTTTCTTTCTTTCTTACCTACAACAAAATTATGAAATGGCTACGTATAACAAATTTCTAGTTACATTACTGAGGCTACATTCAACTGCCTCGGTAGCGTAGTGGTTGCAATACTGCTGATCATAAGGTACCGGGTTCGATCCCCAGGGCAGGTAAAAAGTGTTATTTATTTTTCTATAAGGAATTTTCTCAATTACAGCCTGAATGGAGGCTGAAACTGTGCCTGAATAATGACAATATGGTGTGAGTGCACTTACTAAGGGACTAAGTCCTCGGTACACCTCTGCCTACCCTTTCGGGAAAAATGCGTGATGTTATGTTATGTTACTACGGATATTATATTTATATAAAGCTGTATTTAATTTTTATGCCAAATGTGAAAAAAAAATGTAGTTTTGCTGCAACAAATCTAAGTTCTATTCAAAACTTTATCCGTAGTACGTGTTCCTTCCAACACCACAAAACGTCTACGAAACTCGTAGCAAGCAAGTTTCGTAGCCCGTAGCACCCTCTACGAGACTACGAATTGGTGTATAAAGTTATGCAAACAATGGTATTTGTGTCGGTATCTCTGGGATACAGAACGTAGTAATAAAGGCAGACACTGCAAATAAAATAAATCTGAGGTTAAGCCCAGTAATACGAATTACGCGTATACTACGTTTTTTCCATAAATAATTGTTCCCAAAGAATATGTAAAAAAAACTAGAGGAAAACATGTGACAATAATATGAGACATGCTGTTTTGGGTGTGGCGGTAAAGTAACACTAAATTCATCATATTCATTAGTTCATATCATCCCACTGCTTGACATAGGCTGTTATTTTATTTTTTAAGTTTGATCTGTATAAAGTTTGGTCTCAATAAAGAGTATTGTATTGTATTGTACTGTATCTCTCGCATTGAGCGGATCTTATCCACGTGTTTCCTATTTTAATGATGTCGTCGACCCATTGGGCTAGTGGCACTCATGTATTTAGAATCAGTGAATTTTTTTTTATAACTAAGGTCCACAGTCCGCGCGATGGCTATGCAGAAGGTTCCAGACATCTTAATCCTCTATTAACTTATAATATATAATAAGCCGTCTTTAATAAAGTAAATTTTATAACGATTTTGAATTTAACCTGCCAGCCCAGTTACCTCCTTTGAGATTTCATTATAGAAACGTACAAAGTTTTTTAGGTAAGAATGTCTTTTTAATTGTTTCATCAAATAAAACATTTATTGATTCAGGATAAACTATGATCCATTTGTAAGTAATTTTTAACCAACTTCCAAAAAAGGAGTAGGTTCTACGTTCATTTGTATGTATTTTTTTTTTGTGTATGTACCGATTTAAAAAATATTTTTTTAGTTAATATTATCCTACTAATTATAAATGCGAAAGTTTGTGAGATGCATGGACGGATAGATGGATGTATGTTATACTCTTGCACGCAAAATCTACTGCATGGATAGGGTTGAAATTTGGCTTAGGCCAGAGAAAATAACACATGGACTATTTTTTCCAATATTCCCAAGCACAGCTAGCATGACAATTTTAGACAATCTTAAGCTATGTGCAGGTTTTTTGTCTTAATCCTATGTAAATATTTATATTAATCTATATTATTAATTTGATAAGAGAGCGGCGTCTGTTTTTATTAGTCCCGTCTATGCTCTGGGATAAGTCCAGTCACCCTGCGGTATTCTGTGGTTGCAACAGTGACTGCAGTACAGTGACCTCGTGCGTACGCGAGGGGGCGGGGCTGCCAGGAACTGGGTCACGGCCCCCCTCGGTCCACGCCCGCCGTCTCTCCGCGCACTCATCGACCGCCAAAATTCTAACGCGTGAACACAATCTTCGATTCTGGAACTTCTGAAACATGGCAGTTTGTGGTCATTTTTCAAAAGAAGTCTTCTTTTATGTATCTCAAGACAAGATCTATCTTACAAAATGTTAAAATTTGTTTTTGCCTCTAGGCAAAAACAAATTTTAACATTTTGTAATTTTTTTTGGATTAACTGGTAATAAAATAAATTTTGATTACGACATTTTTGTGAATTCAATTTTAATAGAAACGGTGCACTTCAGCACCACGTGACACTTTGAAAGTGCGAAAGTGAAGAAATTTTAGACCCTAGATTATAGAGCAAAAATATTAGATTTGAGAAATAAATGTAAAATGTGTTCCTTATATTAGATATACTCGGTGCCTCGACTGCCTCGGTGGCGTAGAGGGCGCATGCTCGACTGCCAATCAAGAGGTCCCGGGTTCGATCCCCAGGTCAGGCAGTGTTAAATATTGGATTTTTCAATTAGGAATTATCTCAATAACTGCCTGGAGTCTGGAACTGTGCCCGGTAGATGGCAATAGGCTCGCCCCCTATTACATGGGACCAATAACAAACCGGCGAAATGTGGGTGTATCTACTATGGGACTGAGTCCTGGGTACACCTCTGCCTCCCCTTCGGGAAAAAGGCGTGAATGTATGTTGTTGTTGTTAAATTATATATCAGTCATTATTTTATTTCCTGTACCTATCTCGAAAGCGGCTATAGGCCGAAGGCGGCTATTTGGATTAACTTATGACCTAATAATACAAGGGGTTTCTTGCCGAGCGAATCTTTATGATCCAGATTATGATAAATCTCGGCCCTAGGACGTCCACTGCTGACCAGAGGCATACCCCATTCAGTCCGATTGTAAGCGGCTTGAACACAGTATGTCAGATTTACGAAAGTTACCGACACAGCCCAGCGGAATAGCAAGTTGAAGTGGTAATAGGCAGGACACATAGCACGTAGAACTGATGGCCGATGGGGCTGTTAAGTCCATAAGTTAAGACCACGGACTAGCAAATGCAGCGTAGGACGTCCACCCACAAGGTGAACAGACTAATAAAGAGCGGAGCGAAGAATGTTAAATAATAAAAATAATTTAAAATTAATACTGCTCTACTAGTCTTGTAGTGGTAGGCCTCTTTTGCAGGAGGCCGTCTGGGGAAGTACCACACCTTTGCCAGTTATTCAACCGCCAAGCAGTAATGTGCAAACATTATTGTGTTCCGGTATGAAGGGCAATGTTACCAGCGAAATTACTGGGCATTACGAGATTCAACAACTCATATCTCAGGGTGACAGGCGCAGTGCAGTGCCGCGCAAAATTTTGAATATTAAAACACTGGGTGTCACTGTGTCTGATATGGGCAATCATGATGCTTACCATCAGGCATCTGATTTGCTCGTCTTGTCACTCACTACCATAAAAAAAGTCTAGTAGTAACTAAAACAAAGTCTGGTAACTACTTATATTACCTACTTACTATATAAATAAATGTATCCAAAATATATGTACCTAATACTAGAGTTACCACAGGATTACAGACAAACCGCAGTATCCGGCAAACTATCCTATCGCATACCGGATATTAATATTGATTGTTCTATATTAGGCTTTTGGAATTTCCTTTGCAATAAACATATTATAATGATATACTTAGCACCACTCCTTTTATCCAAAGGGGTAGACAGAGATATACCCAGAGGATTAAGTCCCATAACCCGCACATCGCCAGTTATGTTTTTTTAGTCCCATAAAATAGGGGGTGAGTCCATTGCTACTACAAGGTACTGTGCTAAGTAAGGATTTTTTTACCGCATGCGTCACGGCAGGGAATTTATTTCCAATTGGATTTACCGGCCCTATGCGCTCGAGCCATCATATTAAAGTTTTTGAATACAGGTGTCAGTATCCAGCCTTGACAAAATGGTAATGGAAAAATACAATAATACTTAGTCCCATATTATTTTTATATTATTGTTATTATTATTCATCAAAATCGGAAGAATAGTTTTAGCGCCTGGAAATATTTGTTTTTGTTGAAACTTTTTTTTATATTAATAAGGTCCGCGTTTGACCCCAATCTCACCTGATGGAAAGTGAAGATGAGGCCTAAGATGGAGCACGCTTTTCTAGAAGATAAATATTCACTCTTCTCTTGAAGACCCCACGATCATATTCAAGTGGGAAGACGTACGCCAGTAGAGAATTCCACTCCTTAGCGGTCCTCGGGATGAAAGTAGTTGTTGAAACTGATATAAAAAAAATATCACGTAAGGAAAACTAGAGCTATTTCTATATATACATTCAGTCATATGTGACTTAGCCTATAATGTTACCTAATTTATAAGGAAGTAGCGTAATTCTTTGAATTCGTTCCAGTGAGAATTTATTTTCTTATTCCTAGATACAGCTTTTTAGTTCCAAGATTGTGATTTTATATTATACTAGCTGTGTCCCGCAACAACAACAACTGTGTTTCAACCGCGTAGTCTTCGTTCCCGTGGGAATATCGGGATAAAAAGTACTTTTCAGCCTAATTGTTTGAGTAGTTTAGGCGTGAAAGAGTAACAAACATCCATCTATCCATCCTCACAAACTTTCGCATTTAGTAGGATTTTGAACTCAAACTCAAACTCAAACTCAAACAGATTTATTCAAATAGGTCATAATCTGACACTTTTGCACGTCAATAAAGATAAACAGTACTGAGTCTACCGTGCGTTCGGAAAGATACCTCTACAAGAAGAACGCACAAGAAACTTGTAGGGCTTAATTTTTTCAACAGATAGTTTTACAATATTTGGTTTGGTTACATTCGTTTTCTTTAAAGGTGCCGCGAGGCGGCTATGCAGAAGTTTCCAGACATCTTTGTCCTCTATGTACTGGTTGACTTTATAATAAGCCTTCTTTAGTAAAGTAGATTTTATATAGGTTTTGAATTTACCCTCTGAGAGCCCAGTTATCTCTTTTGGGATTTTATTATAGAAACGTACACTATTTCCTAAGAA
The DNA here is from genome assembly GCA_947063395.1 of Hemistola chrysoprasaria. NCBI lineage: Eukaryota > Metazoa > Arthropoda > Insecta > Lepidoptera > Geometridae > Hemistola > Hemistola chrysoprasaria. The sequence goes on from OX346714.1 coordinate 12,817,437, forward strand.
TGTCTTTTTATTTGTTTTAGATAATCTAAAGCTAGGTGCAGCTATTTTGTATTTATTTCTAGTATTAAAATTATGAAGGTCACTATTTAATTTGAATTTATGTAAATTTTTACGCACATACATGATGTTCTCATATATGTATTCTATATCTGCGGCTGACCCCCAGAATCCCATAACATTTTAAAACATTTTAAACATAGATAGATAAACACTTTATTGTACACCTTACAGCGAACATAATATTATGAAAATAAAGTAGGTACAATTAGTCTTAGGCTAGCATTAGTGGCGGCCTTATCGCTTAAAGGTTTCTTCCAGAGAACCGAACGAACCGAACATAGAGAAGAAGAGAAGATATTATAACTTTTATCGTATAGAACGAAAGCGCGGGATCCATCAGGTCTGCAATAAAAATATAATGAATCGTAGAGCATCAAAGTCGGAATCAGATTAAAATAGTCTTTATTTTAGTACATTGACTCCGTACGTAATTACGCTTTCAATTGACCTAGAATCGATTCCGATAGGAAGTGGTGATAATATTGCTACGGAAACGGATGTACTAGCGGTTGTATATTGTATTCAATATACTTCCTTATTTACTGTGGGACGGTATCAGGGGGTGTAAATGTCGGTTACTTAAAATCTTCCACTAGTAAGACTTTTACGTCTTACAGAATACCGCAGCTTTCTTTCACATTAACGTATTTTAAAATGTTATCTTTGCCTTGGGCATATTATACTGCTTCATCGCTATTTTTCTTTTAAGGCAAACAGCTTTTTAGACAAATGTCTTGTTTAGGTATAACGCCTTCAAGGGCATCTTGCGTTTAAGGTTACTCGATAAAAAGCAAAACTAGTTGCATCCCGCAAATTTATATATAAAACAGCTAGCACATAGACAAAATGAGCCACAATGACATCATTCATGGCCTTCGATAAAGAAAAGTTGACAAGCACTCAATAAAAAAAAAACTAATAAAGTCACCATCAAACGCTGACCTATTTAATATATATATTTTTTATGATAATGAATGACAAGACGAGCAAATCAGGTGCCTGATGGTAAGCATCATGATTGCCCATATCAGACACAGTGCCACCCAGTGTTTTAAAATTCAAAATTCTGCGCGGCACTGCACTGCGCCTATCACCCTGAGATATTAGTTGTTGAATCTCATCATGCCCAGTAATTTCACTGGTAACATTGCCCTTCAGTCCGGAACACAGTGATGTTTGCACATTACTGCTTGGCGGATGAATAACTGGCAAAGGTGTGGTACTTCCCCAGGCGGCCTCCTGCTAAAGAGGCCTACCACTACATGCTAAAATATACCATATATGAGAAATAAACCATGGTCTAAGTGACAAAATGCCGGAATAACGAAATATTACGAATAGAAACTGTATTAATGTCGTTTTAAAGCAATGAGGGGAACAACATAAACACATGGCGTTAGGTCTATTTGAGTGTATTTTCGACGAGGGAACTCAAAATCAATTTCTATGTAAATGTACTTCAGGATGGTATGTGATGGTGTGATAATGAATGATTGATTACATTACGTATGGATAGGTAACCAATCTATCGGCGCTGGTCTCAACTGCCTTATGAGAACATTTCGAAGAAATCACAAAGTTTTTTGTACTTTACAGCGTTACAAGAAGGTGTAGTAATACTTAAGGGGGTGCATCTACACGTCAAACTGAACCACTTTTAAAGGAAAAAAAATGCGAATGTCTCAAAAACATTACGTCCTACCAATCCCTTCGGAGGGGGGCGTTGGTGTCTGCGACACAGTTTTATTACTTTAGCTGGCATCATCGTTTCCTCACCTTTTTTGTGTTTGGAACTGGTTTCCGAAATAAATTTTTATTATTATTATTATATAAATTTGCTGATCGGATCTGTCAATTTACAGATTTTCGTAAGACGTGTTACAAAAAGGTACTACACCTTTTCGCAACACGTGTATATAATATTGCCATCCATGGAGACGCACATCACTAAAAAAAAATAAACGTGACAGAGAACCTTCGTGTCAATAATTTAGTAAAGCAATTCAACGTCATTGGTAAATTATTGTAGTTGTATCTACTATGGGACTGAGTCCTGGGTACACCTCTGCCTACCCCTTCGGGAAAATGGCGTGAATGTATGTTTATGTATGTCATTGGTAAATAACTAGGACGATTTAACCACTTCGTTCAAGGTTAATAACTATAAAACCAATACCTACTGTATCCAGTACCAAATTGAGAACAGTTCAATTTTTCTACTTCATGTCAACATGATGAATTGCAAATGAAAATTTTTTGAGATTTTTACTTATTGTTATGTAATTGTTAAACAGTCACAAAACTAGTGTAAATAAAATTTATATATATACCTATACCTGATCCGGGATAACGACTATATAATATAATCTATAATTGAATTTTAAAGAAAGACAATAATTAAAACATTTGCATTTTAGTGCTCTTGACCGTACAATATAGATATTAAATTATCGAATAATATATTATATATTTATTAAAGGAAAATTAATGTCCATTATGAAAGTAAGGGCTAAGGGACATACACATAACTAGCTGGATCACTTACACTTGCGTAACAGCTCCTTGCACGTGCCATCTCACTCGTATCTATACGAAATATACCCCAACTGACATGCCTAGCACATGTAATTTATGTCTGATTGGTGGTGAAGAATACTTGCGCCGGTCGGTGGCTTCGATGAATGATGATTCAGTGAATCCTGGGTAGCTCATATTGTTCCGTTTTACATGTGTGTGTAATGCCCTAATATATCTACGTTATGTGCCTACAGGAGAATGGGCGCGCGGCGCCGGACCTGACGGCGTCGCCGGGACGCGCGCCGCCGCCGACGGGTCCGGCGCAACCGCGCGCGAATCACGCACCACCCTGCGTGCTGCAGCCTGACTTCCGCAAGGTATCCACTTTTTTATGATCGTGAGTGACAAGACGAGCAAATCAGGTGCCTGCCGCTAAGCATCATGATGGCTCATATCAGAGACAATGCCAACGAGTGTTTTAAACTTTAAAATTCTGCGCGGCACTGCACTGTGCCTGTCACCCTGGGGTATGAGTTGTTGAATCTCGTCATGCCCAGTAATTTCGCTAATATTGCCCTTCAGACTGGAACACAGTAATGTTTGCACATAACTGCTTGGCGGATGAATAACTGGCAAAGGTGTGGTACTTCCTCAGGCGGCCTCCTGCAAAAGAGGCCTACCACTACCACTTCTTACTGCCTTTATCACTTTTAAAGAGCTAAGGACTCAGATACACGAGCAACACGTTGATACCAGAAGTAGCTGGAGAGATGTATCATCGACGCGTAACATAATAACAATTAATACCTCTTGGATGTTGGACTTAAAAAAAAGGTCGGCCCGTGCTTACGAGCGACATAAATACCTCTGTGTCAACGTTTCAACGTGCTGCTGTACAAGAAGAACGCACAAGACATTTAAAAGTGCTGACTTCACCTTGAAAAGAGCTAAGCTAGCTATGCCCTTGATATTTTTCACTGAAAGGAACCCTATAACGTTATTTCTTTTAACGTCATAAGTATCATAATATTAAATACACAATATTACAACATAATCATGATCATCATCATCATCATCTCAGCCATTGGTAATTCACTACTGAACATAGGCCTCCCCCATAAAGGGGGGTTTTGCCAATACTCGACACGCTTGGCAAGCGGGTTGTCAACATAATAATGTGATAATAATAATTTGATTTAAAAATCTCTAACAGAAGGGGTTAACCCAATTACACTGCTCGAGTCGATTCATATGGGTTATGTGGACAACCCATATTGTCAGAGTTTCAGGTCACCAAGATTCCTACAATTCCTACAATAATAATGTGATATACATATACACATAATAGAATATATACTTATACTTCCTAAAAATTGATACATATAAATACATAATATTATTAAGACAGAGACATGATAGTATCACTAAGCACTGAGTCAAAGTTGATTGCATTCTGTACCTATAAACAAAGTTCCTAAACGAAAATAGAATCAGGAAAAAACAATTTACAAAAGACGATTTCAATCAAAAATCTAATAACAAGCTGAGCGAAGCATTACGAGTACAAACTATATTTTTCCAATCTCCCGTCGAGACTGAACACGGCACCTGTGAATCTGTGAAACTATAGGAATTATATACAGTCTTGTACCACCATTTCTACCTGCTTTTGTTTTCATTAACATGTTATTATTGATTTTGTTAGAATTGTTTATCGTGGCGTCACACGTTGGCCTCAACTTGGGTCCAAGCTTAGCACTATTACAAATAATAAACATCACTTAAGTGGTAGTAACTCAAGGCAATGAGTCTTGGGTTCGAACCCAGCTGGGGTACGATGTACGATGAGCTCAAATGTTTGTTGTCGGGTCTTGAATGAGTGTGGTATATCATTGTATATGTTTCCATGTATTACAGGAGTGTGAGTGTGTAAACGTACCTAATTTAACTGCTACACCACATATTTTATTGCGATTGGGTGATGCTTGGACCCAATGCTAACATTGGTGTGAATATGCCCTTGTATATGCATGTGTTGGCCTATTACGAGAATAATGAACGTCATATACCTACAAGCAAAAGTAAAGCTGTAGAGTAAAATTAATTCTGAATCACTGCCCACTTACACTACGAATGAGGAAGTTTTAATGATAGGGTGAAGTCGCGTGTGTCAAATATCTCCCAACAAACCTACAGCAAAAATTGGCTTAAATTGGAATATATTGGTTCCCATAACATATTCAAACGTAAAATAACGACTTTTATACCTAATAATAAAAAATATAGTATCGTTATTTTGCTTCAATATTTAAGCCACTAAATAGCTACCAGGTACCATAAATATTGCAGTAAATGTTTTAGCCAATAAGAATAACACAGAATATATTTCAGTTTGTTACTACAAAACAAATTCTAAAGTTATCTGCAACTAAATCTTTCCTTATAACCTTTAATGCAGTTGAGTGTTCTTATATTTTAATAGTAGTAAATAAAGTAACGTACTCGTATGGCCGCGACCGCAACCGCAGACCGGGTGCTCGCGACAGTATTGAATTAATGCTTTCACTCGATGTATTTTTGGCTGAAAATCAAGAGAATTTTTATTTATGTTGATTTATAAAATACTTTTATAGTTTTTAAAGTATTTCGCACCTACCTGAACATACTCGTATATAGATACATTTTCTGTGTAGACGATAGAAACATTCAAAGCGGCGTTTCAATCTTTCTATTTTCAATGCAGGAATATAGCTAACACAAATAAAAAAGATTTTATATAGACAATTTAATCATCACCATCATCTCAGCCATAGGAAGTCCACTGCTGAACATAGGTTTCCCTCCCCCATAGATTTCCCTCTAGTCCGGTTCTGAGTGGTCAGCATCCAGGGTGTTCCTACTGTCTTTATCAGATCCTCTGTAGACAATTAATAAACATCCAAAATTTTCCAATCTTCTTTAAAAGGTATTTCTAAAACATTTCTAATTTATTTAATGGCGGCATTCTTTCATTCTATATATAAATAAAGTTCTCCAGTTTGATGACATTATTTGAATTCCATTGCAGGTATCTGGAGTAAGCAATGAAATATTCAGGCAGATTGAAATGGTCGAGAACGACCACGACCAGACCACGGCCGCGGCGCTCGAGGTTGGTATTTTGTGACACTGAATTTTACGATAAGAAATTGTAAACATAAAACGAAAATGTTAATAAATAAGATATAATAAATAAAATGAGCATAAAATATTAAAAGTATCATATCTCTCGTTAAGACCCTGTTCACAACATAACATGCGTTTAAATAACGTGCGTTTAAAACTAAATTAACTAAGTATAATTTTCAATGCGTTCAGATCATGATAATACGCGTTTTTCGGTGGATTCTCTACGTGCCACACTAAACGAGTCACACTACGACACGGAATTTTTTACCATCGGGTTACATTTTAGTAATGTGATTTTTATAGTTTCAACGATATATAATTTTATTTTTCAATTAACATAAATGAAGAGGATCTTCCTCTTTTTTCCGATTTCGGTTTAATATTTTTTTTTAATCTAAAAAAAGGATATAATATATTTCATTATTAGCAATACTTAATATTCATGTTTCGTTTACAATGTGTAAAAAAACCCATCGTGTCACAGCATGACTCGTTTAGTGTGACCCATTGGGAACCCACCCGTGTTTCACTTGTCTGTTTAATCGCTGGTTGACTAACCATGCCTATCATGTGATCCAGGCCTAAGTTATGCAACATTGCTGCTATAGATTCCTAAAAAAATAATATAAGGTATCATAGCGATAGTGATTATATATTTTCTTTCGCTCTCATAAAAATGTGTTTGCATTAAATAGAAATATTGCCGTAGCAGTAAGTAGTAGATCTGCAACAATGAATATACAACTCCAATGTTCTGTCCCACATTATTGTGCCAGATCCCCAACACGTGCGATATTCTGTTAAAAGTTTCTCTCTCGGTATTGTTCCCTTCCTCCTTCTTGTTTGAACATCCTGTCCCACTTATCTACAAGTATCAGCCTTTAATAATGCGAATAACTTCCAAGAGAAAAATCTTGAGAACTCGATGAACTGAATAGTTCTAACGTAAAAGAAAATTAATTCTTGTTTGATAAAAAATTATAATCATAAGTAATGTTATCAAAAGATTTTGTAATAATGAGATATAACTTTTGTGCTATCCAATTTGCCTTGAAGCGAAATAACTACTTAGAGATTGTATCACAGAAGAAAGAAAGATTGTACTTATAACATAAAATCCGTAGCTCAGTGGAAGTTTGCCTGGTTTAGACACTAGTTCAATAAATATCATTACGTACGTGTCGATTTTTCGCTTAGCTATTTCAATTTGAGAATCCCGTTATAAAAATTCAATTATAAATTATAATCCTCTGTTATACAGATTAAAGTACCTACATATTAAAATTTTCCCTCTGAAAAAGGTCTCAGCCTCGTCAGTAAGGACTTAATGTGCTAATTATGAGGATGTTTATTCAAATGATTAAAATTTCAGGCGGTAGAGCGTCGCGGCGAGATGATTGTCCGGATCCTCGAATTAAGACAAGTAGGACGGAATAATATTGAAGCCGCGAGGAAGTTTTTTTCTTTACAGGTAAGTTTTATCTTGCTTAGTGTAGGTTTTCATTATGCCTCTTTAAAAGAGATCGCATAATGAATAATGTTAAAAATAAGCCCGTTGAAGTTTTGTTGGTTTTATGCTCTTACCCCACAAAGCCTTTGTTCTGAGAGAAAGCTTCAAAATTATGGAAGCCTCTCCATTATCTCCGTCGATATTGCCCCTGTTTAAAATGCGCATTCTCTGAATACCAAAGCGCCTCATTTGCGTACTCAAAGCAAAGCCGCACGACTCACGGTGATTAGGATATTACTCTCTTTTTGTAAAAATTGTAACAGGTAATTCCTTCACTCCATTGACCTGAATGCTCAGCTCGTAACCTAGTACGGGACCCTGTGAAAGAACGCTACTCGTGAACCCCATTGTTCAGGTCTGGCCCAGATCTCGGGGAATGCGAACGCAATTTAGACTTGTATTGTTGGGATGTGCGGTGCAGCGATAGCCCTATATGTAATAACGGGGAACGTTCCTGGAGAATTCCATTCACGCGATATATCAATATCGTGCACTTCTCACTTGTGCCGATATATTGGTGTTCAATATCCGGAACTCATTTCGCATCGTCGAGCTCTCGGTCGAGCGTTAAAGTGGTTTGATGATAAAAGTAAATACAGTGTTGACGTAAAGCTTTTAATATTGTACCTATTATAGCATGACGTCACGTCGAAGCTTGGTGTTTATCGGATAACGTTATCGCACTATAAAATTTCAATGCCCCGCTGACAAGGAGTTTAATGGGGTCAAAGCCTTCATTGAAATGGTTCAACATTTAGACCCATTTATTTGAATAATGAATCGGTTTTGTTATTCGTATTTAATGTTTTACGCTAGCGTATCTAATTCAGCACGATTTTAGGTTTGAAACGGTACTACATACAGGTCGTCATCAGTTTCTGAAGTTTTATAACGATCTGACCCTTTTCACTTTCACATTTTCTGTTCTCAGGACTCTCGCCATATAGTTCAATTGGTGGAAATAGTCAAACGGCCCGGTCAGACCCTAGGTCTTTATATACGAGAAGGAGATGGTGGGACACGCACAGACGGAGTCTTCATATCAAGGATAGCATTAGAGTCTGCTGTTTACAACAGCGGTTGTTTAAAAGTCGGAGATGAAATCTTAGCAGTGAACTTAGTGGATGTTAGAAGGATGTCATTGGATGATGTGGTCATCATCATGTCAATACCGAGGAGGCTGCTGCTCTGTACACGGCAGAGGAAAGGTGATTATGATTATTCTAAGTTCACTGTAGTCATAGATCAACTATTGTCTTATAAAATGAACATTCGCTGCAATATTACAGGTAAATCAGGTCCAGGCTCTCCGTCATTGCCACGCACGGAACACAAGCCACCTCCAGTAGTGGTCTTGAAAAGAGACTGCAGAGATGATGACGAGAGAGAGCGGGATCGAGTTGATGGACTTTATTCACAGTTAGTACCTATATTTTTTTATTTGAATCCATTATTTTGTTCAGACAAGTTACGGAATGATTATATGCACAGAAATAGGCAAGAACGTTTGTCCGATACAAGTTCGTTAAACAAGGTTAATTCTACAAATATTATAAAATGTGAAAGTTTGTGAGGATGGATGGATGGATGGATGGATTTTTGTTACTCTTTCACGCCAAAACTTCTGTATCGATTAGCCTAAAATATGATAATATGTAGATAGCTTAGACCCTGGAATAACACATGGGGTACTATTTTTCTCGATATTCCCATGGGAACGAAGACTACGCGGGTGAAATCGCGGGGCACAGCTAGTATTATATATACCGTCATCAGTAAAGTATTTATATATTTATAATATATTTAAAATATATCTGGAACTTGATAAAGTATTGTATATATCTTGAACTATCAAAAATGTGTAGGTCATATTTTTTCGTCGATTCTATTCAAGACATTTCATTTTCTTTCTCAGGCACGGAACACTTCGCTCAACCGGAGGCCCTGGAAATAGTGTGCGGCCTGTCGGCGATGGTAGAGAAGAACGTAGTCGGCTTCAACTGGGGCCTATATCCCCTGACTCTAACGCTATAGATCTCTATTATAATCCACGGCCACCATCTGACCATTCCACTTGGAGGTATGATAACCTTATAATACATTTATCATCGTGTCATAGGGCATCGTTCTGCTAATTAAATCCGACAAGTTTACCGAAATCGCAAACAGTTGAAGTCGTCCCAAGTTGAACGACATAGGCAATTCTTGATTTATTCCCAGCCCAAAATATTTATGTTCGGCAACTTACTCCCAAGGTCTTCTGATCTTAAACTAAGCATCACAAGTAGTTAAAAATGGGAACAAAATAGTTGCCCAGACTGGACGACAGAGGAAATCCGTTATTCATTCCCAGCTCAAAAGTAAGCCTTGTATTTATTATTAATATGGGGCAACTTACACACAAAGTTTTATAATCCCAAACTAGGCAATTTTTATTGTGGAAACTAGAAGAATGAATGATTAAAATACCATACTGATTTTACATATTATGATGTCACCAGCTACCGCCCACCACCACCAGTAATCACGGAGCAGCCCAAGTCATCGACAGCACACTACGTTCCTTATGAGAGATCGTATCCTAACACCCTGGACAGCCTCGCAGAGAAGGTCCACTCTTATTACCCCTCTGAAAGTGGAAGGTAAGATTACTATAGGGAGTGTAAAATGAATATGTTAAGTTAGCGCAGTCGGCAGGATTTATATAATATAGAAAATGTTCACTAATAATAATATTATGAAAGAATTATAAATTATACAGAATGCTTGCGCTCAAAATTCTAAGCAGTACAAAAAGTAACCTAAAGTACTAAATAAAAATCCTGTTCTAAATGCAGAGAGAATAATGTCGATTGAACCTAGGTACTATGGTATCGCTTCCGGTATTTTTACGTATCATTTCATTGTCATTCACCCTTTTAGTGCACTACGTCGTTACAGGGTAAAGTGAGATGCGCATTAAACTACCATAGCACCTCTGCATCCGGAAAAGACTAAGTGTGTGCAGTGCAGACCACATCGGTCATGTACTCGTATGAAAGCTATGTTATTTCATCGTTAAATATTTGCAATCTCTACCCAGCACACGTTTCGGCGGAAGAGTTCCAAGATCTGGTTCAGAACAGCAGTTGCCTCGAGCTGAAACTCATTCGGACTTCGGAAGACATTCTCTACTGAGGTCCAGCTTGAAAGCATCAGCAGCGTCTGGAGGTAATACATAATTTATTTATGTATTCTTATACAGAATTAACCTTCTTTAAAGAATGAAAGAAAACTTATGTGCGTGTATTTTCAGCGTCAAGTTTATCAAGATATCAGCAACGATTCGGTACTGTAGGCATGACGCCAGGCATCACCAGCGGCTTAACTAGTAACACTCTAGGAGGCACAGGGTTAGGAGGTCCAGGGTTACCTTCAGGATTGTCTTCTACAGGTCTGAGTGGTCTCGCTGGCACAAGCCTCGTGGGTTCAGGGTTAACCAGCTCAGGTCTAGGAACTGGATTATCAGGGACTGGGTTAAGTTCGACTCTCGGCGCGGGTTATGGGACGACTGGATTGGGATTGTCGTCTTACAGCAAATTTGGCACCTCGAGACGTAATCGAAGCTTGGATTATTCTTCGGATACGGAGGCCACAGCACCAACACGAACGCCGTATTACTCCGGCTTAAGCGGCTACAGAAGTAGCACGCTTGGAAGAGATATTGGGTCGAAGTTTAACTCTTTGCCGAGAGATGTGAGAGGGACTGGCCAAAGGTGAGGAATAAAAAAAATGTTTTGAAAATGATTGTTTTTGGTACACAGAACTCCTTCTCAAAAGTGAATTGTTTTTTGTAGGTTGGGATTAAGTCGACGCGCTGGAAGTGTTCTTCAAGATGAGCCAGAACCGTTGTCTTCTCGTTTAGATCTTCGTTCTTCCAGAGGTGGGTGTATATTGTATATACTGATTTTTAACATAATTATGGTTCTGAATTCGTATTATTCCATTTTTTATTCTAATTTTCTTTCATTGTTCAAATCAAGGTATACACATTCTTTGCAAAACTTTAATATGGACCAACAGAGGCGTGAAAACATATTCGCACCACCACTAATTCATTTAAAACATAATAATCTCTTTGATTTTACATTTTCAATCCAAGGCATGGTCATCCCTACCTTTAACCATAACCAAGGGTTGTCTTACCAAGTCAGAATGTAGCGAGTATACCTATTCAAATATAATTTATAGTACTGTGAACAATTTACTTAAGTGTTAGAAAAAGATGAAGTAATACTTAAGGGTACATTGTATGTATGTATGAATGTACCTTTCAAACATAACAACCTGCAAGAGAAAGAATGGGGAATGTCTATTTATTTTTGTTTTTTGTAATTTCAAAACCATTTGGAGGAATAAGGTTGCTGATCACTACCCATTACTTAAAAACAGAAAATAATCACGGATTATTATTATTTTCGGCTTTAATTGAATAACCTTCATTTGACCTTAGATGACGTCACACGTAGATTAAAGGAAAAACGTGTGAGCCTAAAAAAAAAAAAAAAAAGTGAAATGTCCTTTTATGTCATTAAGTTGTCAAATGTCGATGTATGTAAACATAACCTATATCTAGCCGACTGCAAAATCTTAGAAAGTTACTGTGATTTTATTGTTTACTGGCAGCTTCTTGTAAAGACCACCACTTTACTAGAGCTGTGACTTGACTGGGCTTGCCCTGACTCTGAATTGACCATATTAACTTGAAAATTTATATAACTTGACACTGGCAATACATTCGTGTGGGTCCATAAAAGAAGAAAAAAAAAAGCAATGAACAGTTTTTTTAGAAAAGTGGGGTTAAAGGTGTGTGATAATATAATGACATTGACAATCTGAATTTCATTGCCTTTTTTTTTTCTGTTGAGGCCGCAGTCACCGTCTATAAAGCTTATGATGACGTCATGATCACCAAAAACTCTCAAATTTTTAAAAATGTTTTTAAAAATAACTACGACGAAAATAGCAAAAATATTCAAATTAGTTTCTTATATTGCTCTATATTTTCATTATCTAAAATAAAAATGGAGGTCAAGATAATTTGGACATTCCCCATTGCGAAATTTGCAGAAAAATTTACTTCCCATACGAATTTACCTATCAGCTGATCCATTTTGTAAGAGAAATCGATTTTTTTGATGTAGCTCAGTAGATACACTCCCACTTACAATACATAATGTATATAATATGAAATCCAACTATAATACATATGCGCATATAAACTTGTGGAGACAGACCCTAATTATTGACACGCTACTTTCACATATTACGTATCTGTTCTATGCATTCCATTGTATTTAGTATCAAGCACATGACATCATCATTTCCACCGCAGGTCGGCTCCCATCCTCACCGTCAATATTTACCTCAGATGAGTACCGTGCGTGGCTCTCCCGCGCACCTTCTACCAGCGCGCTCTATGAAACTTTGCGTCCGCGCCTGCCTACACATTACTCTGCGGAGAACATACATGATGCGCTCAAAAATGTAAGTTTTCTTGTTTTATTATAAACATTCGTAATGTTCACTATCTCATTGAGCGTTTTGCAGAATACTCGATGTTAGTAATTCACTTATTTAGGCTAATATTTTGTATGTGGCGAATAATTTTTCTTTCTTTCACTGCGATCCAGTCCAACTTATACCTAATAATTTAGTGCTTGCATAAATAATTGCTACGTGACCATTCACTTTTCGAGACATGTAAGTGAAACTGCTTCAATTCAATTCAATTAAAACGTTTATTCAGGAATCAGAAATCAGAAAAATTTTATTTGCATAAAAACATGGATACTATATAGGTCTTATCTACTATTATTACAATTTTGTTCCTCACGCTTTTTGCCCATAGGGCGTGCAAATGTATTAGGTAACTAATCAAATCTAATTTTCATAAAATAACAAATTTTTCGAGATTATCATTATTTGCGAAAATGGATACAAAAAATCGGTCTGAAACTTAAAAATACATGTGCTCCACATTACACCTAAATAGCCATGCAAAATTACATTGTAATAATAAAGTGTCGTAATCATATTCTTTTCATTTTAAATAATTTAGGAGTTAGATTTAGTTACTTTGATTTTTGTCGAGTGTCAATTATTGCAGTTTAACATAACATACAATCACGCCTTTTTTCCCGAAGGGGTAGGCAGTGGTGGTCGAGGACGCTGTGTATCCTCATAGTAGGTACACCAGCATTTCGCCAGTATGTTATTGACCCCATGTTATAGGCGGCAAACCTATTGCCATTTACTGGGCACACTTTTGGACGCCAGGCTGTCATTGACATATTTTCTAATGGAAAATCCAATAAAACTTTACCTGACCTAGGGTTGGAACACGGGATCTCATGATTGGTATTACATTACCAACTCAGAGAAAGCGATTCAACGTCATTGATTACCAATAATATATTTTGGGTCTCCAAGTTATTCAATTTATTTGCAGATGGAAAGCGGTAGTCGTTTCGGCTCATCACTTGGTTTGGCTCGAAGAGTGGAGCGTCCTCGTCACCTCCCCGCTCGCTCCGTGTCCTCCCAACAACTGGGCGTGAGCGGTGGCACCGGTGGCTCGCCATCCGCGCGTCGAGTTCGGCAGCTGTTGGAGTTGGGCTCCAGGTTCAACTGTCCCAACCCTAGCCCCGTGCCCACTCCTGGGTCGCGGCATCAACGGCATCTCGATATCAATCCTAATGGTAAGATAAGAATGGAATAGAATAGAAAAATATTTAATGCCTTTTTACACAAAATACATACAAATAAAAAAGAGATGCGGGTAATACAATAAGTGTTTAATAGGTAACGAAATAACAGCTAGGTACAGGTAAAATTAAGAGTGAAAATGAATAAAATTAAATAATTAATAATAGGTCGACTGTCGATCATGAGGTCCCGGGTTCGATCCTCAGGTAAGGCAAAGTGTTAAATAATGGATTTTTCCTCCTTCCCTTTTATTCCAGGGTCTAAAATACATACATACCGATTTTCAGCCCAATTGGTTCAGCAGTTTATGCGTTTATGCGTGAAAGACTAACAAACATCCATCCATCCTCACAGACTCTCATTTATATTAATATAGTAGAAAGTAGGATATAAAACGCCTTCATTATGATCTGACAACAGCCCCAAAAATATATATTAGGGACAACTTGGATACGGAAACGCTGTATGGTTTCCAGATGTATATATACGAAATTGTCAAATATTCCGGCCTGATCGGACTTTGCTCACGCAACCAACCCTGAGCACGGTAAGCTACGATACGGAAGCTACTAATGAAAACATGTCCAACTTTCAGAGTTCCTAAAATATAAAGTGGAGAAGCCGACAGCTTTATCTTCATCTATGTCTGGTTTGCCGCTGGTCCCGGGACGGGGCATGTCGGGCATGCTGTGGGTGCACCTGCTGGCGGGGCGCGGGCTGCGGCCTGGAGGTGGGGAGCCACCCTCACCGCCCGGGACCACTCATGCGACTACATCTGCTCCAAGGGACTTGTATGCGGTGTTGGAGTGTGACCGTGTGCATAAGGCTAGGACTGTGGTGAGTCACAACAACACTTTAATCTACTGCTGGACTTTAATAAACGTGTCGTATACCGTGCCGTTTATTCATTACTCTTCTGGGAACTGGGAACACAATTCTGACGGCTTCTTAAAAGCATGTTTTTTCAAAGTTGTCACATGAAAAAGAAGACGTGTATATTTACAATCTCTATAGTCAAAGAGGAAGGCAATTTGGCACCTGCATTACTTTTGACATCACTATGTGCTCTTCTTTATTTAATAGGCTTAGCTTATTTTAAAACTTTGTCTTCTTTCCCAGGTTCGTACCGGCGAGCTACAGTTTGACTGGGATGAGTCGTTTGAACTAGAGCTGGTAGATAACAGACAGCTCGATGTGCTGGTCTACTCGTGGGACCCTCAACACAGACACAAGCTATGCTACCGCGGAGCTGTAACGTTGCCTGACTTGCTATCACGCTCACCATCTCATCAGCTTGCCTTGAAGGTAAGCTATAAGACTCCTTTATTTTATAATTGGAGATACAGAAGTCATTTTTTTTTTCCGTTAACTTTCACTATTTTTTTTACTACTTTCGTCCGTTTCTCACTGTTTTCCAAAATTATTTTATCATCAGTCCATAGCGCCAGAAAATAACCTGGTTTTCTTTCCTTAGATCATCACATTGTAATAGCTGTACACCATCCCCAAGACTTCGTTCTACCAAATTCCATTTGAGTACCTTCAATATTTTTCTCATGTCTTCGATAACTTATGCACAATACCTACATTAAGTCCAGGTGATGGAGCATACGTGAAGAGGTCACATGACCCTACAGCCATAAGCACAAAAGCCGTGTTCGGTGTTTACGCTGCTTAAATCATGTTTCATTAATGTACAAGGCCAATGATGAACTTCAAAACCATTGCTTTTTCTCTAGATGGAACCTCGAGGCACCCTATACGTCCGCCTCCGACATACGGAGCCCCACGAGTTGTTCCGCAGACGCGCGGCTGCTGGTCGCAGCTCAGCACCACCGTTGTTCGGTGCTGAGTTGGAGGCGGTCGTGGCGCGAGAGCTGCGCGTGCCTCATGCTCCGCCCGTGCCGTTGATCGTGAGGCGATGTGTGGAGGAGATTGAACGACGGGGACTGGATATTATTGGTAAGGTATTGTAGATATTGTAGCTGTTAGCTCAAACATGTTTGTTAAATATCGATGGGGCTCACCTTTCGTCATCATTTATCATAATAGGCCTATGATATTGTTCCTCCACAGCTGAACAATATATTACGGCACGCCTCACAAAATAATAAATTGAACATATACCCCAACAGCAAGGATTTCCTCAATTACACTGCTTGAGACAATTCATAAAGGCCACGTGGCCAACTCGTATTGTCAGAGCTTCAGGTCGGCAAGATTCCACCTACAAGGCCTCCGACATGACTAAGTGACTGCTCTCTCCCACATATTAGTCGCTCCAACTTGCCCAAAGACATTATACGTTTTTCGATCTTATTTTCCTTTATTAAATTTTTTTTCTCGAAGCTATTTCTCCTAGATTCAATGGTGGCCTGTCTAATTGCCGTGAACCTAATTCATATCATATTTCACAGGTCTCTATCGCCTGTGCGGTTCAGCAAGCAAAAAGCGCATTCTCCGTGAAGCATTCGAAAGAAACGCTCGCAGCGTGGAACTTGCTCCTGATTCTGTTCCCGATATCAACGTCATAACTGGACTATTGAAGGACTATCTCAGGGAACTGCCGCAGCCACTGTTTAGCCGGTGCTTGTACCAGATGACTTTGGACGCTTTAGGTAATAAAAAGTGCTTTTTATTTGGGAAAAGTTTTTTTTATATAAATAGGGACACGTCCCTCCCGGCTGCGGTCTTCCTGTTGAGCTACAATATAAGACTTTTCAAAAGGAGAGTAAATAGTGTTGGTTGGTTGGGTCGGCAACGTACTGGCAATGCCCCTGGTGTTGCAGGTATCCATAGGCGGCGGTAACCGCGACCCATTAGGCGGCCCGTCTGCTTGTTTGCTACCTAAGGCACAAAAAAAGAAGTGACACTCTCGACGTTCACCTGATGTTCATCCTTTAATAATTATCCTAATACTACCTAGAACTTCAATTTGAAGTCCTACTAGACCCCACATTGCGCTTCGTTATCCTGAGACATTTAAGGCTCATATGGCTTGTTATTTCCCTGGCTACATAAAAAAACCTTTCAACATAAACAATTTTTTTTTCATACATGTTAAAATTCTGACAATACGAATTTGTTCACAGGAGTGTGCCTCCCAGATGATCGTGAAGGCAACGCCCGCCTCATGGCTTCCATCGTGGAATGTCTACCACGAGCTGCCAGAGCGACCCTGATCTTCCTTCTAGACCATCTAGCATTAGTTGTAGCCGCTCAAGATAGGAACAAGATGTCCCCACAACACTTAGCCGTGGCATTAGCTCCACCTCTGATGTTGCAGTCACAACCACCAACCGAACTTGACTATCAGAGACCTATTCATGTATTGCAATGTCTCCTGCAAATATGGCCCGCGCCTAAGCGTTCAGGTAATGTCATCTCTTATGATGTTTTCCACGATATCGTATTGGCAAAAGCTGTGGTTGCTAAAAACTCTTCCGCCTCAAAAATTGACAGCAAAGCGAAGTAGCGAAGTAATTCCTTAGTGCTGTACCTATATATCCAAAGACTGATGTACATAGATCCATATCTGTGGTTGGTACGTTAATGCATGTATGTGTGTAGACAGTTCGGCGCGGCGAGCCAGCAGTCGGGCCGCGTGGAAACAGAGTCAGTGCGTCGCCAGCGGCCTCACTCACCCTCCAACAAGGTTACACTTTTATTTTGCAGTCTTCTAACATAGTAGACAGGGTACTAGGTACATCCATATTTCGATAGTTATGTTTCAATTGAAAAGCCTGAGAAGTATGACCCCATAAAAATACCTGGATAAAAGAATGTGTATAAGCTACCTACATACCAAATTTCAACCCAATTCATTCAGTAGTTTTTGCATTAAAAATAACAACCATCCATCCATCTATCCTCGCAAACATTCGCATTTATAATATTAGTAGTGGGATGAGGAAGGATGAATGAATGGATGGATGTTTGTTACTCTTGAACGCATAAACTACGGAATTGATTGAGGTGAAATTTGATGTGTAGATATCAAACCTGATAGCTTAGACCCTGGAATAACATACATACATACATTCACGCCTTTTTCCCGAAGGGGTAGGCAGAGGTGTACCCAGGACTCAGTCCCATAGTAGATACACCCACATTTCGCCAGTATGTTATTGGTCCCATGTACTCGTAATAGGGGGCGAGCCTATTGCCATCTACCAGGCACAGTTCCAGACTCCAGGCAGTTATTGAGATAATTCCTAATGGAAAAATCCAATATTTAACACTGCCTGACCTGGGGATCGAACCCGGGACCTCTTGATTGGCAGTCGAGCATGCGCCCTCTACGCCACCGAGGCAGTCACAGTACAGAGTGTGTATAACACATAGAGTACTTTTATCCACTGCGGTGAAACCGCGGAGCACTGCTATGTAATATTAGTTGGAAGTAGGCTAGTGTGATGTGATTTTGTTTTTGTCGAGTCGGTCTGTGGTCGAAAGTCGCGTCAGAACTATCAGGTCACTCGAAGGCCTGACATGACCCTAACTATCGTCAATGATATTCAATGATAATGTACGTAAATGCCGATCCTCGAACATGGACGCTGCTTGAACCATCTTCTATAGATGTTAAAGGCCAGTGATGATAATGATTTCTACAAGACCACATATGCTGGTGTAAAGTCGTAAAATTGTTGAACATATCTGTGTATGTTGCAGGCCGAGCTCCGCCCTCAGTCAGTCCATATCGGCCTCCAGCGGCAGCATCAGCAGCATCTCCGCCGCTAGCTCTCTCGGCTCGGCCCGCGGCCGACCGCTCGCCGCCCGCACATGTCAGTTTACTCTTACTTATAACTATGCTTACATCTTACAAACGCATCATTTTGAAGTAATCTTTAAAGCTCAACCGCAAAGTCATGTTCCACGCAGTCATGATTTGGTAAAAATATTCCCGTAGTATCCGAGTATAAATATTTATCTTGTGAGACATGTGTGAAACATTTATTTTATTAAAACTCTCAGTATCGCGTTTGACAACAGGTAGGATCAATGGCTATGATACCACACAAATGCTAGCTAAGCTTTAACCCAGACACAGATGAAACAGATATGCTCATGCGCACACGCGCAGGTGTGCACACCTGGCAGGAAATCGAATTCGGGACCTGCGGCTCAAAAGGCAGCATACCGCTGAGCCAACCGGCCAGTCAATTTATCAGCATTGAGTAAAATAAGTATTGGTCAATGAACGATTGTGTAACCACGCTTGCAGGTTCTCTCATCAGTCAGGGGCGTCCAATATCGTCCGCAGTCGCCGCTCCGAGGCGGCCGGCGACCGACGGCGTCCCCCGGCTCACCTAGCAGCAGCTCGGGCAGCCACAGCCCCGCCGACACCATCAAGCACACCGGCTCCGTCTCATCAATACTGCGGCAACCGGACAGGAACTCACCCAAACACTCTCCGCGGAATTCTCCCAAGCATTCTCCGCGGAACTCGCCGCGAGAGTCACCACGGGATTCTCGCGAGTCCCCGCGTGGCGCGGCGATCCCAGGGACATCGGCTGGTCTCGCGGTGACGTTGAACTCGGGCGCGCTGAGTCCGCGCTACAATTCCGCGACCAATCCCTTCCTGCAGCAGTATGACGCGGAGGCAGAGGCCGAGGCGTGGCACTCCGCCGATATATTCTCCACCCACGCCTAGTACGCCCGTAGAGAATTGATACTTTATAGTCAATTTTTTTAATTGAATCGACGAGTGCTACGATTCAGCTGTATATTATTATTGTGTTGTTTAAACGGGCGCGAGCGCTCGTGTATTCGCTTGGAAGGTGATCTATTCATACTCATAAAGAACGTACATATTTCTAACGAATAAAAAATGTTATAACAACAATATATAAAAATAAAAAGATTTATTGTTTAATTTTCATGTAAATGGTGACAAAATAACGACTTCATTAAGTTGATGATGTCTGAAAACCTGAAAACGTGAAACTCATAATTTTTACTTTATACTCATCAGAAAAGAATAAAATAGTATAATCAAGTATAAAATACCTATAGATCGATCGCCTTTCAAGCAATTTGTTATATATAGAGCGAGTAACGATGTATGTATATTATTGTGAGAATGTTAGCTGAGGCGCCGCTCGCCGGCAGAGCCTCGTGATTGTATTGTAAATATTAAAATATTATGATAAAATTATAGGCGCCGGTGCGCGGACGCCGCTGCGCTACACACGCCATCCCACATATCAGGGACTTGTGTTAACTGTCTACAGTACATTGATAGATGATAAAAACCTTTAACTTATCCTCAAAAACTATTCTGCCTACGTCTATCGTGTTGAATGTTATACCACCTACATCGTAGACCATCTAAGACGTAGGGATTTAGTAGATGCTGTTTATTTTATAACGCGACTCACACACCTCCCCGC
Organism: Hemistola chrysoprasaria; assembly: GCA_947063395.1. Classification (NCBI taxonomy): domain Eukaryota; kingdom Metazoa; phylum Arthropoda; class Insecta; order Lepidoptera; family Geometridae; genus Hemistola; species Hemistola chrysoprasaria. The sequence continues at coordinate 12,837,831 of OX346714.1, forward strand.
ACCCCGCATGCGGAATTTGTGATTAAACAACAAATATCCCGCTTTCACATGCGGGTGCGGGGCGGTATGAGAATAGCCTTAATGACTTATATTAAATAACTTTACAAAGAGATATAAAAAGGATTAACAAAAATGAGGAAAAACGTTTTGATCTGACGTCGTTTGACCAAGTTTTGAAATCATATTATGAATGCAGAGGGTTGGGGGTTGTAGTTTAAATACTATTATAAACTATGATGTTTATTAATTGCAGAGGTTATTTTATATAGTTATAGTTTGTAGTGCCTTTAGTAAATATTTATTTAAACTGCTCTGTTATTATTTAGAAAACGTATTATTATTTATGTGAGTACAGCGAATTTAAATGGAAAATTAAAAATATTTATTTAATATAAATAGTCAAGGCAGATTTTGTACTTAAATTATTATGAATTTAAAGGTACTGAATGGAAATTAGAATTATAAGTAAATGTTGGAATGGTAAGTAATTATAAAAATATTAAGTTTGTTAAGAAAAAGAAAATAACTGTGCACGAAATAATACTTTATTAAATATTGTGCATCGGCAAACATCGGAAACAATCGCCAATTATGTACTTAATGTACACTAGTGTTATTCCCGCTACTTCGTTCTCGTGGGCATTTCAAGAATTCCTTTCTTAAAAATCAGCTCAGCAGGTCGAAGTGTTGAGATATCGAGGCTGGGCGTTAATGAGTGAGTTAATGAGTATTCCTATAATATAGAGATCTGACGTGTTATATGTAAGCTATACCGTCTGGATGCGATAGGGCATTTTCGGAAATACGGAGTTAGCCGATGCCCAGTATCTATTCTGAGGTACTTGTAGAATTACATTTTAGAATATATTAAGCCGTACTTAACTGCAATATTATGAAAGTATATCAATAATTATATGGAATGGATGATATTAAAAAATATAGTACTATATACAGTAAGAAGGGATAAATAATGTATTTAATTACCTATATTTACGGGCATTTCAACTTCTATAAAAACTATAGGTAATTGAAAAATAACAATCGTATCATTTGGTTAAAAAGAATTATGAAAAAAAGAACATCGATATGTATTATGACGTCATAATCAGAGTAAACTTATTCATGTATGTGTAGACAGTGGGCACAAGTCAAGTAGCTCGGGTTCGGTTAGGGAGTGAATAGAACAGACACGGACTGTCTTGAGACTGAGACCATATCAGAGTAGATTAGCCCTCTCGAAGGACATCCGTCGTAGAACCAGCGATTGCGTCATCGTGTCCTGATTTCGAAGTCCCTCAATGATTATGTCAACGAAATAAAAGTGAGGATAGACAGAATGGGAGTCAATTCAGAGGCGTGTTTTCAGACAATTCAGCCTATAGATGCCGTATTAATGAATTTTAGTATATGAAAACAAAATCACCAATATGTGGACGGAGTCTAATAATATCTAAAGAGTAAGCCAGCTCGCACACTTGTTTGGGGAGGTCTATTTTGAGTGGACGGAAAGGATTTTTGTACTAAAAGCTCGATCAGTAACAGCTTAAACTGACCCCTAACTGCTTGTGTTCATGCACACATTCACACCTATTTTTCTAGGGTAATGGGTGTGAATGTGTGCGTGTCGTCACGTTTGTATTAGCGAGCAGGCTTACTATAGAACTTTACTTTTTATTTAAGAAGACTCCGTCCGCCTTTTTTTAGGTTCTATGTATGTAGTGATGTGCGGGGAAAGGTCAGATAGGTAAAGGTTTTTATTGGATCTTTTGACTTCAAACATGTTCTTGTCGTGCGCAAACACGCTGGATCTAATGAGAACTGAAAAGAGGAGGGGCCGGCTGTTCTGAAGTTCAGAAGTATCACTGCATAACCTTAGCGAAAGCATACGCCTTAAAGCGTCGTCTTTGGGTTGAGTTATCTGTCTAATTCCCCTGCATGTGTTTGTGCTGACCTTGACGTTAAAAATGTCCGTATACAGTACAGAAAATGCTACAGTACAGTAAAAGCTATGCAAATATGTACTTCAGAGGGGTTGCCTTGAAAACACAGCGCCACGAGGTAGGCCACAATGCTCGGTCTGTACCCACCCAATTAAACTCTACCTGGTCTTGCTTCTTATCTTGTTGACATCTCGTTAACGGCACTTCGGGAATATAGGACTGCGGGAGCGTATTATACAGAAACTAGCAATGCATTACTTCAATGTTACGATAAAATTAAACTATTTAAAAATAATCTTCATTCATTATAAAGTAATAAAATATTGTAACGATATTATAATATTTAATAAAATAGTGTTTAGAGCATTTTTACGAGTCGCTAATTCTATGAAGGAATGGTATCCGTTTGGATCGGTCGCATTCTCAAGATCAGAGATGCTGTGATCAAATTTCGAATTATTCAACTGTTCTTCATTAAATTAATCAACTTTCGAAATTTGATAATAGTACCTCGGTTCTTATAACCTAGCGTCTGCTAGACATATAAGAGTGTGAGAAATCGACCAATGACTGCACTGATCCTACTTTCACTGCCATGATTGGTCCATTTTTATAATAGAAATGTATTTGATTATATACACATGTTTATATGTCTGTCGGAGGCTACACGGTAACTTATCACTTTTGAGCGACACTTCAACGCCTAGATTTTGTTAAAATACCTATAACTGTTTATAAAATAGCTTTGCACAAATAACACGACTGATATGGGACACAAAATGTTTTTTGATACTGTTTACTTTTTGTACCTATTCCTATTTTTGAATGAAATTTAGGAAGTTTTGTTGAAAACCACGCCTTAACTGGTACCTCTGTACTTTAATCGATCAATTTAACATTCGTATGCGAATTCCTTTCATTTTCATTACATAATTAAAATAATTGTTAGTAATTGAATTGTCATCTTTCGCATAAGTATGTCCAATGTAATTAAAACCACTATCGATAGAATTATAATCGATTTAGGAACTCGTGTACGAATTTCAACGACAAATCTTTAGTAAAGGCTGTAATCGATAATAAAGTTTCAGTTTTGTAATCGTTGTCATTGTAAATCGAGCCTTCGTAAAGATTTCGAGAAACAGTTCATATCGATGGAAGGAAAGATCAATTGGAATTTGTTGGTGATTAAAATTTTATTGAAAAGGGATAAGAATTTATTATCCCTCGATATTAACTGGTTCAGTGATTCAGTTATTAAATTCTACGCTACATTTACAGTTTAATTATTTAATATGAGACAATGTTTACATAATTATTATTGTAATTAATGTAGAGCAATTATTGAATAGAAAATTATGCACTTACGAGTACCTACTTTGAGTGTAGCGTAGAAACCGTAAGCTAGATTTAAAGACGGCCACTTTTTGGCAAACGATTTTCAACCGATTCGGGCTAGTATGCGTACTGCAAATTTTGACTGTCGAAAGAAAAAAGTGCGATAGAGATTACTATATCTATCGGCTTATACTTTTTGTACGCAAAAAATCTGCCATAGGTATCGAGATATAGGTATCATAAATGATATCGAGATTGCCTCTATGCTCTAGTGGTCGCTACCACACTACCAACCTTTTTTTTTTTTTTTTTTTTTGGTGCCCGGGGAAAAATGCGTGACGCATACCACCCACACCCGGGGGAGCGCAGGGTGGTTATGTGGGACTCCACGCCGGCACAACACCGTACGTCGGTACGTTGCTGTGCCGGCGGGTATACCCACTAAAAAACCCCGGGGTGTTCCTTCGCGACGCCATGTGTCGGGGCTGCGGGTACGCCGAAGCACTCATCCGCGGCCCCGACGGCGTTTGGTCCTCCATGGAGGACCCCGCCACGGTGGGGTGAAGGTAATCCTTCACCCCAACCCTCCCAAGGGGCGCGCGGAAACACGCGCGCGCCTCCTCGCAGGCCCTTTAGGTGGGCAACGGATACCCCCGCATGCGTTGCCCGGGCCCCAGGATTCTGATTCTCCGGTCGCCACCGCACAGGAGTTCTGCATGGAGACGAGCGGAGAATCATCCTCCACATCTTTAAGAGCTTGGAAGGGCGTTCCATGCCCTCTCGAACGCCTACCGAACGTGCGAGAGGACACGGAAGGCCCATTCCCGCCCACCACCACGCGCAAATAGCGCAGGAGGCTCTCTGGTTGCCCCGGTACAGGGGTAGATCTGCACAGGGGAAAGCAGAGAGCCCTCCTCACTCTAAGGGCTTGGAAGGGTGTTCCGTGTCCTCTCGAACGCAATAGATTACATGCGAGAGGACACGGAAGACCCATTCCCGCCCACCACCACCGCAGGGCTCAAGTGAGCCCCGCTTGCGCCATCCACTGTGCCCTATGCTGCCTTCATAGGGACACGCGGAGGCGCAACCCACACCGCGGCAAGCCGTTGGCTTTCCGCCCCGATTCGGTCGCAGAGGATAGGGAGAGCGGCGCATCGTAATACCGACACTCCTCTTCCCCTGCGACCCCACCGCCTTCGCCATCTACCGGTGGCGACCCCGTTTGGGCCGCGGAAGGCAGGAAGAGCGGCGCACCGCAATACCGGCACTTCTCTCCCGCCGCGGCCCAACCATTCAGCCGCGATGCGCTACGTTACGCATCGCGGCCCGCCTTAGTTGCGTTGCGTCCTGTGGGACGCACCGCAACCTACTCGGCCGCTCACACCTGCCTGGAGGAAAGTTAAGCGGCCGACCACCTCGGGCTCCTCTTGGCTTCACCGTGGGATCCGTACCACGGCTACTGACCCCCACCGCCGCGAGAAGGCGGGAACCCATCGGGGGGCACACTACCAACCTCAAATGGTGTCTTTTAAGAAACAAGGCATAATATTTAATGAGACTAAAATAGAGCGCATACCAGTTCTGAAAAAGCAAAATAATGAGTTGATTTCTCAGTTATATTGGTGAGAGAAATGTTAGAGTCGTTGAAGAAAAGTGGTCGTGTATGGGTTGAAGTGTCGCTCGACAGTCAGTTAGCCCGCGTGTAGCGGTCTGTAGTGTGTAGTGACTACGGCTCGCTTCAGTGGCTTCCACGCGGCACTGGTTCTGAGAGATACCCTCATATTATATACAAATATACTCCATATATCTACTGTTGATCGCATACTCGTTATCTGTATTCTTCATTATAAAACGCACTTGTTAGAAACTATTGAATGTTTACATAAAGTTTTGTTATTAGGAGATGAGGCCTAAGGAATTTTGCTGAAAAACACAATCGGATTTACTTAAGTGTGTGTGGGAGCGAGCGTTTGAATCCTCAGAGTATATTATCTAGCTAGTCTAATTTATCGCTTGTAATTTAGCTTAAATGTTCTCACATAACCAATGCCGCTGTAAGTTTGTGTTGCGGGGTCATCGACCCCTCAGATAATATCAGTATTTCGACAATTTGGTAAAGGTAGCGTTACATACGTGTACTTAAAGTAACGAATATACGCCGCTCGTATCTGTACCGGGCGGCTGAAACACAGACGAATAAATAATACGACGTTAAATATTTTGTCTTATTTTTATCGCTTTAGCCTTTTAAAACATAACCATATGAAAAAGCTACATCAGACACCTATATATATATATATATGTACACCTACATGTACCAGTAAAACGGTAAAATATACCTAATTGTAACAAACCACTCCCTACATGGTTCTGCTCCATCACCATCACCATCATTCTATTCACCATCTATCTATGACGTCTTCATTGCTACAATTACAATGAGCACGATACCTAATTTAACTACTGAGCCATCAGAGTTTGTTGCTGCAGCATCATATCTATGCAACCACGTTATTGCAATATTGTTGAAGTAACACAGACCACCAAATTTCAAATCGATTAGATCACTGGAAGTTGCTTATTATAGATATCCCGTTCAACCGCAAAAATCTATCTTCATAATATATATCTCTATCATACCTTTAGATAATAATATTGTTACCAATAAACTTTTATTTTTGTGTCTATTTCTAAAATTCTATTTTGCGCTGCGTTGCGTCGCATCGTCGCAACGGATATATATACACATTGTATGCCACATCTGCGTTGCGTCGACAACGAACAGCTCAACGCGTCACCTTCTCTCCCGCTTCGTCTCTTGTCTGTTGATCCATTAAAACGTCGTGTGCGACGACGCAACGCATTAATGGGGCAAATCACAAAATATATATATGACAAACGACGCACCACCAACGCTGCGACGTCGCAGCGCAACGCAACGCACTAATAGGCATCGCCCTAAGCGAGCTTTCAGACGAACGTCGACGTAACATCAACGTCAACGCGTCGCTAACGCGGTGCTGTGGTCGGGCGCTAATTTGTATGAAATAGAACAGTAGAATACACATGTCGGCGTCGCTCGTCTGAAAGCTCGCTAACTGAACGGGTTTCCCCAATTGCATTACTCGATCATGCATCATACGGGTTATGTGGACAACCCATATTGTCAGTTTCAGGTCGCCAAGATACAAGACCTCCGACCATAAGCTAATTACTGCCCCCTACATATCTTATAGGAAACAAACAGCCTTGACCTACAGAGTGCCAGCCAAAACACGGTAGCGCCCAGGTAAATGGTCCATATGTGAGATTCGATCCAGGTACTCTAGATTTGAATTGTGTGTTTTGTAATATAAGTAAACAAAGCATTGATAACAATACCATATTCTTCATGAAAAGCGCCATGATGTAGGTTTGAGCTGTATGCACATTATGACCATACAAATCTCAAAAATTACAGCGTTGCCGCTTGAAAATGTTATCTATTTAGGTACCGGTAGCGGTGCGGATGTTATTACCGGATACGGAATTTAGCCGGCGTTTTCAGTATGTCTCGGCTGCGATATGGATTCGTTTCCGGGGAGAGGATTCTCAGATTTTTATCCACATAAGTATCATCATATCTTGTTTTACGAATCCAATATACAATATAGGTACTAGGGCGGTAAGGTAGATAGATAGGTAGGTAAACACTTTATTGGTACACCACAAACAAGAAGACTTAAAACTAATAACAATTCATAATAACTAGTGTAACAATGGGCGGTCTTATCACTAAGAGCGATTTCTTCCAAACAACTGGGCAGAGGGAGGAGAGAACCGTAATAAACATTAGGGGCCGCGGTCGAATTCTCTGAGGTCGTAATCTCGCAGATGGAGACTGCGGAGCGCGATCGGAAGGCCACTGCCGACCTCCCAAAGCGCGCACGGAGGCTAGGGCGTCGAAGAAGAATCTTTCACGCTCTCCTCCATTCTACATAACATGGGTCTAGGCAGTGAGTGCGGGGGCGTTCACCACCGAATATATTATAAAACCCGCGAGGTGGTGCGCGCGCGGTATAATAATTTTCTCCAATTTAAATTTCACCTGCTAAGTACCTGGGTATAAAGTAAGTAACTTCAGGATCAAAACACTTTAGTTTTCGCCGGTGCTTCATGTATATCAACGTAAAAGTGACAAAAACTATCGATATAAACTTTATTTGAATCGGGTGAGAACGGACCGGGTGAAAACGGGACCGGGTCAGAACGGTGCGGAGCCGAAACTACTTACATACCAATCAAATCGGTTCAGTATAGTTTTAGCGTGAAGAGTTAAAACAAACACTAGCATCAATCCTTTAACTTATGTTTTAAATTCATAAGTAGTTGGATACTTACGAATAGGTACGTAGTTAACGTAGTAGAGTCGTGATACTTATCTAATAAAGTTGGGAACCGCTTTCAACAAGTTTTGTTATTCGCTTGTCTTGAACGGAGTCTTGAACGGTTCGAGGAAACTAATTTAAAAGTTTTTACTTACTTACAAAACGCTGTTCTTTACAATCTAAGCGTGATCAAATTATTGGTTTTAACACATATAACATCTTTTAATAATAAATAGGTAATGGAGTGGAGGGGACATCCGTCCCATTCACACTGTGGTCCGTAATTTTTCTATTTAAAAATTTAATAATGGCGCAAAAATCCATTGAAAGCACAACGCGCGAACTAGTAGGGGTCGTGACTACGTTATGTGATAAAGTTACATCACTAGAATCAAGAATAACAGAACAAAACACGATTATTATGAATCAAGCTGATGTTATAAATCAGCTGATTATCAAGATTGAAGGTACCAACAACTCTTTGGCCGACATGCCAAAGAGTTGTTGGTGCCGGGAGTTCGGAAATCTTCGTCTACGAGTGCAACCGAAAATTCGTCGGCCCCACCTACGGCAGCGGTGTCACGGCGCCCGATTCGTCAAGTGCGGCTAAAGAATTTAATTGCTACCACTACTACCGGTGCGAAAAAGATGCAAAATCACACCTCCACCCCTGGAGCTGGAGCACCGAAAACACCCGAGGTGAGCCGACCAAATACGATCACAAGTGTCGCCTCCACTGCGCCAGCGATTATTACACATGCACAGACCGCGCTGCAGTCAGGTGAGTCATCGGGCGTGCCCCCTCTTCCAGCGACAAAAGGCAGTGATCCCACTGATAGCAATAATGGTGAATGGCAAACAGTAAAGCGTAAAAGGCAAAATACTAGACAGCGACCAATTCTCACTGGCTCCGCAAACAATAATAATGACCTTCAAACTGTGGAACAGTTGAAGTACATGCAGATATGGTCACTAAAACCAGATACTTCGGAAACAAATATTTCTGATTACGTGAAGAAAATAATCGACTGCGAAGAACTTACAGTTGAAAAACGACAACTAAAAACGGACCGTCATGCATCATTTATCATAGGAACACCGGCAAGCCTATTCGACAAACTGTACACGCCGTCAGTATGGCCGCGTGGAGTTAAGATGTCTCAATGGAAACAATTTCGCGTCATGCCCCGCGGGGAACGGGGCGTGTGCGCCACCGCAGTCGCAGTCACAACCAGCCCGGCAAGCGTACCAGCCGCTAATTCACGCTCGCAATAAAGACCGCACATTAACCGTATGCCTTCAAAACATAGCAGCATTAGAACGTAAGTCGCAACGATTAGAGATATTATTACAAGACGAAATGAAGTGTGACATACTAGCGATTACGGAACACTGGCTATCGCGGCATAAACTGGAATCCGTCGCAATAGATAAGTATAAATTAGCATCTTGCTACTGTAGAAGTATTACGGCCCATGGAGGGTCCTGTATTTATGTTAGCGAAAACATTAAGTGTGTCGAAAACTTAGAATTAGTGAAACTGTCAGTGGAAAGATATTGTGAAATATCTGCGATTGATTTAATTGATTTCGATTTAACATTAATCTGTATCTACCGAACAAATTTGATTTCGGTAAATGATTTTTTAAAACATTTAGAAGGTCTGCTCAACAAGATTAATGAACTTGAGATGGATTGTGTGATTGTAGGTGATTTTAATATAAATTGTTTAGGTGAAATGCACACTGACTTAAAGAAGTTGTTAGATGTAGTGTCGGCCCATGGGATGGTTAATGAGGTCAGTTTCCCGACACGTATTACTGCAACTACATCTACTTGCCTCGATCATTTTTATACAAACTTGACGGTGGGATCATTAATAAATGTAACACCTATCACAACCAATCTAAGTGATCACTTAGCTGTTAAAGGGGAAATATCGTGCAAATACAGCGATATGCAATCACCGTGTAGGTACAGTAGAAAATTTACTAAACAAAATGAAACATATTTTATAGCCGCAATAGATAGTGTTGATTGGAACCTGATAAGTACAAACTACACGCGATCTGCAGATTTAGCTATTTCTATAATTAATATATTGACATCTAAGTATGAAATATGCTTTCATTTGAAAAAAACTCAGGGTAGAATAAATGGTAAGAGTGACTCATCCTGGATTACCCGGGATGTTAAACTATTTAAATCTTTATTGTTTGACATTATTAATATTAGTAAATTATACCCCAATAATGAATTAATGAATCAAATTATTACTGACATGAAAAATAAATATGACATTTTAATAAATAATACTAAATCTAATTTTTACAAGAGATTAATTGAAGCCAGTACCAATCCGTCTAAGGCAATGTGGAATATTGTGAATAAACAAAGAGGCAAATTGTGCAATACTGTGAGCTTAGATATCACTGACGTAGTTTTAAACTCAGACGGGACAAAGTTTCAAACAAAGAAAGAAGTAGTTGACGTTATGAATGCTAGGTTCTTAGGCGCGGCTGCGACCTGCGGTGCACCTCGCGCTGATATCACCTGCGCTCTGGCTGTTCTGAACATGGCACGTGTTCCAGCTGATCGATCGTTAAGGCTGCGTCCTTTTAGTCCCGATGAAGTATATCGCCTCATCACATCACGCATCCCCCCGAAACCTTCGAGAGATGTGTATGGCCTTAGTATGAAACTAATAAGAATAGCAGCGGCCCCCCTTGCGCCCATATTAGCCGAATTATTTAATAGATGTATTAGTGAGGGAACTTATCCTACCTCGTTGAAAGTCAGTAAGGTGGTTCCTATTTTTAAGGGTAAGGGGAAGAGATGCGATATGGACGGTTATAGACCTGTTTCCATTATCCCCGCACTAGCGAAAATTTTCGAGAGCGGACTCAGTACACGTCTTACTGATCATTTGGCCTCAATGAATAGCCTATCGGATAGGCAATACGCATACAGGAAAGGACGATCAACGACTTCCCTCACTAGAGAACTCGTTCGCCGTATTATGTCCGCACGTGAGAGCAAGCAACATGTTGCCGTCCTATGTTGTGACCTGTCGAAGGCTTTCGACGTGGCAGATCATGCGCTACTGGCTGGAAAACTGCGACACTATGGCATAGAAGGAAAGTCATATACATTATTTAATGACTTACTGCAAAACAGGTCTCAGATCGTAGTTGGCGACTCAGGGAATGAAAGGTCAGATCCGCTTCAGTCGGTGATGGGTGTAGCGCAAGGATCATCCGTCTCAAACCTCTTGTTTACGCTGCTCTTGAATGACCTACCAGCTTCAGTAAACGCTGCTGAAGTACTAATGTATGCTGACGATGTCGCAGCTATTGTAACTGGCACATCCACCAACGACATCGAGTCAAAACTGAACACTACCGCGTCTCAGCTTGCAAGATGGTTTGATGCGAATGGACTTGCACTTAACCTAAAAAAAACTCATTTCCTGCTCTTCGACCTGTCCGGTAAAAACCCTGAGGCCCTCTCTGTGATGGTATCGGGCAGACTGTTGAAACAGGTAAATACGACGTCATTTCTTGGGTTTGAAATCGATGCCTGTATGAAGTGGGACAGTCATATCGAGAAGCTGTGTAGTAGGATCGGAAATTCCTGTTTTGCACTTAGCAGAGTTGCGCGAGTGGTATCCACGGAGGTCGCACGAACGTGCTACTACGCCACAGTCCACTCCTTACTCACTTACGGAGCGGAGCTGTGGGGACGTTCGGCCGAGTGGGAACGCGTCTTTCGCCTACAGAAACGCGCCGTCCGAACTATTGCGCGGGTCAAATGGGATACTCCCACTAGACCTTATTTTAAAAGCCTATAGGCATCCTCACGCTACCATCAATATTGATCCTCCAAATAGCAATGTACGTAAGGACCAACATGGACTCGTTTAGGACTAATGGTAGCCTCCACAAATACCAAACGCGTAATGCGGGTAAACTAGCTGCTATAAGTAGGACGCTCAAAAGATCTTCCAAGTTAACCCATATCATGGGCCCGACCGTATATAATAAGCTGCCAGACCACATCACTGCGGCTCTCACACTAAACGGCTTCAAGTCTCGCCTACAACGCTGGCTTGTTGAGCATTCCTTTTATACTTACCAGGAATTTATTAATTTTAAATGACTTACATAATTTATTTATTGTATTTTTTACTTTGTTCTTTTTTTTTTTGTTTTTCTTTTAAAGAGAATATGTTTCAATCATAATTAATTATTATGAAAATATTTTTAGCTTAGTAAGATGACATGTAAACTGATTTTATGAAATATATGAATATGAATATGAATATAGGTAATAAAACAAAATAAGTGTTTATTGCCACAAAAAATTATATACAGAAAATAGAAAAGATTACAAGGTAGACGTTACAATCCCAACAAGATACAAAATAATGACAATAATATTGACTATTTATCTATGCAGTACTTATATAACCTAAAATAATAATATTATATCTAATTACCTCTCTCTCTATCTACCTATTTAATTATAATTTCCTTTCTATGGCAATAGGGATATGCTCAGCTAGATGCTACGTGGGGGAGACGCAGCGCTGGTTTTCAGCATATCCCAATGCTTTTAAAGGTTCCGTACCTCAAAAGGGAAAAAGGATATGGGTATAAGGGATCATTTTGCTGTCCGTCTGTCAAGACACTTTTGTCACAGTGGTAGGCAGTTTACATATGCCCGTATGTAGGAGTGATTGACAAATTTTTTACTCGTAAGTTGAAACTTACGAATTGAATAGTTGAACATACATGCCTTGGCGTCTTTGGCAGAAGATTTGAACATTAAGTCTGTGTAGAGTGTTTAGAACACTCTCCACAGGCATGTCGCCTGGGACGACTTAAAGAAACGTAGGTTTGTCGAGAGCCTACACCACCCTCTCGACCTCACTGGCTGTATCCGCAGGAACAACATGTCGATACGTGCGGAGCCAGTTTGGTTGCAGGGGACTTCCACTTGTTTCAGGTCGTATCCTACGTGTTCCTTACTTAGCCCCATTCCGGGTTTATTCGAGTTTCCTTTCTCTTGATAAGTTGCGGAGTAACGCTGAACTATATTATTTTGGTATTAGGTGTAAATAGGTATATATAGGTGCCTAAAAAGCAACTAATCTCTGTGTTATTAAATAGTTTTGAAAGCTAGCTCCATAGGCGGCGGTAATCCGCCTGCTTGTTGCCACCTATGGCTTTAAAAAAATAAAGCTTATTCTAAACCAGCCTATTTAGTAGGATAAAATTCTGGGTAGCATAGAATAAATAATAGTTGGTCCTAACGGTATTAGGTAGTAGTCCTAAGTAGTTTCAAGTTGTTTAAATAATAATATAGAATAGAATAGAATACTCTTATATTATCTAGATATGTTATTGAAAGACGCAGGTAGTTAAAAAAAACAATAAATTATATTAAAATAACACAAAGTTAAGCATAATCGTTTACATAAATACTCCCACTTAATATTTCCATACTACGACAGGCAGTAACGTAAGGTTCATAATATTCTACGAATGAACCACTGAAAATGGTGGTTTCCATACAAATTACAAGGATGTCATTAAAATTCACCACCAACACGGTCCGTGACTTCTAATTCAAAGGTTCAAAGAAATTATTACAGGAAGGATGTGATCCAAATCTGCCATTCAGAAAAGCTTTGACGCCATTTTTTTGTTCCTCGCCAAATAATATAAAATGAATAAAATTTTGTGTTGATGAGTCAAAAAAATATGTAGGTATTTCCCTAGTTTTTATTTCTAATGAAATATTTCTGAGTAAACAAATATAATATGGCAACAAATGCAAAATAATTTATTTTTATAAAAAAAAGTTTTTACGAGAGGCTTTAATTTTATTCTATTTTTATTGTTATTTTTATTAAGAAATTTTTATTCTCTTTATCTGTGTTTTTCCTCATTTCCTGTTGACATATTGATCTGAGTTTCTGTTTAGTAACCACCTTTAGTTCTGTAATGAGAATGTATATGTTACCGGAAATGAATGTAATCCGTCAAAATACATTTCCTAATACGATATTGGAATTTTATACAAATCCTAGGAAATGTAAACATTTCCTTCAGATATCTGTGTATTAAAAAATCTTTGAAACAAATTTTTATACATTTACTAAATAGCTTCGGAATTTATACATTTAGGAATTGTATAGAATTCCTAGGTTTCATACATTTCCGGTAACATATACACAAAAAAACCGAGAAAAAAAATTATTTTTCCCATATTCATATTGTATTTAAAAAAATGTTGATTAAAAGTATGTTATCTTATCTTTGATTTCATGGTAGCAGTGACGTTGCAAGACACTCTTTTGGAAAAGCATTCTATAAATAGATTTCTAAGAAACACCTCTCCATTTTTGGCGAAACCGTTTTCTTTCTGAGAAAAATGAACTAAACCTACAGCCACTGTCCAAGACCATCAATCAAAAGCGAACAATATTACCTTCAGGCTTACAAAGGTATTTAATAAAGGGAACGCTGCACCATATTAATCACAGAATAGAATAATACCCACCGTATAATTATCTGTTTTGAACACAGTGTGCTTTAGCAATTTCCTTTGTGTTCTTCAGTCAGCAGCGTTACAATGATCAAGCTTTTTTGTGAAAATATTTTTAAAAATGCTATGTCATTGTTTAATGACACAGCTTAGGGTTGAGTACATTTTTTTTACGTACAAAACGTTTTTTTAAGTACAAAGGTACATATTATATTATTCGAGGTGATTACCAATTTACATCGTTTTTTACGTTTGCATCGGCCAAAACGACTATAAAAATGAATGTGCTTATGTGGTAAAGTTAGAATGGGATGTCCTAAAAAAACCTGAAAGAACTGTGTGAATGAGGATTTGAGTGAAAAGAGAGTGAGTCAGTGCAGTGATAACGGATGGTAGACTGGAATCGCGAAACAGGACTTACTTTATCGATCACACCTAGTGAGCGATTTAGGCGGGCATTATGATAACAATTGACATCATTTATTAAGGGTAGGACAAAGTGACTAACGATACAAAATAAAATCTCTGTGTAAAGACTTGGAGAGTCTTTGAAAACTGTCTACAATTTAGGTTCTTTGTTTTTATTTATTGCCTATATCTACCTGCTTATTATTATACTAAACTTCAAGTCTTTTCAGTAGAACCGTATCCCAGCCTTGTGGAGAGCGGCTGCCTCAACTTGAGGCTGCGCAAGTGAAGACCATGTTCCACTTCACGTAAGTGGATAAGTGTATGTGGATCATTCGTAGCTTTAGTTACTACCGAGATAGTATCGCTCAACTTGATTTACGAATACGTTAAACATCTTACTAATATTTTATAGGTGAAACTTTGTACGTTAGGATATGAGTGTATGTTTGTAACTTCGGCACGCGAAGTAAAGTTATGGCTTTTGGCGATACTGAACCGAATTGGATGTTTAGTATATAGATAGCTTTGCCAGTGGAATAACAAACATTATGGTACTTTTTATTCCTATATTTCCATGGAAAGGAGGACTACATGGATGAAACCGCGGCACAACTAGTTAGATATAATATGAGTAGAAACGAAGCCAGAGTCGTACGGTCTCGTTCATTTAAGCAGAAGTAATATTCCCTAAAGGTCCAATTCCTGAGGTTTCCGTCCCATTTTTATCAGTACGTTGTGATACAGGCCCTCGGGGCACGCCGCTCAATTTTACTTCCTTTTTCTCTTTTGTCACCGTTACATGTCTCGAGAATGTTTTTGTTATCTCCTTTGGCTATTTTACTCGGAGTTTATTATTTTTGCGATCCTTTTTCAATTTGCTTTTACCCATCGTATTTTGGGTGATCTTGATTGAGATTGAGACATTTCGAGTGTTTGGTGGATTGTATCTACTTATAAGGGAATTGTTTCATTATGAAAACATATAATATTTTTTTATTTGTCGTTTGATTTTTAGGATGTGAAAAATGTTTTCTCCATTACATTAAGTAAACCAGACTGTGAAAAACCCCAACGTAAGTTATCTTACGATTAAAGTTAATTAAAGTTGCTATTCGAAGTGATTGTTAAGAGGAAATTGGAAAAAGATATTAAATAAGTACGAACTTAACAAGTTATACTTCAATTAATCATCATTACTATGACTGCCTCGGTGGCGTAGTGGGCGCATGCTCGACTGCCAATCAAGAGGTCCCGGGTTCGATCCCCAGGTCAAGCATAGTGTTGAATATTGGATTTTTCCATTAGGAATTATCTCAATAGCTGCCTGGAGTCTGGAACTGTGCCCGGTATATGGCAATAGGCTCGCCCCCTATTACATGGGACCAATAACATACTGGCGAAATGTGGGTGTATCTACTATGGGACTGAGTCCTGGGTACACCTCTGCCTACCCCTTCGGGAAAAAGGCGTGAATGTATGTTATGTTATGTTTAATCATCATTATTCTAGTAATATCTCCTAACATCCGTAGCTAGTAGCAAAAACCACTCACCGTCCTGACACAGCTTCCTTTCAAGAGAAAAGAACCAACGTCATTGCACTGACACCGGGTTCTGTAATTGGCTTACCGATATTTTTCAGCTAATAACAGCAGGCCGTCTCAAAAATTGACAGGTTTCGTTCCAACAATAATTATTTTCAGATTTTTGTCGGTGGCTGATAAAATAAATACAAATACTCTTTATTGAGACTTTGTATCAGATTCATCCTAAAATTATATTCGTGTTAGTATTTTTTTCATATTTATTGGTCACAAAACAATTTGGACAAAGAAAACATTATTGAAAATAATCGCTATAAATTATATCTTCTAACTGATCGTCATAAAAGAGCTTTTAGTAGCCAATTACCGAAGCCCCTGTTACCTTGTCCCACGCCTCGTATTTTTAAGTAAAATCACCTTCATTAGCATTCAATGAGACATTTATTCTAAGGTCACAGGGCACACAGACTTGGATATTGGAAAATAGAAAACTTGGAAATGGCTGTCGTCTTCATTGAAAAATTGATATCTAAGTTGTGTTGTCTTCTTTGAGAATCGAGAGAATCGTTTCAAAACGAATTGGTACTTGAGCTTAATTATCTAGAGGTATAGTACCTCTACATGAAATGTAAAATACTAATTTAATGTGTTTAAGAAAAATTTTGACTTCAGAGATATAGGATAAGAAAACAAAAAAAACAGAATTACAAAATAAATGTAACATGATTTTCTAGTAGCGAGGGTAACTACGACAATCTGCAGATTGAAATAAATCAAGATAAAATGTTTTTACAAACTGATACTTCATAAATATAGATAAATATATAGATATATACTAGATAAATTGTTACTACAAACAACGGAAAGATGTGAAAAATATATATAGGTATATCATAGTATATCACAATGGATTCTGGAGCAAGCTCTAAAATGTTCTTTGGAAAACGTAAATAGAATTTCCACGGCGGAGAAGGCATGTAACGAGAAAATCCTATTTCACGCAACGAATTTTATGTCTTCATTGGAAAATTGTCGAACCACTGTGCAAGAGAGAACGTATATAAGACTGGTTTATATTTTTTATTAATTCTAGTTGCTCTGAAAAAACCCTTTATCAGGTCACTCCACAGTTATCGGGCAGCGGTCCTCCTTTGTAGTTTAATTTCGTGTGTAGGCAGAAAGAAAGAGTAGGCATATTGTTATACCCAAATATTTTCAAGAGTGATTTTCTGTACGTTAGTACAGTCAGCATTAAAAGTTGATATTATAACACTTTAAATGAACTTAGTGTTCAGTTAATTTTGAGCATTAAAGATGTTCATTCATATTCTGAACAGTACTAAGCTATAATTTAATCTGTGCCTATCCAGCCCAATCGGTTCATTGGCTGTGATCTGAACATGCAGGTCGTCACTACTAGGTAGTAATTGAAATTGGGATGTGGGATAGATTAGTACGACTCTTATTAATTAATATATTTTTCTCTTTACCACCATACCTCTATAGAAAATAACCCAAATAGAAACGATAAATCGCTGCATTATCGTCCAGAGCTATCTCTTCTAGACCATTTAGGATGACGTAATACAGTAAGTATAGATACAGGTAGTAGTAAGTAGCAGATATATGACATATGTATACTATGTACATATTGTAACATGTTCAATTCGCGTCACATACACGCAATCAACCTGTGATGATTCACTTAGCCCACCGCAAGTTACACGACACTGCTTTAATTGAATGCTCCATACACATAGTGTACGTATACTGATATAAATCTATTAAATTTGGTTGGTTCGATGTTACACGGGCCAGTTGTGTGATGAGCAAATCAGGTGCCTCATGATTGCCCATATCAGACACAGTGCCACCCAGTGTTTTAAAATTCAAAATTCTGCGCGGCACTGCACTGCGCCTGTCACCCTGAGATATGAGTTGGTGAATCTCATCATGCCCAGTAATTTCGCTGGAAACATTGCCCTTCATACCGGAACACAGTAATGTTTGCACATTACTGCTTGGCGGATGAATAACTGGCAAAGGTGTGGTACTTCCCCAGGCGGCCCCCTGTAAAAGAGGCCTACCACTACAAATATGAAAGCTAAAATGAAATTACTGGCTTCAGAATAGTACGTACCTCACCATCTCTACCCGTGGCTCTTACAGGAAGTAAGAGCCGGCTATTCCGACGGAGATCCAGAGGCTGCGCAGCAGCATACCTGCGTAATACCATCAATAGGGGATATCAATAATAGGGGAGGTTTATATCCAGCAGTGGACTTCCTACGGTTGAGATGATGTTAATGATGAATCAATATGTATGAAACAGCAGATATTTTAAAGTGATTATAGAGTTTATTGCAATGATCCTGAGCATGCTAATTGATTGGCAATAAGTCCGTATATTATTACGAGCAATGATATTGTTATTGTATTGTAATATTATAATATAACGGGGCTCTCAAAAAGTGAATCCAAAACCAATATAAAATCTACATTAACAGCAACAATATAAAAACTATTAAGATGCAAAATCGTAGGGATTGTGGATAAAACCATTAGCAAATTCCCAATGTTTCCGTATACTTTAGTAACCATTGAAAATTCAGAACGGGAGTTCTTATGTGCATGGCACTACTCTGTCTAAGAACATGAACGGTTTGTACATTTTTACATTTATTTGTCTGCTTTCACTATTTTGTCGTTATATTGTCGCTTCATTAGTTTTCGTGATTATAATTTAAAATGTAACGGGATTCAAAGGTCGCGATATAGATATCTATATCGCTACTATTACGACCTTTGAATCCCGTTCCGTTTTACAAAGTAGTCTGCGTGCTAGTTACTGGCACGTAGAAGTTAGATAGAGATAGGCATACCAGTTAGCGTATAAAGTGTACACATAAGAGTAGGGTGACACGTGCAAGGAGCTGATATGCAAACGTATATTATGAGTATTGCAACCTTAAATGTGTGTTGAACCTGTTTAACTCCCCTCACAAAAATTTGTAGATAAATATTAGTTATATATTAGATATATATTACTGAGGATATGATATTTCTTTATTATATATATGCCTTTGATATTTCCAGTGCTCCATGTTCTAAGTCAGTAACACATCCAAACAGCCAAACGTGCGACATTGAAGGATGTTCCTCCCAGAACTATTTGCAGACACATTTACCCGTATTTGGTAAAATCGATATAATTCAATCTTATAATGTGACTATAAGTCAATGGAGAGATACGAACCGAGCGGATCGTTCTTAAAGGCTTTCTTTGAAGTCTTATTTAATGTAGTACATCAATCTTCAGATTTGCCAGCTTTTTCCGAAAGGGTGAAAAGGGGGAGAGGTGTACCGAGGATACAGTCCCATAGTAGGTACACCTACATTTCGCCAGTATGTTATTGGTCCCATGTAATAGGGGGCGAGCCTTTTGCCATCTACCGGGCACAGTTCCAACCTCCAGGCGGTCACTGAGATAAAATCCAAATAACACTACCAGACGCCCACTACGCCACAGAGGCAGTCAAAGTCCCTATCGTTGAAAAAGTGGATGAGGAGATACAAGCATTTCCATATAATATGTACTACTCATTCAATAATTAGGTTGGATTTAGAGAGGTTACCTCGATAGATTTGAAAATGAAAAATTTTATAGATTTCGATGTGCTCTTTCTGAATTTCAACTATGTGTAGTTCTAGAGACATAGTTATAGTTTTATTTTAATGTCAGCACTATTTTAGGAAGTAACGATTAAGTGTGTGTGAATGCGAGCTTCATTTCATTATGTCCTATGTCTCAGATGCAAATGCATTAAGCACTTATCTTCTTTTCTTCCTCTGCAACTAACGTTTTATTCGTATTTTAGCACATAGATATCTATCTCTTCTTCTTCTAGGTCTGCTGTTAAGAGCCCTATCACATAATTTCGTAATCATAATAATGTTAGTAAGCAGAAATTCACAACTATTTAGATTTTTTTTTGGTAATTTTACGGTTTTGAATGTAATTTGTTTTTCTAAATATTCCATTTAAATATCAAAATTTTGAGGCCGCTATGAACTAGATCGCTATGAAATATTCACCATTATTAAAGTAAAGTCATCGTAGTCTTATAGTTTCTAAGATTAAGAACGCAAAATTGACTGTTTAATACAAAAATTACGTTTGAAATGTGATAGGGCTCTTAAAGTCCTACAGTCTCAGACCATCTTTAGATGGCGTACTTATATACCCATATTATTATATTATTGATACTAGTATTTTAGACGGATATTTTTAAAAATAACATGTAAGTATCAAGCCATATTGGCAGAATTTTGTTTTGCAATATCGCGATTGTAAACGCGCTGCAAAGTGTTTGCATAAATATCGATAAACTGTGATGAAATAGATTCTCAAACATTGAAACGATGCTTTTTAATAAAGTGTTTTCAATTTGCCAGGTTTTATGAATTATTAATACAAAAATAGGGTAATAAATAGTCGGTATAAACGGAAGAAAAGTCTTACTTTTTTCGATAAAATTACTTATATACTTACCTAAAATAATTACTGAGTAAAATACAGAATATATGAAACGTTATTTTTGGTTATTTTGTGTTAAAAAAATACATAAAATCTGCATTCTTCTGATTTTAATTTGAAAGCTAAAACAAAAACAACTACTTAGTACCTTTTAAGTAGGTACCTAATGGTCAAACAAGTACTTACATATCTTGTGCAGGGACATTAAATTCTGATGGCTACGAAACTAAGTATCTGGTTACTTTCCATTATTAGACGGTTATAGCTTTTTTTTGCTTTTATTGTCTCAATAAAAATATTGTATAATTCCTATCGAATTTCGTGGTTAAATACCTATAACCAATTTTACATGCGTTGTTTGATATTACAGGCATCAAATATCCGTTACATGCACTACCTACCGATTGTTTTAGAGGTAGGTGTGTCAGTAGTCTGGACTCGTGTTGTTTATTGTTATATCGATTACATTATGAATATTATCGAATACCTACTAGCCAAAATTTGTTAGTGACAAAAAGTTACTAGCCATAATTTTAGGTAAGTAAATTTACAAAAGTGCTAAGTACACTTTATTTAAATTTTTAATACTATTTAGAGTTTATACTCAATCAATATTGGGCACTTTAATGAAGTTTCCAATGAAAGTAGTGTAGATTATGAGTAAAATACCTACTAGGTAAGATAGTAGGTATTTTATATATTATAAACTGTATGTAACACGTTCTTAAAAGTTATTTTAAGTACGGTTTACTCAAAATAAATCGATATCTCGAATAATTATTTCCGATAAGTACCTCATCCCTAATTTGAATTATTTATATTCAATCTGTTCCGCAGTGGTATCGTATTGGAGAACAGTGCTCTTGCTATTTATGCGCTATAACATTTTACGTGGTCTGATATATAGTCCAATGTCGGATCCTCAGTTTATAGTGAAGCCTGAACATAAAGAGCTGAGGAAACCAATCATACTTAGAGAAGGAGAACTATGTTGTTGAGCAAGACGAATATATGTTTTAACGGCGTGGAGAGATAACATAGTTTTCAAAAGAGAGAAATCTGCTTACATACGACTTTGTTCAACATTTTGCTGATATTGGTTTCGTTTAGAAGGGTCTAGTAAAATTACTGATCTAACATTTAAACAACTTTATGGTTAATTACACGTAGCCGCGCGTAACTTGAGGCAGTCTCGGGTCGAGCCCTAAACTCGAGGCAGACTAGAGACAATTTCTAGACCCGAGACTGCATCAAGCGGATATGCATCTCATGAGTGCTGAGCGCAGTGCAGTGTTGCAAAGGACTTTATCTTGAAGACCTACATAGAGTAGTACCTTTCATTCCACATGTGGCATTTCACTACATTTTACACATCGATCTGGCCCACTGGTGTGGCAATTTTACTAAAGGACACATCAGTGTGTTCGATGAGAATTGTCAATAGACAATTCTCATCGAACACACTGATACGTGGTTGTTGAGAATACTCAACAACCACGATGCATCAGTAAAGTTCTAAAGTATTCTTTGAGTTGCAGTTGCTTTGATTTAAGACACTTCAAAATATCTATTAATCTTTAAAATAATAATAATATGGGACAACCTCCACACACGATCATGTGGTCCCAAATTAGACTAGAAGCCAGTACTATGATAACCAGATGACTGATATATATACTTATTTATGCTTATAATACCCAGACACAGATCAAACAAACATGTTCATGCACACAAATGTTTTCTGGCCGGGGATCAAACCCGGGGCCTGCAGCATCATCTGAGCCAACGAGGGTGTCGTAATAAAATAAATAAATATATGACACAAATTCCAACTTTGCTATGATATTATAGAGCAAAAAGCCTTCACAAATTGATGAGCAAAAAGTCCTAATGTAATTTCGAATATTTGTCACATAATAGATGCCGTTAATTAAAACGGTGACCTGGATAGACATCGCACGGGTCAAGTGCCCCCTTCGTTACCTCAGCCCTTGGCCGACACACTCTCGCTGGGCGTGGTCTCTTACCAAATATAATATAAATGTATAGGTAGTACATAATATATAAAAGGTAGATGGATAGATAAACACCTTTATACACCTTGCAGAGAACATTGCAATAATAAAGTAAGTAACTCCAGTTAATCTTAGCCTAGTACAAGTAGTAGTCTTATCTCTTAAAGCGATTTCTTCCAGGCACATCGTATTATGTACATATACACCTTGTTATAATATTATACCTATATATATAGGTATAATATTATACCTATATATATGGTATAATATTATAACAATTATATAGGTATAGATTTCTACGTACCTACATATGTAGGTACGTAGAAATCTAATCTTTGAATATATATATGAGAAACCCTAGCTAAGCAAAAATATTATTCTTCTCGTAACAAAAGTTTCATGGGTCATAAAATTATTTAAAAGTAAAAAGGGTTATTTCTCAGAGGTTTTTCAGATTTCTTTTGAATGATTGCGCTCTTTCTTGACCCTCTTTTGTATTACGATTACCTAACTAAATTCAATCAACATTTATCTCTTTTTTATATTATTTAAATTGAGCGATTAACGTGAAAGCTATTTTATTTTGGTCACAAACTGTCCAAAGCTCTGAAGAAACACAATTTGTGCACAACGTTCACAATGGCTTTTAGCAAGCATAATTCAATTGGCCCGCAGTATACTCGTATGACAGGTTTGTGCGCGCCCTCAGATGCACTGGAGTGTACTGGACCGTAGCTTTCTCTGAAGTGTCTCATAGACATACATACGCATGAAAGATGGAATGTTGATTTTTACGCTCAACGAACCGAGGCGAGGGTTATGACGTAACAAAATATTGCCTGTTCGGCTAAATTGCCGAATAAGATATATTTTATTTGCCCTTTCTGAAGGAAGATTTGATCAGACACACGCGTAGGGTAAGAAAATTAGGTGACAGTGAAATATTTTTGTCAGCTTTAAGTTAGGCACCTACAAAAGGTTATATATATATATATATATATATACCAGATTATAACCAAAACGTTATTCGTTTGGAGTTCTCAGAACGGATTTCAATTTATACAGTTTAAAACAGTGAAATTCTCTCGAGAACAAGCTATGGGTAGTTAGAATTGTAAATGAGTTACAATCTCGCGCCTCGGCTTTTACCTAAATTCGTAATCACTTAATTGAAAATCTGGTCGCACAACGAAGTGGAACTCAGACCATCTTTTGGTTTAAGTTGTGTTTATTAAGCAGATAGTCTTTCTAGGATGCTACCTACTCTTTGAAATGTCATACGAACAAGATTTATAACTATTCATACACTTAATGTAAAACTAAAATCCAATTAAGTACAAAATATTATGGCGTTGTTGAGTACATAGCCTTAATTTTGTTTGTATATGTAGGAAATGCACGTTAGCGGCCGCTTATGACTCTCCAGGTAGGTATCTGAACAATATCGTTTTAGAAACGGTCTCTGTTTATTATAACTGCTTTTAAAACGAATAACCTACCCCTATGAGTATAGCCAGTTCAAATTATTAATATATTAAATATATATAATAAACTATATTTATCTATTTTTGCAGTTTTTGTACCGCTTTATTAGTAAATATGTTTGATATGGTTATAACTAGCTGTTTCGTGTTTCTTTTCACTGTAAAATGCCATAAATTAAAATAAATATCCACATAATATCTGAATAATCTCTATCTCTATAAATCATAAAATTCTAAATGACTCACTGATTGACATGATACGCAGAGCCCAAACCACTGATCCTAGAGACTTGTAACTTAGATTGTAGTTCTTTTCGTTGTCTGGACATGTGTTATGAAAGAATTTTTGAAAAGCGCAGAGCCAACAATTTTACAGTGGAACATATCTCACTAAATTGACTCAGTGTGGCAAATTCCACTGCTCTGAAAGCCGAGTGGATTTTGTCTCACCAGGGTTATCACAGTGTCTTAAAACTAGAAATCCGACTGCGCTGATGATACAATGGCACTTACAACCGCTCTTCTTTTAGCACACTTGGGTTGTTTGTTTGTTACGTAACCTCATGAAATAATATATTTTGTATTATGTAAGTATACCTACTGTAGAAAATAATACGAAAGTTTTAAAGGTTGGGCTGGCTCCGGCACTCACCGTGGTCTTCTGGTTCGCCGAATTCCTTGGGCCCAAGGGTCGCTGGTGGTTCCTGGATGTTGTTTCGCCGCACTATTCACCTTGGTTTGATGGATTGGCTAAGATTTCGATGATTTTAAAAGGTTTATTAATATTATTATCTCAAGCGCGTTGTCGCGTGTTTATTCACGTTCTTGCGGCGTATGAGTAGCCGCACGGTTATGCCTTTCCCAGTGTCAAGAAATATAGAAAATAAACGCGAAACTTTAAAATTGTGTTGCTTGTGCTTTTTTAACCTTGAAATAATTAATAAGAATATATAGAAGTACGGAACACCTACATATATTATGTAAGTATAACTACATATATTATGTAAGTAAATATTCACATTAGCACTCGTACGGCAATTTTAGTTTTGTAAATTCTCTATAATATGTTCAAAATATTGTACTCGTATTAAGTGGATTCGATTCCCGGGTCAGGCAAAAAGAAGATCAGGCACAATTCCAGACTCCAGGGTATTATTGAGAAAATTCCTAATGGAAAAATCCAACGACACTTTACCTGACCTGGGGATCGAATATATATACATAAATCCGTAAATATAATATGTTTTTCAATTAGATACCTACGTCGGTTGGATATCCTCCTACTATTCTACTTCCTAAACTATAGTTCGACACAAAAGAGTAGAAAATAATGGGGGCGCCACTGTCTCTTACTAGAGTAAAAAAAGTTTAATCAACACATACACTTTAAATTAGTTCCGTTTCTACTCTTTTGTGTCGAGCTATACTAATATTATAAATGCGAAGGTTTGTGAGGATAGATGGATGTACATTTGTTACTATTTCACTCCAAAACTACTGTACCGAATGAGCTGAAATTTTGTATGTAGATAGCCTGGAATATTCCAGATATTCCCACGGGAACGAAGACTACGCAGGTGAAACCGTGGGGCACAACACGAATTTCATAATATATTAAATAAATATGTGCGTAATTCACTACTGTTATAATATAGAGGCAATTTATCTTGAATGTTATTTCGGCATCTGCCTTCCTCCGGCAATATTGGTTGGCGGGACCTTATAAATTTTAATACTTGGATGCCACATAAATTGCACCGGGTGTACCGAATGCAATAACATTCACTTCCCCAAAACATGTCTAGCTTACAACTTTATCATAATTTACGACTTCAAGGTATAAGTATATTTATTTTAAACCTTTGGTAACATAACATAACACACAATGATGCCTTTTTCCTGAAGGGGTTGGCAGAGGTGTACCTAGAACTCAGTCCCATAGTAAGTAAACCTAAATTTCACCAGTATGTCATTGGTCCTATGTAATAGGGGGCGAGACTATTGCCATCTACCTGGCACAGTAACAGAATCCAGGCTGACATAGAGATAATTTTTAAAGGAAAAAACGTACATCTAGCATTGCCTGACCTGAGGCAGTTTAAACAAAAAAAAAATGATACGTATTCTTGTGATTCTTAACATGTTTGCAACTTAGCGCTATAATCTGTAATATGTTTTTAAAACGCGGTAGTGTTTTTTTCAGCTTTCAAGATATGGGATCTTACTTAGCATAATATTTAAATAAGGTATGCCTTACACAAGGCATATTTATAACTTAGAAGCCGGCCTGAAAAAGTCTGAAACACCTGCGGACCCACTCTATTATTAGCTCGTAAATTTGTTTGCGATTACTTTAACGATACGTTTGATTTATCGCGGAACGGGCGGAATCACGCCGGTTTCGGCTATTACAGTCCAAGCCCCTAATGTCACCACTGAACCTTTAATTGAATATAAGGATCTAGGCTTTGATTTACGGCAATTACCTTTTGGGAGTAATTCAGCAAGATTCTATATTTTTTTACGATGTAAAGTCCATATATAATACCTACTCGTGACCGTTAATGTTCTAGAAAATGTAAGTTACATAACATACATATATTCACGCCTTTTTCCCGAAGTGGTAGGTATAGAGGTGTACCTAGGACTCAGTCTCATAGTAGATACACCCACATTTCGCCAGTATGTTATTGGTCCCATGTAATAGGGGGCGAGCCTATTGCCATCTACCGGGCACAGTTCCAGACTCCAGGCAGTAATTGAGATAATTCCTAATAGAAAAATCCAATATTTAACACTGCCTGACTGGCAGTCGAGCATGCGCCCTCTACGCCATCGAGGTAGTCAAGTTAGTATATCATTAAGTCGTTTTAAATGTACCTAAGGAAACTTTACTTCATGGAACCGAAAAGTAATATTAATCTCTCAAATCATCTCTTCAAAATAATTTATTTGAAGACACGTCATGTCTTATTGCAAAAACTAAGAAGTACGTAATTTGATGGTAATATTATACATATTACCTACATATATATATATATATATATATATATAATACCTATAGGTACCTAACCTATTCTAATCAATTATTTTAAAACAATACAGATACCTCGCTGTATTTCCTTATTCCTTATCTACACTATTATTAAATACTCATTGTTAATAAAAAGTCATTCTTAGGATACTGTGTACATTTCTATAATAAAATCCCAAAAGAGAACTGGGCGCTCCAAGGGTAAATTCAAAATCTATATAAAATCTTCTTTACTAAAGAAGGCTCATATATTCAATCTTTTAGAGTAATTCAGTACATACAGGACAAAGATGCCTGAAAACTTCAGTTTATTTGATAGGTGCCGCGTGGTAGCTATGATTCAACCAAACCAAATATTGTAAAACTATCAGTTGAATAACTTAGGACCTACAAATTTCTTGTGCGTTCTTTTTGTAGAGGTATCCTTCCGAACGCACGGTAAATTAATTATTGTTTATCTTTATTGACGTGCAAAAGTGTCAGATTTTGACCTAATTGAATAAATATTTTTTAGTTTGAAACTATTTCCAAATATATTGTGCGAAGCAATTTGTCTCTACCTTCATTTTGCGGACGGCTAAGGAGTGGAACTCACTGCCGAGGTCGGTTTTTCCGGAACGCTATAATCTGGACATCTTTAAGGCAAAAGTGAACAGACACCTTCTAGGCAAACGTGTACCATCTTAGGCCTCATTTTCGCCTTCCATCAAGCGAGATTGAGGTCAAACGTAAGCCTATTTTATATTAAAAAAAAATCAGCTGTTTAGGCCCTTGGCTGAGATCACGCTCAATCTATCAGTCAGGCAATCAATCAGAGGTCTTTGATTTTTATAAAAAAAAAATAAGCTTTTTTATGTAAAATTTAAACGGTGCTGTACTCAAAAAAACCTACTAATATTATAAATGTGAAAGTTTGTGAGAATGGATGGATGTTTGTTACTCTTTCACAAAATAACTACAAAACTGAACTGATTGAGCTGAATTTCGATAGATAGTAGATAGTTTTGACCCTGGAATGACACATACACACAGACAGGGTACTTTTTTATCCTGAAATTCCCATGGGAACGAAGACTACGCGGGTGAAACCGCGATGCACCTCTAGTTAATATACCTAATAACTCAAATGTGAATTTTCTTCCCTAAAATCCGTATAATGAAAAAAGACTCCCGTTCATATCTTCGCCTTATGAAGAACATAAATTAGACGCCGCACTAATTAAACTTTTGCTATACAAAAGATGCGCAGCACAATCAAGAATAATAGCTATCCGGGCTCTGTGGGAGACTATTTGTCATTGTTTCGTTACAAGTATCACAATATTCTGCTTTTTTAAACCTAATGGCCTTACCCCGCGGCACCATTTATCTGAGTTTATAGAGGTTGAGATATGAACCTTATTTACTTTTTACAGTTGAAAAAATGGCGGAGCTTTTTGAGGCTAGATAGTTTCACTGTAGTGTGTAAAAACCACCGCATAAATTAAATAGATTCACCGAAAGACAGGGTCCAATGGCAGAAACTCATAAAAGATGGTGTACAGCACGGTTAGTTGCAAGACATATGTATAAGAATACATAGGTCTGTGTATACACAGACAGGTCTTGCAACTAAGCCCAATTTAAGTGGTGAGAGATTAGAACGATCATGTCATACATAACTTTGCTTTCGCCACAAAACAGATAATAATTCTGCGTGGATATGTGTACAATGGACACTTTCATCCGCCAATTAGGCCTTCCTCACCCCGCGAGTGAGATTGAGCTCGGAACACATCTGACGCACACTCTTGCGCGTGTACAAAACTCCATGTGTGCAGTGTCTGTGTAGTACTTAACCCGTTATATCGCGGCTTTTGTATGGGAATTGAGTCGAGTGTCCGGGGTGTGCTTTCGCGTTAACGCAACAACATAAAAAAGAGACAGAATGCTATTCTGCGTTCGTTGCACAGCACACCCATCATTCACGTCCTGCCTTTCGCGGCCGTAAATTATATATAAAGCGCATTAAACCGGCGGCCCCTTTACTGTCGTTGCAAGGCTTGTGTATTAGACCGTGGTGTATAGACTACCTCGGTGTCAAGCACTACTGCCGATCATGTGGTCTCGGGTTCGATCCCTATAGGTCAGGCAAAAACTTTCATAAATGAAAAAGTCATAAATGAAAAAACATAACTAGCGTCGTAGTGTGGGTGTACTATTATGTAAAGCTCCACGATTATGCATAGTTCTGCAGTCCCTGAAAAAAAAGATCACAACGCACAACCGCAACACAGCTCCTTCACTTGCAACACTAATCCAGCTGTGGACGACCTTGTCTCTCCAGAGTTGGTTTATTCGGCTCCTTCGTCGTTTCGTCCCAAAACAGATTTATCCCATTGGGACGAATGGACGAAATTTAAAGTTAATATATTTTCGTTTGTCGATTCGTCCTATTCTTATTTTTGCAGCCATCAGAGAAAGTGTTACACGAACCACGAACACTGCACGTATTGTCTGTCATAGACTTTTAGAGTGTATTTATTGCTTATAATTTATGTGGAAATGATTTAAAGAACTACCAGCCGGTGTTGGCAGTAAAAAAAACTGTGATGATATAACACATAATAATAAACTTTCGCGATTCGAACACATTATATTCTATGATAGAGACGATCGCGCTAAAATCATTTATTATTTACCTCGACGTTTCGACTGACTTATAATAAATAGAGAGTAATAAATATGAATACAGAGGCCTCTGGTTAATTCTTATACGTATTTTGTACTGCAGCACTTATTTAACACTCTAAAAATTGGATAACGCAATGATCCCATAA
The DNA here is from genome assembly GCA_947063395.1 of Hemistola chrysoprasaria. NCBI lineage: Eukaryota > Metazoa > Arthropoda > Insecta > Lepidoptera > Geometridae > Hemistola > Hemistola chrysoprasaria. The sequence goes on from OX346714.1 coordinate 12,867,871, forward strand.
AAGTTTCAAAAACACCTACTCAGAGCAAAGGCATTAAGTATTTAATGAAAGGTCAGTCAGGTAACTTAATGAATATGTAAAATTGGGGTTCGCCATGCCAGCTTATTATGTAAAAACCTTAATCTCATAAAAGCGCGGCCTTATTACATAACGTTACATGTTTAATTATGTAGGTATAAGAACCTACCTACATTTATTATTTATTATTTTGTAGTGGTAGGCTTCTTTTGCAGGGGGCCACACCACACCTTTGCCAGTTATTCATCCGTCAAGCAGTAATGTGCAAACATTACTGTGTTCCGGACTGAAGGACAATGTTACCAGCGAAATAACTGGCTGACGAGTTTCATCAATTAATATCTCAGGGTGACAGGCGCAGTGCAGTGCCGCGCAGAATTTTGAATTTTAAAACACTGCGTGGCACTGTGTCTGATATGGGCGATCACGATGCTTACCATCAGGCACCTGATTTGCTCGTTTTGTTACTCACTATCATAAAAAAGAAATAATAATAATAATATCATGGAGTGTGTAAATTATTATTTTTGGAGAAAAAAAAAAGTCACATTATTTCTTCTACTTTTTTATTGAGGCGCCTATAAATAATGATTCCCGCACTAAGTATTGTTAGAACAGGTTGTTGTTACTTCGTCACAAAGTAGAATGGCATCAAACCCGATGATTTATTACTTATGACAAAGTTCGATGTAATTGTAACCCTTAACTCAAATTGTGATAGCCTAATGGTCCTAATGTTCTTAACAATGACTTCACTGTTTAATATATTTGATACAGGTATATTTGAGACCGTTCTTGGAAATGCTATTAGTGTAAACTGCTGTACTGTAGTTTCGTTTTTAATAGCGTATCTCCTAACTTTCTTACGAGTAACCATTATAATGAAGAGGTAAAGTCACACAAAAATTTCCAAGTCGATAGTTATTAAAACCATACTTAAAATTGTCTAGTTTTTAAAGCTAAAGGTAGGTACTACACTTAGGTAGGCTACCTATATGATAATTCGACAGATATTAAAATCTAATTAATAGTTTTCGTCTCAAAGTCTCAATAATTTTCAAATTCTTGTGAATACAATATAATGGCATAAGTAATTAATGGGGTATATAAAATATGAATGTATATGTTTGTTTAAGTTTGATATCTACTCGTATTAATATTTCCCATATCCATATCGTAATGTATATATCCATATTCATTAGTTTCGAAAAAATCTTAATTCCCTACCTTTTAGCAACGTTGAACCAGCAAAACATCTGCAGTACTGATTGATGCGACAACCGACCCAGTATCCCACTATCGCCGCATTTCCCATTTGTTCCGAGCCGGTCGTGCGTCGTTACAACCCCGAATGTAAAACCTTTGTCGTTTTCTATAAATGACTGCGGCATTCGCCTTTTTGGATGTCATTTCAATGGCTTGTTTTATGGACGAGTGTAAAAATGTAGCCCTTTGCGGGAGTTATATTTCGTGGATTCTTCGTATCTTACGTACCAATTCGTGAACGATATTGTTTTGTACATTTTTTTAAACATCAGGATTACTTTTTACGGAATATTTACCATAATTCAGCGTTTTGCGAGTTTCCGATGTTTCGACGCAGTTGCATGCGCCATGATAACGGAAAAACTGACAGGCATCAGCGAGTTGATCTTTATTGGCAGATAAATCGATCTACCCTCTTTTTTAGTCTTTTACTCCGACAAATGACACTACCATCGGTTTCACCGAACGTAACTCGGTCGCAGCACATAACACTGATGCGTTTTTTTTGCACTTTTCTGATGCCTATCTCTGATCTGTTCTGATGTTCTTTCGTGATCGTGGCGCATGCAACGGCGTCGATATATCGGAAAACTCGCAAAACGCTGAATCATGCTAAATATTCCGTAAAATGTAATCGTATTGCCAAAACGTTTATATTGAGTGTGCGTTACAGGGCAGGAGGATTATAATTAACCTGACATTAGCACCAGCCAGCTACCTTTATCTTTTATCTACCAAGACAAAAAGTTCTACGCACATTTTAGTTCACATGTGGGATTTTTTTTTGAGCTTGGATCCTTACTTATACTAACAGATTACTTTTTTTTTTAAAACGGGCATAGTGCCTTTATTGAAAAAAGACTAAACAATAGAGCTACCTACTTACCTACTATCTACCCTAACTATACCATAGAATACATTATACCATAGAACACTTCGAAAATCCACAGGGCGACATGTCAGCCTATAGAAAATCCCAGTGCTCTAAACCACTGTCTTGGCACGCTGATGGCAGCGTGCCCAAGATACTGGCGGCATTGTCATCTATCCTATAAGAGAACAGTAGGTCTCTTATAAATAACTGGCTGTGCCCCGCGGTTTCACCCGAGTAGTCTTCGTTCCCGTGGAAATATCGGGATAAAAAATACCCTATGTGTTATTCCAGAGTCTACAATGTATTAACGTGAGAGAGTAAACGCATTTATAGGTATAATATGAGTAGGATTACGTAAGCATAGGTATGTACTTAAATATATTAGAATTAAAACTCTCGCTAAAATATATAAATAAATGAAAAGCTAATATACGAGTTAATTCAACTGTTTGTTGAAAGCAGAGCATAACTCAAAAGCCCTCGGTTTGAGTACACATGAAAGCCTCAGGGATGCGTATGGTTTTTATATCCCTTATTTACTCAGAAAATAGAGAACAGCGCCCGTGAAAATTGCAAAAAGGATTGTTTATGTAGTTTATGTCAAAGAGACTATTTGCATTGAATTTAGAGATACCTGAATATTTTGAGACATAAAAAGATTTTTAATTAGCAAATCAATTGTGCATCAAACCTCAACCTTCTGTATTAAATACAGTACGGTACAATAATCTAATAGAATATCACGTGTTAATAGAAATCACTTTTATAAACATCACAAAATATCGCAAAGCCTAGCAAATTCTAACAAAAATATATTTTATCCAACTTTTTCGAGTCACGTTTACTTGAATAGAAATACTTTCGTTCCATCAAATACCCTATTCACATAACTATATATTACCTCAACCTTTCGCTCTTTCGATCCGAAAATAGCCTTTCCTTTTCAAATCTGAGATTTTCCCTGCAAGCTGAGCGAATTACCCATCAGCGGTCAGAATAAAGTCACAATGCATGGAAAGTAGGGCGGCAGGGCGAAGGGCGAGGCCTGAATGCCCCTCATTACAACCGCCTGCCGCTTGCCCTGGCACACAGGCATTCATTCGCATTCAAACGTGCTTTAGAGTGCTGCCCTGAGAGATTCACGTTGAGCTTTAAGCTATGTTGGACACTTTTTCGTGCGCTCAAAACATAACACCACAAAAAACATAGTCTTTACACCTACATAATAATATTAAAAACTTAGTATAGTAATAAGTAATTAGTAATAAGTAATAACTTAAAGTAATTGATTGTCTACAGATTACAAGAATATTTTTTTATGTAGTCTATATTGTTCTACTACCTGGAAAACCCCTGCTGCAAATACTTTCTCGTATACGTACGCGATCTCTGCCCAAACGTTCTGGTAGGTATACCTCCAGGTCGTTGCACCATCTTTTTCTGGGCCGTCCTCAGCGACGTCTTTTCTTTCTTGGTACCCAGTGCATGTATAATGATTACCGAGTCAAAGAACATAATACAATAATATAATAAAGCTGAAAACTACACAATATTACGAATTACGAGAATCACGTAGAGTAGTCATACTCACGTAGTACGACAGATTGTTCAGCGAAAACGTGGAAAATATTTTTTTCGGTAACTGATATTTGTTACGCTATAAAAACTTTTGCAAAAGGTGGCAAAAAACTGTGTACTATTACCCTATTTTTAACACTACTATAATAGTAAAGCTGCTACAGGTCATGTGTTTACTACACATGAACCATAACTTCGCATGTAGATCACAAATATAAATTCAGCCAAGCCGACCGACCTAAGTAATTGGTGTTTAAAAATCAATTTAAGTGTGGAACGTTCCAGAAAGTGCTAGAAAGCTTAATGGAAAATTCTTGTTGGTGAACAACCAGTGTCATATTTCAGCTTTGAAGTGGTCGTGTGTGAAACTTTCGAACTTCGTACCCCTTTTGTTGAAATGCGCTTTTGAGCGCTACATAGTTCTACACAGTTAAGACGATGTGCACTTAATCCTGTACTGCATACAGTGTCATATTTGTACAGAAATTTTAAAAATCACCTGTAGACTACATACGCCAACACTGTAAGGACACAATGGAGCCAATTCTCAAACCACGAAAATGAAAACTGCTTGACCTTGAAGAAAATGTATGGAACAACAATCGTTATTTTTTTGCGATTTGGAATTTGGCCTTATAATAAAAGTTAGGGCCGAATACGAAATTTTGCTGATTAAAATATGTGATTTTACAGACGTGATTTTGCAGTTAAAATACTTTTTTTTCATAAGTTTATTTATATGATTTTATGATTTGATGTCATGATCTTTTTTATTATTATAACATGAAAGATCATTTCAATTATGATCTGATAAGTTAGCCACTTTTTTATTTTAATGGAACTCAAACCACCGACTGTTTTGTAAATTTTGGTGTGAGAGGTTAAGAAATCAGATTTTTTTTATCGCTTTGACGTCGTTCCGGTATTAAAAAAGACAATACATTTTTGTGAAAGTCACATAAATAATAAATGAATCATTTTTACCAGTTTAATCAAAAATCTTAAAAAAACCGTGGCAATGTGGCTGGGTACATAGCATGTAGCGCTGGAGATCATACATTTTGGTCGTATATATTTATTTATTGTAATAATATGAACGCATTACAGCAATTATACATATTATCAATTACGTTATAGTTAAACAACGCAATCATAATAATAATAAATTAGTAACTTAATTATAATAATTAAAAAAAAAGAAATAATTATAATATACATACTATATAAATACTTATATTATAAATATTAACATATTTACGTACAATAATATGATAATAATATAATACACATTATATACTTATATATTATAATAATAATAGGTAATATATAAGCATACAAATTACATACATACATTGAGCTGCAGTCCTGTCTATGAAATTGAAGATAAGTAGTGTTCTTTTACAAGTGTTTTGAAAATATGGATGGATTTAGCATACCTAATGGACACAGGAAGTGCATTCCACAACCGAACAGCTCGCACTGTAAAGGACTTCTCGTAGTGCTGGGAGCTGGGCAAGGTATTTGCAACAGTCGCGTGTTTGTGGAACGAGCACTTAGGACAAAGTGGAGCACCCTTGATAATAGCATGCTCTTCATACTTCTAATGGATATCGAGTAGCGATTCAAATTGAGATGTATACTTTACCAACTTTGTGTCATAGTCAGCGAGAGTAGTAATCGCCTGATTTCATCATATTCTTCTATGACTTTAGCGAACTGCTCCCTCGTAGTTGACAGCTCTTTATGTAAGCACCGAACCTCCCGCAGAAATTTGTTTTCTCTTTCAATATCATCCGCAGCCATTGAAGTTACCTTCTTTCTATGTGGGACGTTCGGGTCGCGGGCCTTTCCCACCGGTGTAGAGCTGTTGTCACCGCCTTTCTTGGCTGCACTACGGCACTCAGGGCCGCTCCAGCTTTTACGTAAATCAGCGGAAGGAAACTTTTGTCCCGTGCATATATCATGATATATTTTGAAACAGTTATCCAGGTTACAGCGTATATAATCTTCAGTGTCTCTAACCGTGTCAAGGCATGCGGAACAATTCATGATTACGCCTGGATAATAAGTGATGGTGCGCCTAAAATAAATGTAGAGGCATAACACACGCTGGCACCTTATTATCTAACGTGCAGTGACTAAGCGCGTAGTAAGCAGATCTATGCGGCTTTCTCGTAGTGAGTCAGCGCAGCTAGTAGCGAATACACCAGGCACGGGGTGGTACGGTGAGTCACTGTTTTGGCACAGTGAATGAAAGCGGCGTTAGCGTTAATAGCCGTTATATGAATCTTCGAATGAACTATTTCGCTTATATCTTCTAAAGCACTTGCCTTATTTACTCGCAAAAAACGGCACCATGTCCAGCAGGTCTTCAGCCACCAGGTGATACAATTTTCACTGCAGAGACTTCACTTTAGACCACATTTATTATTTAAAGTTTACGGAGCTAAGTAACGTGATGTTAGCTTTAGAGCGGATTCGGACGAACGTATAGTCTTAATCAGCCAAGTCAATCACTACTAACTCAATTTTATTAATTGAATAGGTAAGTACTTCTGTCCGTTCCCGCTGTTCTGTCACGTCCTGCCTAACCAGACCGCCTCAGGCCCCAGTGAATTCTAAACTACAGAGGCCGAATTAAAACCAAGTAAACTTTTCAATGATTCGGTCCATCCCTCGAAACGCTTACCTGAAAGAAGAAATAAATGATTCAAGTGGATTAAACTCGTGACTAGAATAATTATCCTTATAATATTGTATATGCGAAAGTTGGAATGCGTGATTGGATAATTTTTGCCTTTTCACACCGAAAAGATACAAAAATCCTTGTATTTATTGGCAAAAAAATATATAATTCAGGAATTATACTTACTAATTTTTACTAATTTTCAATTTAATAACTTATAAATTGTTCTACTAACCATAACATTATTTAATATTTTTTTGCATGTTAGAGATACTGGCAAAGTGTGTTGAACTATATAATAACGTTTATTTAATTTCAAAGCTTGCCGATTGGGCTGAGCTCTAAAAAAAACATGATTGGTATTAGTTAGGAATATATAGGATATGATTATGTGACTGATATTTTTTTTAAGTTGGTATTTCTTAGGAATATAAAAAAATAACGGTAATAAATTGATAGGAACAAATCTTGGATCGTTGAATATATAGGCTACTTCTATGGCGTAACAACATACAATCACGCCATTTTCCCGAAGGGATAGGCAGAGGTGTACCCAGGACTCAGCACCATTGTAGGTACTCCTACGTGTCGCCAGTATGTTATCGGTCCCTTGTAATAGGGGGCGAGCCTATGACCACCTAATGGGCACAGTTCCAGACTCCAGGCGGTCATTGAGATGATTCCATATGGAATACAATAACACTACCTGACCTGTGGATCGAACCCGGGACCTCATGATCGGTAGTCGAGCCTGCGCCCACTACGTCACTGAGGCAGTCACCAGCTGCCAATGCGGCATTGAGGTGAGGGGAATGAGGCAGTATGACTCAAAGCACGCATAACTATAACTAATAAAATGGTAACGACCTTCCTCCATGGGTATTTCCACAGACATACAACTTGACCTCCTTCAAAAAGGGTATTAATAAACTCTTTAAGGGTCGGCAACGCACCGACAACACTCCTGGTGTGTCAATGCAGTGTCCTGCAGGTGTCAATAGGGGACGGTAACTGATTTTCATCAGGCAGGCCGTCCGCTTGTTTGCCGCTCATCGTATAAAAAAAAGTAAAAAGTCTGTATATTAAAGATGCTGTTTATGTTTAAATAGTAAATGGGTAAGTATTCAAGGTGATTTTTTTTTATGATATTGTGTGACAAGACAAGCAAATCAGGTGCCTGATGGTGAGGCGGTGGTGATTATCATGATTGCCCATATCAGACCCAGTGTTTTAAAATTCAAAATTCTGCATGGCACAGCACTGCGCCTATCACGCTGAGATATTAGTTGTTGAAACTCGTCATGCCCAGTAACTTCGCTGGTAACATTGCCCTTCAGTCCGGAACACTTTGCTTATTACTGCTTAGCGGATGAATAACTGGCAAAGGTGTGGTACTTCCCCAGGCGTCCCCTGCAAAAGGGGCCTACCACTACATGAATATTCAATTGTTATTTTTCACTATTCTTTTTTTTTTATTTGAATCTAGCTTCAATCTTGAATCTTGAATCAAGCAAAATATTTCAGTTATATAGAACTGAAATATTTTGCTTGATTGCCAACCATTTATTTGTTATACCATCATACCATTGGCAGAAGGTACCATTTATTGGTACCTTCTGCCAATGGTATGCAAAAAAATAATTCTAAAATACCACACCACAATTATTTCTTAATTATAAAACGTTTATTTTTAATTTATTTATGATGCAAGTGAAACCACTGTTCAGAACTAGTTCAGGATATAGTATCCTTAAGGGGATAATGCTAACGACGCATATTTGAATTTCAAGCGGTGAATTGAGAACCGAGGCACGTGGCCAGTTCTATTGGACAATCAGAAAGGATCGGTTTTATATTGACGAACGAGTAACACGGACACTGTGAAATGAACTTTAACTTAAAGCTGTTAGGTGCAATGATGAATGACATTGAACTTCAGCACGTAAACTTTGGAAACTCAATTTAGTTTTAAATTTAGTAGGGAAAGAGGGTATAGGATGATAGTTGCAAGTTTAATTTATAGAGTTAAAAATGAGGCGTTGAATAAATAAATATTATTGCATACTGTTCACAAGTCAAACCAAGTTAACTTAATAACCTGCCCGAATTGTACACGGTACCATGACGCTGGCGGCATTATCGCGCTGTTTGGTAATTGATTTTTTGCACCAGGCAATCTGCGACCTAATTCTCCTATAATAATTTGAATTTATACTCGAACAGAACAGGTTACCCCAATTACACTGCTCGAGTCAATTCATATGGGTTATGTGGACAACCCATATTGTCAGAGTTTCAGGTCGCCAAGATTCCAAGAATTCCAACAAGGCCTCCGACATGACCTAAAGACTGCCTCCTACATATCTTATAGGAAACTATTATAGGGACCTACAGTTTAACGAGCCATTCGAAACACGGTAGCGCCCAGAGAAAAGTCCACATGGTGAGATTCGATCCAGGGACTCCGGATTTAAAGCCAGGCATATTCCCGCTGGACCACGGACGCTACAATTATAATTTTTGAATAAATACCAAATTTGATAACGTCACTTAATATTAAAACACCATAGCATACTCACCTAACTAAGATATGACCTTTGAACGATCTGATAATATTAATTTGATTTTACTTCAGTTTAAAGACATTTATTCCCATTACGACAATTGCCATTTACATGAGAATCTTAAAATTTAAATCTAACAATTTATTGAACATCGTCTAGAAAGTAAATTTCAATTGTTATTATACATTATACGAAGACTTATCTGAAATTATATGCTTATATAAAGAAATCTTAAAAGTATTGAAATTTTCTTCATTTATTATATCTGCTGGAAGTTGATTATATAGTTGTGCTCCCTCATAGCATACAGATCTTTTCCCATAATTTGTTCTTGTTTTTGGCAGAACAACCTGATTGGCCCTACGACTGATGTGTACTTATTAAATGACTGTATTAATTAATCTACTGTCAGCTAATACACCGCTAATATACCGCAAATAAAGTAAATATATCAAATTAATTATAATTGCCTCTAGGTTAGCCTAAAATCAAGGATTAATTAAATAAATTTCGAATATCAGTTACCGCGGTTTCACCCACTATGAAAAAGGTACTAAAGCAAAAATATAGAGCACCTGCCCTATCACCTAGGTGTACCTACTTAAAAAGACAAATGTATCGTTTGCTTCACGAATTTTGTATTTTAAATAATGTTCAGAGACGAAAAGTTTGTTTACTGACTTAGAAAGATTTATAGAGGATTAAATTATTGGTCAGAATGTTGTATTAGGTCTAAAAAAGTATTACAGTTCCTTTTTATGTGCCGATTAGAAACAACAAACAAAAAACTCCAAATAAATTTAAAAAAATCGAAGAGGATTTAAAATTAGGTTTTCTTCAAATATCGTTTCTAAAGCCCTACGAAATTGATATTATATCCAATGTATAATAACGTTATTAACCATACGATCCGAGAGCTTTATGATATATTTTCACGTCTGACCGGTTTACCTTCAAATCAGTCGTTTATTGAAAAAGGTCTGGAGATTACAAATTGATTGGGAAAAGGTCTAAGCTGCAGATGAGATAGGGAATATTATAAATTGCACCTTTTCATGACCCTAACGGTGTGGACGCGTAGATAATGGAATAGTACGACCAGTACGGTCGTACTGGAGGATATTAACCCACTGTTCCCTATTTGAATCAATAAGAATTTCTATACCTAACCATATAACAGTGGTGCTAGTATAAGTTGGCCTGACATGCGCTAATGTGTGCACAAAACGAATATACTTTGATTATGTACAGTTTCTTTTGAACCACTTTTAATAATTTCGAGAATCTCTCAAAGTAGGAGTTTTGGCGGGAGACCGTTTGGCCGGTAGAATACAGTTAAAGAATACAGTTTGGCCCGTATCTTATCAATTATCGGTTCATTTTCGAGTGTTTAACGTGTAATAATGGTGGAATTTTACGTGTTGAGTGTTTTAAAAAATACACTAGGCTATTTATTGGTAAGTGATGCGAGAGTTGAAATGTGATTTTACGTGTTCCCGAAAAATTCCGGCAGGTTCTTGTAAAAACCACCACTTTACTGGAGCTGTGACTTGACTGGGCTTGCCCTGACTGAATTGACTAATTGACCATATTAACTTGAAAATTTATGTAACTTGACTTGGCTATACATTTGTGTGGGTCCATAAAAGAAGAAAAAAAAAACATCTCTCAAAGTCCGTTTGACAACTCAAAGTTTCAAGATGGTGGAATTAGTTCCAAAAACTAGGTACCGCCCATTATACTTGTGGTACTGTAAGTTGAGCCTGTATTATATTATTTTTATTATGGTCTCAATAAAGAGTTTCTTTATTTCTATTCTTTTCTTTTCTGAATTTACAAACAAAATTTCGTAAATGTTTTTATTTATGTAGCTCACAGGCACTGGCTTTACCTACTACTTTGTATTTTGATAAGCTTGCATAATATGGAGATAATGGAGACATGAAAAAGTCTAACGTGCAACTCCTTTGTGCTTTTAATACCCTGCCGATCCCTTTTGGATAGGAAAAAAATTAGCACGGGATGGTCGGGTTACTTAGATGCATGGTTAAAAAAACGTTACTTATAGTATAAATTATTAGTTAAGCTCAAAGTTTTAGCTATGTTAAGAATCTTAACTGGAAATTTATTACACAGAATAATATATGATATTATAACGATTTTCTTCTCGTCGTCAATTTCAGTGTTATATTTGCCAAAATAATTTCTTCATTAGCATGATTCTGTGATACTGTGTACTCATTTATAAAACAAGCTTAGCGAAATTTGGCCCTAATGGAATTTTCCTGTACCGTTCATAGTCTTAAGTAAAGGTTTCAGAGGTGGTAGTGTTTTCGGGCCTGACGCCCGATATGTATGCACCTATAATAACAAGGCTCACAAGATTATTATTATGCCGTATGATGGGGGCTGACGTGTGTACATAGAAATGATTTTAGCTTTCATGGAATATACTATTTCAGAATTTGCAGGTAAGTAGAACGATGTAAGGGGAGGGGGGGAGTATGCTTTTTCCAAGGCAGTGTCACTGTATAGTCACTGGTTTCAAAATCTATCTGACCTAAAAAATATAGCCGCCCTACACACCACCAACCACAAAGGTTAAAATTTAGGTAGAGCTGTCGGTGATGTGGTGTAATGTGGCATATCCATACTATAATGTTATAAATTGGTTACTAATGTGAAAGTAGCTGCTGTTTTGCATGCCTATGTCGTTGAAGGCAGATTTTATTGAATTTTAGGATATAGATGCCATATTGATTATCGGTATATCGAAGTGTTGAAGTGCTTGTATAGTAACGCCACTATGTCGGTTCGAGTACAGGACCAGAGTTCGAAGGCAATCCCGTTGGAAAGAGGCGTAAGACAGGGAGACGTCATATCTCCGAAACTGTTTACTGCCGCAATGGAGGACGCCTTCAAGCTTCTGGAATGGCAAAGACACGGCATCAATATTAATGGCGAATACATCACTCACCTTCGGTTTGCCGACGACATCGTAGTCATGGCAGAGTCGATGGAAGATCTCGGCACGATGCTCGAAGACCTCAATCGAGTTTCTCAACGGGTCGGTCTTAAAATGAACATGGAGAAGACGAAGGTGATGTGTAATGCCCATGTTGTGCCGACCCCAGTATCGATTGGAAACTCGATTCTAGAAGTTGTTGACTCATACGTCTACCTAGGACAAGCAGTCCAACTCGGTAGGTCCAACTTCGAGAAAGAGGTCAATCGTCGAATCCAACTAGGCTGGGCAGCGTTCGGAAACCTACACAATGTCTTCTCGTCCAAAATACCTCAGTGCCTCAAGTCGAAGGTCTTTGACCAGTGTGTGTTACCAGTGATGACTTACGGATCTGAAACGTGGTCTCTGACTGTGGGTAGCTCGTTGCGCTATTTTGAGCCTGCTGATAACAGCAGGCTCAAAATAGCGCAACGAGCTATGGAGAGGGCTATGCTCGGAATTTCTCTGCGAGATCGAATCAGAAATGAGGAGATCCGTAGACGAACGAAAGTTATCGACATAGCCCAGCGGATTAGTAAGTTGAAGTGGCAATGGGCAGGGCACATAGCACGTAGAACTGATGGCCGATGGGGCTGCAAAGTTCTCGAATGAAGACCACGGACCGGCAAGCGCAGCGTAGGACGTCCACCCGCAAGGTGGACAGACGATCTGATAAAGACGGCAGGAACACGATGGAGGCGGGCCGCTTGCAACCGGACTGAATGGAAATCTATGGGGGAGGCCTATGTTCAGCAGTGGACGTCCTATGACTGAGATGATGATGATGATGAGGATATAGACAGACAGATATGGACCTCTAGGAATATCATTCCGTAGTTAACTGTAACTGAAAACTGCATGTCTTCCTGTCCAACAAATGTGACCTTAACGATTAGAGATCATAAATTATATTAGAGCTACAATACACATTACTGTAGCTGGCACACTTGCATAACAGGTCCATGCACGTACCACCTACTAACTACTAACCTAACCTAAAATGTGTATACGCTAACTGGCATGCCTAGCGCCATGTAACATCTACGTGCCCGTAACTAGCATACACGATACTGTTCCGTTTTACATGTGTATCGCGTAGCCCTAATTCTCTTTTATTCTTGTACCATCACGTCACATCATTTTGCGATTCTCTTTAACGAATCGTCTGAAAGAATACGAATAATAAAAAGAATATAAATTACTACGAATGTTAACGCCAAATCTTTTAGTCCCTGTTTCGAATATCCGCCGCAGGAGGCTACTACAAAAGAAATATCTCTTAGTAATTTACATAGTAATATAACATTTAAGGTTTTCTGTGACTTAAGTAAACTTTGGATAAAACTACAAAGGACTTATTTGACTTTCCGCAACTAGCAGAAACGCTTACCTATTAAAATTTAGTTCCGTTCCTCTGAATTTATTATTCATGCAGAACGGGAAACACGGTAGCACCCACGCGAAAAGTCCACGTGTAATAAATATTTGAACCCAGGGATTAGGAGATCTTTAGATTTGAAGCCAGATAAAGGTATTAACTACTGGGCATCGAAGCTACAACTTATATTTGAATTGCGACTTCAACTAATACCTATTGAAATTAAGTACATTAACATATTACAATTTCTGCAAAGGCTTGCGACCGTAACTGATCCAGGAATGTATCTACATCATTTCTGAACTATACATAGCTGGATATAGAGATCTATGTTGATTTTAATTACATAACCAGACAAATAGTAATTCCACTGTAAGTGAATTTCACTAAACAACGAGATTTTTGATAGCGTGCCGTTAAATTTAGTGGAGAGAGGGACATTTAGAATGAAATATCTCTCTCTACTCGTATATCAAAGTAGCCTCTGCCTTTTTCGTCACGTCACCCCCAAGTCCCAAAGCAATGGAAGTCAACGGTAGGCCCCACGGCTCCGTGCTATTAAGCGGAAATTAAATTGTCTGCCGTAAAAAAAGGAAATAACGTTTTTGATGTGACAGGCGATACGTCGCGCCGTACCGAGTAATTTTTTCCCATTTGTGAAATGCTAAAAAGGTAACTACGCATTCGCTTGTGTCAAAATAAATTGAAATTGGACTGTGGAGCTTATGCTTATAATGTTAATAAATTTTGCGAAATTGGGTAGGTACGATATTATTGTTGTATTTAGATCGGTATATCGGTATATCGGTATAGTGTATAGATACACTTGATATGATAGGTTCATATGGGGGTTGATATATATGAAGCCCATTATTTGAAGTCTTTGACTAGTTCGTTTTCAAGACATAAGTCTTATAAATCATCCGTTATTAGAATATAGTCGACGACATACTTTTGAGCAATTTACTAATATTATTTTAAGCAGACTTACTTATTTAATAAGTAAATGAGGCACAGTCTTATTTCTGCAAATATCTATATCATTTTGCTCGTAACATTTGATTGTTTCATGTTTACATAACATTTTGATGACGTTATGTTAGGCATTCTTACCTATATCTTCGCTTTCACGTTTATTCCGAATATTTCATGCAAGGGGAAGGGTTCGACGATACAAAAGAATTGGGTCTGCATACATTTTCGGCTATAAATCAAGATACAATAGTTGTTTTGTCATTCTACAAATAGAAAATTTATTGCTTTTTATGTTAGAAATATGTATTACGTATAGCAGAAAATATCTGATAAACACGCACATTTTGTACAGTTTTATTGTATCTAGGATTTCCAGTAGATTTCTCTGTTGATACTTGTTGATTTTAATCAGGTTTTTCTTTTCTATATTCTTATTTTATACCTTCTATATTTTGATAAAGATATGTTTCTGGCTGAAATTTTCTATATGACTAAGTATTAGTATTAGCAGTTAAATTAGTATATGATGTTCGCTGTAAAGTGTACAATAAAGTGTTTATATATCTATCTATAACAACGTTCCATGTGTACCTATATTTGTTGGCAGTCCATTACGCAATAGTTAAATGAATTTTAAAACGTTTGTCATCGAAAACGTTTTGTAATCGGCCTCGGCCTACTTTAGGTTCGGGAATGGGACAGACCTACTTTTCACGAATATTAATTTCATTTTCGGTCGGAAATTCCAGCGTGATTTTAGTAAAGCTATCATTTAGGTAACTAAAGGTAGATGTAGTCAGGACTCAGTCACATAGTAAGTTTTGTAAGTCTCATCTCATGTAATATGGGTGCCAGCCTATTTCCAGCTCTAGACTCCAAGCTGACATTGAAAAAATCCTAATTAAAATTCCTATAACACTTTTCGCTTGACCTGGAAATAGAACCCATCGAACTTCTTAAGTAGTAAAACTGGTCCTAACTACCTAGAAAATTGAATGAATACTTGACATTGACAAACGCACGTGTAGACTTCCGCGTTTGGAACTTCCATCAACAATTATACAGCCAACTCTGTATGGCGATTGGACCGCCAATTGTTACAATATTTGTTTTAATATCTTTTGATTTTAAGGTTTCTTGTTTGTGGTGTACTACCAATAAATAGTTAAGCTATCTATCTTATCCTCGTGAGTTGTAGGGATAACCTTCTATGTATAGATAGAACATTTTCAACATGCAGCTTTATAAAGCTTTAATTCCCTTGGGGTCTGCCAAGCCTCCAGTAAGCCACCTAAGAGGCCTGGGACGGGTGCTCCGAGCCTTTCCATCATCATTTATTTGTTCCCCCATCCATCGTTTACGAATGTCAGTTGCGGCGCGCCTCGCCACTCCTCAAAGCTACTGTGCAAACAAATATTAATATTTGGTAAAAGTGATTGCTTTTCATATAGGAAATTGATTCATAATACTTTTTTATTTTTTATTTGTGTTATGAGTTTTGTTCGCAGTCGATCACACTACGTAAAATATATGTTAAAGTCTTATCAGGTCATCAGATTCCAACAATAACAAAACATATCATCAAGTCTTTTTCCCGAAGGGGTTAGCAGAGGTCATGTAATAGGGGACGATATTACCCTCTACCTATACCACCATCCTATATTATCATCTACCGGGCACCTCTTCTTCGTGGTAAAAAGCCAATAACACTTTTTCCTGATGGATTGCCTGAGGATCGAACCTGGGGCCTCATGATCGACATGCTTGCGACCCACTACGCCACCGAGACAGTCACGGCAACAATAAAAATTATATATAAAATCAGTAATGTGTTCAACGCGTAGCAATTTTACTTATTTTTAGCATTTTGTTGCAAAATGAGACCTATATTTTGTGAATGTTCAGCAAAACAAAAGATGAAATCTAGGTGAGTATGTTTCCTCGTAACACCTTTCAGAGAGGAGTGCTACACAAACCATGTTAGAGCCGTCAAGTCCGCGTTATGAAGTAGCTGGGTTGGATCTACGGAAACCTCACAAAGGCTTTTGAAAGCGTTTTTCACTAACAAAAGAAGCGGTATGGTCGGCTAAATATTACGTAAGGTGACAAGACTTTATGCGCTGAAAAATATTTTCTATAAAAATAGGGAGAGGCTTTTTGAAGCTTTTATTGAGGAAATGTAGAATAATAAATGTCCGATACTTTGTCAACAATATAAGCATAAAAGTTAGGTTAATATTTTAGGAAGATGTTTTTAATCAGGCTCGCGCAAACTACAGCCGCAACGGGTAGCACTGCATCGCATCGCATAACATAAATCCTCCTAAATCAATTTCATACATGTTATATGAACTATCGTACAAAATTATATTTGGATGATGCGGCCCGGTGGGGCCCCTATATATGTGTAAAATGTACATTTTACGTAGGAGAAAGTGATGTAGGCAGATTTTTGTTATGTGATGGGTCTCATGGCTCACAGGGGATGGGAAAGCGATAGCCCTATTATATAGCCGAGAACGACACGGCCATATTATTATTATATTAATATAGTTTTTTTTTAAGGGCAGAGTGCCTTTATTGAAAAAAGACTAAACAATAGAGCTACCTACTTACTAGCTACCCTATCTAAATACACTATACCATAGAACGCTTCGAAAATCCACAGGTCGACATGTCAGCATATAGTAAAAAATATACAGTAAAATATTATTATCATAATATAAATAAACTCCCAAAACATGGTTGCCTTACATCTCAGGAAAATAGTACATTTTATGTTAGAAAAAAGCGAAAAAATAATTTCTAAGCAACTGAAAAGAGGGTGCGAGTAGCAAAAGAAAAATAGTTACATTATTTCATATACATAAAACAACCCTTATGGTATTTGCGCGACCTATTTCTTGTAAGTAGATCATTTATTCGCAATTTGCATGAATCACTAAGATTTGTCATAATCTTTTGCCGTTTAAGGGTTCTTTCTGAGTTTTATTATAAACTCATTCTCTAATAACTCAAACGAGGAAAATGGTACATTATAATATTAAGAATATTATATCGTATATACAGTATACATACATTCAAGTATGTGGGTGTATCTACTATGGGACTGAGTCCTGGGTACACCTCTGCCTACCCCTTCGGGAAAAAGGCGTGAATGTATGTTTTTTTTATGTATACCTTCAAGTATGCAAAAAGTCAAGATAAAGTAAAATTAAGTTAAGCTCCATATTTCATGAACCGTTTTATACTTTTATATAACTAATAATTATATTATATAAAACTAATATTTTATATAATACTAGTTACGCCCCGCAGTTTCACCCGCGTAGGCATCGTTCCCGTGGGAACCATGGGAAAAAAGTACCCTATGTCTGTGCCTATGTGTTATTCCAGGGTCCAAGCTACCTGCATACCAAATTTCAACCGAGTCAGTTTAATTTTGGAGTGAAAGAGTAATAAACATCCATCCATCCATCCTCACAAACTTTCGCATTTATAATATTAGTAGGATTATATAACTTTTACGAAATCTTTACAAACACTCTACAACAATTATTTTAATAAGAACCCAGGGTTATAGTTTTAGAAGTATGTCTAAATCTAATTAATGTGAGACGAAAACTTACAAACTATTAGTTATGTTAACATTTGAAAAATGCAAAATCTATAGTCTAAGTTCTTACTGCCCTTCTCTCGGGACAAACATTTTCATCAAACCAAATTTTCACTACGGAGACATAAAGATTTCCGCGACTGTTTTAAAGGTCTGTCCGTGGAAGATATAAGCAGATATCGCTCACCTATCTCGGACAGCCAGTGATTTTAGGCTTTGAAAATTCTTACGAGTGAAAGTCAATTTGAAAAGGGTCGAGCGACAAGAATAACAATGTCGACAAAGCGAGAGATCCAACGCGACCAAAGAATTAACTACATCAGGGTCGGATCAAGGGCTAGGATTAATGGACCACTTTAGGTACTTTTATAGGAAAAGATTTAGAAATTTCTTACAAACCTATGAAAAAAATACCAAATCGATGTTTCGTACTTCCATGTTCACTCCGAATATGCTGAGTTCATTCGATAAATTTATATCCTAATAATTTTAAAATGATGCAAACTATCATTTTATTTCTTTTATTAATTTTTTCTCCATTTTTTTTTCAATTACAGAATTTTCAGATATACATCTTAAAATTGTAATTTTACTTGCGTGATTAGATGTTCTCTAGAGAAAATATATAAACAACGGCAATTTTTGATGATACCACGAATGAATAAAAATAATCCCAATCGCTCACTGGTCTAAGATTTTTTGTGACATCCTTGGATTCTAATATTACTATATTCTCTACCTTTTTAATTTTAGTGAATTTTGTTTCCATCTCAGAATCTCAGCCCTCCCCTGCGTCGCAAAGTCAGCCTAACTTTAATGAGGGTATGAGTTCCGTTGATTGCTCTAGTCTTATCAGCTACAGAATTGAAACGCCGCGCTCACTTGCTACATAACGACATGCAAATTACTTCGTTTGTTGTCATTCTTTAAGGTTGTCTAAGTAAAATGAGACCTCATAATATTTTTGGAAAGAGTTTTGTGGTTTCGCAAAGTGAATTGACTTATCAATATCAATATATCTTTATTGACATAATAAATATGGTACAGGTTTATTTTGAATCCATAGGCTCCGAACTAGTATAAACTGTGTTTCAGGAGCCAGTGGCTTCTCCCATTTTTTGAGCTTATATATAAACTATATTATGTCACTAAAATATGTCATTAGATTACAATAATAATATTATATTATTCTCATTTAAGAGATTTTTATATGAAGCTGAACTGAATTGTATGACTACTTGGACTGTTTATGATACCGACTATATACTTTGCAACTTTATTGTTCCTCTTCTCATATGATTTGTGTATGATTATCCTTGATTGTAGAGTGTTCAGATCGTCTGATTAACAATTATCTACTTTATTATTTATGAGGAAATCTGAAATTTACCACCCAAGCACCACTACAATTACTAATGTCATGGGCCGCTGCGTGACGGGTCGGGTGATATATACAAAGAAACGCGTCCGTTCCGCGCACGCTATAGTGTGGTGTCCTCCATACAAATACAAGGCATGCAACGTCATCCGGCCCGCGCACAATCAGCGCCCATGGTCTATTGTGCATTAGGCTCTAATGGTTTGGCTTGAGCAAGATCTATCATGATCTATCATAAATTGTGGAGAAAGGTGACAAAGGCTAAAAATGATCCTCGCTTGCTTCGGTGGCGTAGTGGTTCGCGCTACAGGCCATCATGAGATACCGGGTTTGGTCCTCAGATCAGGCAAAATGTGTTACTGGGTTTTCCATCTGGAATTTCTGACGGTCTGGAGTCTGGAACTATGCAGTAGATGGTAATAGGCTCGCCCTCTATTAAATTTTATTTTGAATAAGGCACGTTAGTAATTTATCCTTGACGACAGTCATGACAGTGAGTGATTACAACACAGTATAGTTAATTATTTTTAAAAAATCAATCAAATCAATGGTATCAATAAGACCCATGCAATTAAAACTATCCGCCAATTACTAACACGAGTAGGTCGGTGTAGTCTGTAGGAATTCAGCCGACAACCGTCTGGTGATTACTGAATATACTCGACATCGAACTGATTGGAGTGGATACGACAACACGGCTTGTTAACCCTTAACGAACGACTTCCCAATATGAAAGTCACTATAATATTATGTATCTGGTACGAGTATAAGATCAAAAAGCAATGCCTTTCGTGTTATTTGAACTTTGCTTTTTTCGACTATTTCTTGTTTGCATAAAATACATACGATGTTCACATAAGGCAGGAATTATGGTCAAAGTTTGGCTCCGATTTGAAATGGCCAATTTGAGACCAAAAACAGTCCAAGTAACAATCTTTGACATATATTTATAATCTTTCTGGATATATAGAGAGAGAAAAGACCTTGAGAAAGACACAGTGAAGGCATCATATTTTATCACGATATTATTTCGGGAACAATGTTTACGCGGGTAATACAGCGCAGTACTTAGTAGCTAGTCAGTAATAATCGGTAATGATTATAAGGTTATGGTCCCTAACGTTACTGCAGCAGTTTGGCATGATGCCATCCCTATGGCACCATACATAATATGATTATTATTAAATCGTTATAGGGAATAATATTTTAATTATGATTGTAAAAGATTTTATGCATTGTAAAGAAACCATTTGAAAAAGATCCTGTAATAAAGATATCTGTTTTATAATAAATGTCGCATGATAATCAGAAAAAGCGGATAGTTGCAAAAATCCTAGGACGTTTGCGAAAAACCTGATAATTGGATACTAAAAAAGTTTTCTCGATGTTTCGAGCTATATTTATCTTTTTATCTTTACGAAAATCCATACATCCTTAGGATAATTGGAAACCTAATTGCGGATTCGCTAATATAAACTACCATTTTTTTTGTGACCCAGGAAGAATGTACTGACGGGACCCGGGGGAGTGGGAGGGGTTATATGGGACTTGAGGTTGTCCTGCGGGACGCTATGTGTCTAACAAACTAAGTGGGATTTCTAATAGCTATTTTAACCAATCGGAGCATCCGCCAGTCAATGCTCATAAAATGATTGTCTTTCGTGATTATCCTAGCGTCTACTGGATTTCTGCAATGATTCTAAAAATAGCAGAGCAGGTCGAGAAAAGGTTTCTTGGTTTTCTCAATTATGAAATGTTTTTCTGCATTCGTCGCAGATTTTGCGAAATGATTCCGTTTCTCCGATTGTCCTGCGACATATTATATACTGTATAAATAACTTTAAGCCGCGAAAAACGCTTCCATCATACCACAAGTTTGTTCGGCAGTTTTTACGAAAATACCGAATATTGGTTGAGTAACTGAATGGTAAGTGGCGGGGACTCAATCAATCACAAATATTGACTGGGGTTCGGTAAATTTGTTTTGGAGTGCCTCTGAAGCTCTTCACACAATAACGTTTATAGTGGGCTTGAGTATACCTAATATAATGTACAATGTGTTTAAAAAGGTTGAATAATATTTAAGGGGTTACAGCTACCAGTCAAACAGAACATCTTTAAAAAAAATACTAGGTACATCCTATATAAATCTATCAGCTGAACGAAAAATTTGTATAGAAATTAGACTTACAGCGGGGTCAGAGTCCTGATGATGCGTCGTGTAGACGCGAAACACGTGTCGATAGATGAATGATGTCAGTAACAAAAAAATACCTAATAGAATTTCCTCTTTGCATGCAATTTTGCGGGCGGGAAGGCGGTGCACTGCGCATGTTGTTTTTGATATTAAAAATCGGAACTAAAAACTAAATATATTTGTTCCAGGAGTATTCCTGAAACAAGGAAGGAGTTCCGAAAAGTAACGCCAAGTTGGATCAATTAGAAAGTAGAATTAATTAATAAAAAAAGATAAGTAGTTTTATGTCAATAAATCTATGAAGTAGCTAATGATTTATCCGTGCGTTCGGAAAGTCGTCCGGAGAGATAGGTTTTTACCTCTACAAGGAGAACGCACGATAAACTTGTAAAGATTACTTTTCCTTCTGTCAGCATTATAATATTGGGTTCTGGAAGTATGGTTGTGGTGATTTGGTCAATGAATCTGCTTAATAATATACTTTTCAATCCTCTTGCTCAAAAAGTCCGTCATTGTTGCGTACCAGAGCGGGGCTAAAATAACTTTTCAAGCTCTAGGCAATAATGTAAATTTCTTTATAATTTTAGTCTGTTACTAACGAGATTATATTTTTTTAGTGTCGCACGTAGCCAAATTGTTTTGATGAAACTAATTATTTTATTTTCTCACAATCGTACCGAAAAGTAGTGTGGCACTAAAATCCATTAGGTACCTCGGTTTCTATTTACTCCCTAGCTAAAGCTCGGGAGTATAACTACCTCTCGTGGCCTTGGCCCCTTGTACAATCTACTATCTATTAAAAAAATAAAAACTATCATTACAAGTAATTTGGCTACCTTCCTCTATCCACCTTTGCTAATTACACTAATGTAGATCAATTCGAAAATTGTCTGACCGAATTGTCAGATTACTATAGATTTATATCAGGTAGGTATCCAAAATGCTGGCGACATTGCCTCGTTGAATTGCAATGCATAACTACTTATATAATTAAGTAAATAAATACATAGTTCTTTTGTAGTGGTAGGCCTCTTTAGCAGAGGGCCGCCTGGGGAAGTACCACACCTTTGCCAGTTATTCATCCGCCAAGCGGTAATGTGCAAACGTTACTGTGTTCCGGACTGAAGGGCAATGTTACCAGCGAAATTACTGGGCATGATGAGATTCAACAACTAATATCTCAGGGTGACACGCGCAGTGCAGTGCCGCGCCGAATTTTGAATTTTAAAGCACTGGGTGGCACTGTGTCTGATATGGGCAATCATGATGCTTACCATCAGGCACCTGATTTGCTCGTCTTGTCATTCATTATCATAAAAAAAAAAAAAAAAAAAAAAAAAAAAAAAAAAAAAAAAAAACAAGGTCAAATAATCAAAAACCTCTAAAAAGAAGTTTATAATTATTATACGCTGTTTAATACCTAAGTACATATTAAATTGCCTATTTATTGCCCATTTATTATTATCGCCACCCTACCTTTACTTTTCATTTAGAATTTATAATTTAAAATAAAACAAGTGAAAACGAGAGGCACCCTCAAAATCTTCGTGTTTTGTCGTAAATTAATTTTTGTTTGTCGTTGCGTCGTCTATATAATTTACATTAAAATAATTCTGCCTAACAGTAAAACTCTGAAAGAAAATTCGTTTATTGTGACAAAAAGGAGAAAATTCCGTCCGAACAAAATACGATCCCAATTAGCTCTAAATTGCGTTTCAAATTAACGTATAAAGGAAATACAAAGGTTCACATTAAACTCGCAAAACTTGAGTCTCAAGCTTAGAAGACAATTAACAAGTTGATTTGCGGAATTATTTCGACACTGTTCTAATTCCCTGTGTTACTTAACTTTAATTGCTATTCAACATGGCAATGCCGCCAGCATATTAGCAGCGTACCCAATAGGGTACGCTGCCATCTGACAGTGGTTTAGAGCACTTGGATTTTCTATAGGCTGACATGTCTGCCTGTGGATTTTCGAAGTGTTCTATGGTATAGTGTATTTAGTTAGGGTAGATAGTAAGTATGTAGCTCTATTGTTTAGTCTTTTTTCAATAAAGGCACTATGCCATAGTAAAAAAAAAACTTAACTTTGTTATGTGTTCAATTTCACTGATGGATTCAATAGCAGCTGTTGATATTCCGAGATCATCGGAAGAAGAATTCTGCATAATTTTGATCCATGCACAAACAAAATATAGATAGGTACACTAGTACACTGCAGCAATATTGAGGTAAACGTACAACCCTGCATTATAGCTTACGCGGTTTATAAAATTAGGCAACTAACAGATGTAGCCACGGCGAGATTAGTGTACTTTGCATATTTCCATAGCTTGATGTCTTATGGGATTCTGTTGTGGGGGTCAGCCGCAGATATAGAAACTATCTTTATACTACAAAAACGTGCGATTCGTGCCATCTATGAGATGCGTCCACGCGAATCCCTGAGGGAATTATTTAAAGAAATAAACATACTGACCCTACCATCCTTATACATTTATGAGAACATCATGTATGTGCGTAAAAATTTACATAAATTCAAATTAAATGGTGACCTTCATAATTTTAATACTAGGAATAAAGACAAAATAGCTGTACCTAGCTTTAAATTATCTAAAACAAATAAAAAGACATTCTTAGGAAATAGTGTACGTTTCTATAAAAAAATCCCCAAAGAGATAACTGGGCTCTCAGAGGGTAAATTCAAAACCTGTATAAAATCTACTTTACTAAAGAAGGCTTATTATAAAGTCAACCAGTACATAGAGGACAAAGATGCTTGGAAACTTCTGCATAGCCGCCTCGCGGCACCTTCAAAGAAAACGAATGTAAGCAAACCAAATATTGTGAAACTATCTGTTGAAAAAATTAAGCCCTACAAGTTTCTTGTGCGTTCTTCTTGTAGAGGTATCTTTCCGAACGCACGGTAGACTCAGTACTGTTTATCTTCATTGACGTACAAAAGTGTCAGATTATGACCTATTTGAATAAAGCTGTTTTGAGTTTGAGTTTTGAATTATGTACAGAGAAGGAAATGACCATACTTAATAAAATAAATGTTTTAGAGAAGAATATCCCCACTACCGTGTAATGGGTTAGGTTTAATCAAATTGTAACCAAATAGAATAGGATCTATTTATTCTATATTCTGGTTAGACTTGTATTATTAGAACTCATAGCATTTTTAAATGGGTAATCACTATACGTATATAATAAAAAATTCTTAGTTACTTACTGACTGACATGCAACGCCGAGCCCAAACCTCTAATCCTAGAGACTTGAACCTTGGAATGTAGGTTCTTTTCGTTGTATGGACGTGTGCTAAGAAAGGACTTTTTAAAAATCCACATTCTAAGGGGTCCAATAAGTGCGTCAAAGTTTTGGTATAAATCTTCCATATTTCATAATTGCGAGCGGGCAAAGCCGCTGTTCTTAAGCTGGTATAATAATATATTCCTTGTTATTCTTGTCTACCAGCTGCTAAAATGCTAAACTTAAACACAAGTATGTACAATACAGGTAAATAAAAAGAGAGTAGAGTCAAGACTCAAAACAACCCTAAACGTTCGAAACGAAACGGTCTCGAAACGCCCGTGAAGGCGGGAAGTCGGCGATGCAGATATCGCTAGCTAGGCACCGTAGGCACGTCGCATCCGCGGGCCCAGGAGAAGCGATCGAGCTGGCCACCTGCCCTGCCCCCGCGGTACCCTACCTCTGGCCCTCTAGCCGCAGTCAGCCTCCGACCGTTGATCCGGTAACACGTCCCCGCTCGGTCCTGTACTCGCTTTCTCGTACCTAACCTAAAAGAGGTTTCATGAATTAAAACTTTGAACCCCAGCCCCCTAATTGGGCTACCTTGTACTCTTCCAAGAGTGTGCTGTGTTGAGTGTATTTTCCTAAGGATTTTGTGGTGGTGTGGACAGATTGTGAGAAGGCGAAAGGGTTTCTTTTCTTTTTTCATTTAGGGTGAGTTTTATTTTCTAAATAATTTAAGGACCTACCTAACATGTAAAGAATATGGTATGACATATTCAAATGCAAGAAGCAGTAATATATAAACGTAGAGGTAATATACCTTCTTGTAGTATGTTTCGTACGCAGTGTGGAGTTTCAGTTTGAATTTCAGCACGAGGCACGTTTTATAGGGAGATAAGGATATAATAATGGTTCTGAATATTAACATAACCCTGGAAAGTTTAATAAAGGCTTATTCTATCTTATTATCCTGTACAGCACAGGATACTCACATTTAATCAAGGTATACGGACAGGTAAGGTATATTACAGTATAATAGTAATACAGTATTATAATCATTTAAATCAAAGTACACAAGTAAACGTTGAATAAGGAGTAGAAAAAAATGGAAGCGCCTTTGTATTGATCGAAAATATAGTAATTGAATCAACAATTAAGTATGTAAAATATATTTCTTTACGTTTCCATTTCAAAATTATTTTGCGAAGCCGTACCTAGATACTATTATTATGTACACTGTTCGACTATTATAAAAGCAATATGCCTTTTATATTATATCTATCTACCTTTATTTACATCATAAAGCCATCTCTATTATCTCCATGTATTTCAGTTTACAGCACATAATAAAACTATATCTAGTACTACCTATGTTATTAATTACCTTCAGACTACTATTATTTAAAGAAGATAAGATACGTTATATTAAAAATAAGTCTGTGTTATCATTTCAAAGAGAATTTTAAGAAGCAGTTTCGCAGAAGACGCAGTAACATTCGCCGTGATCATTAGCTACCGAGAGCTATGTAAAATCTAAGGATCCATCGGTTATCATAGAGAACAAATACATTCATTTATTCATCAATTTGGCCAGAATATGACACTTATGCAAGTCAATGAAGATAAAGAGTAATGGATGTACCGTGCGCTCGGAAACACACCTCGTTGGAACCCCTTCGGAAAGACATACGTATGGTCAAATGTAGTCAAAAAATTTGATATCGTATTTATATTAAAACCCCGCTAAAAGCTACATCGGCAAACAAAACCAAAGATATGTATTTACTTATGCAATATAACATTTATGCGATGGACACGATAATATAATGCAGTTAACCATTACGAATAAAATTTAACAATAGAAAAGAAGGCCGCCTGGACAACATCTTTCAAATAAACCAAAAATCAAAACCAATTCAAATATAAGAATGGAAGAATTATGCAAACATATTAAAGCCGATACGAGTTTACGCGATTGATATAATGTCCTCCTTTACAACAATCGGTAATTTATAGCAAGCATAGCAATTGTAGTTTTAGTTTGTGTCTTTTGTGCAGTTTTGTCCTAATAAATTAAATGTACTGTACTTTTCAAAAGTACAGTATACATAACTGAAAACATTAGTAAACTATATAATATTGTTTAAACGATTTTATAATATAACTTATTCGTTATCTATGCGATCGAGTCCTCTTGAAGTCGATTGTTATTCATAGCAACCTCAGCGCTATGGACAAGGAGAAAGAACTAATTAGAATTCTATTGAGCTATGTTTAATAACACGGAATTTTTATTTTATCGTTTAACGAACCTTGAATGATAATGCTGTGACACAAGTCTCTACGTCATAATAAAAAAACTTTCGTTATTAAAATTGTGCCTTCAAATTGTGATTGAAACTAGAGAGATATATTGCCAATCATTATTTTGATTTTATTTGGTGTTTAAATCTTCTAGACGCATAATTGTAATTTTTCGAGTTGTGTCATTGTTCTTGCAAACAAGCGATTTTATAAGACGATAATCACCTTTAAAATATTAGATCGATGGGATATTAGAGAATTATTTTAGATAGATAATCTTGAAGTAAGTATACGTAAATTTGAATTTTCGTGAATTAATGATCAGTTCATGAACATCCTGAAGGAAATTCACAATAAGCGTGATTTAAAATTGCCGAGTTCGTTTAACAACTACATACCTGACCTAAAACATCATCTGCGATGCCACAGAATATGCGGGGGCCGTGATGCGGAGTGACGTGAACAATAAACACTATGAAAACTTGCACAATCCATCCGGCAGATAAGCGTATTGAAACCTGTTTCGTAATACCTGCCGGTAATGGGCGTGCGTGAAATTGGTGATTGATAGATAAGCAGGTTTTATCTTCATGTGCTGATGTAACCGCGATCATGGTCAGCCTGACAGCGTGGAAGTGGTTCTGATTCTGCCAAACACTTAAATAAGATTGGTGATTGATGGTTATCATATTACTTTCTACTAATAAATATTTTAGAACAACCAAAACGGATTACCTACCTTTTGTCAGATTAATTTTCTTACCTTATCTAACTAATAATTATATTGTGATAAAACATCACTTATTCTTCTATTTATCTGAAGACAATGGTTTATATTAGATTAAGAAGTAGATAAATTAATGGTTATGTTCATAAGTAATTTATGAATATTTTATCTTACTCTACCAAACAGGATTTTTTGAGACCGTTTTCAATGGAAATATACGAGTAACATAATGTCGCTCGAAAACACGGGCTATTTAATTACTCGGACTTTTGATAGGTGTACACGGAGGCCATTTTAAGTCCAACGTGCAGAGGACCCTTTGAGTTTTTAATATAATAGTATTGGATAGCACATCTGGGTTCATCTCTGAAATCATCTACAGAAGATGAGCTCAAAGACAGCCCCTGCTAGGTCCAAGGGGTATTGAGAATGGACGGAAACAATTTCATTGGGCAATGGTGTGATTTCTCGATGGATGGTGACCGGGGTATTGCTCGAGACTCCGACACCTGCCAATACCGTCTCGTGGTGAAATAATAATAATTATAATTATGTACTATGATCATATTTTGATGACTGCTATGAATCCTAAAATTGCTTCCTAAAAATCGCCTACACAGTTCTTTATGCCATGAAATGAACATTATAACCTCGTTAAACTTCAGATGAAAGGTAAAATCATTTTCGTTTCAAGAAATTGAAACAGAAATTGAGAAACTAAATTCAATTCATTCCATCTATTTTATTTTAAATCTTGTTACACTGAAACGAGAAATGAATACTCAAATTTGTTTCTCTACTTTAAAAATAAATTGTTAAGGCATACGTATGTATGCATAGTTTAAGGTTCCATATCTAGATACCAAGAACAAACAGTGCCATCTATTAGTTCCTTGCGCAAAATATGGAAATGTGCAGTAAAATGGCCATAACTTTTGTTTGCGTTAACTTAGAAGTATGATTTTTTACAGCCACAAGGGACCGGAAACCTGAGTGAGTTGATATCAATTTCAACTTGATACCTTTACGCGTTCTCGTTAAAAAGTGTCTTGACAGACGGACAGACAGACAGACAGGTTCTTTTTTTCCTTTTGAGGTGTGGAACTCTAAAAATAATAATATTGTTTTTAATACATAATATAGATAGGTACTTTTTAATAACAATGAGTTAAAAATAGAAATCAATTCACTTCTGTACACAATAAATAAAAATATGTTTTCAAAATAATATAATAAAAACTTTTGCCCAAGAGTCTCATCAAAATAACAGTCATAAAACAATAAATCCATCATTCACATTAATAGCAATGTTTCAGCTTCGAAATTGGATTGGTCGTTTAAAGAGAATAAAATCTTGGTGCTTATAATTGGTTTTAAGAAAAGGAGAAGGCTCATAATTGTATTATTTCATCTACCACGGACGAAATGATAACCTTTTAATAACAAAAATCAAATAGGGGCTCTGCATACTGGGCGACCTCAGTTGAAGAAACCATCAACTTATTTGGTTAACTATCAACTTTTTAAAGTTAAAGTTGCCAGTTGTAGCAACTAAAATTCCAAGTTTATGATTTCCGCAATCCTATTAATATTACGAATGCGAAAGTTCGTTAGAATGGATGGATGTTTGCCACTACTTCACGCCAAAACTACTAAACCGATTGGACTGAAATTCAGTATGTAGATAGCTCATTAACCTGGAATAACACACAAGGTACTTATCATCCCAATATTCCCACGGAAACTAAAAGACTACGCGGGTGAAACTGCGGGGTATAGCTAGTTCTTAATAAACTGCGGGGTATAGCTAGTTCTTAATAAACTGCGGGGTATAGCTAGTTCTTAATAAACTGCGGGGTATAGCTAGTTCTTAATAAACTGCGGGGTATAGCTAGTTCTTAATAAACTGCGGGGTATAGCTAGTTCTTAATAAACTGCGGGGTATAGCTAGTTCTTAATAAACTGCGGGGTATAGCTAGTTCTTAATAAACTGCGGGGTATAGCTAGTTCTTAATAAACTGCGGGGTATAGCTAGTTCTTAATAAACTGCGGGGTATAGCTAGTTCTTAATAAACTGCGGGGTATAGCTAGTTCTTAATAAACTGCGGGGTATAGCTAGTTCTTAATAAACTGCGGGGTATAGCTAGTTCTTAATAAACTGCGGGGTATAGCTAGTTCTTAATAAACTGCGGGGTATAGCTAGTTCTTAATAAACTTTTAAAATCGTTCGACTCGTTGCGGTTGCTGATTGGGGAAATCAGCAACATAACATAACTATAGTAAAAAATCAACAACTGCAGCAATTTGAAACTGATTCGAGTCACAAGACATTTACAGCAACTGAAAACTGAAACTAGAAACTGAAGTGGATATGTCTGCACAGTTTTTTTATGAAACAATAGTGTAAATAGCTAGTTGCAAGTTGCCTGTTGCCGCAACACGAAACTAAAAGTTGCCCTGTATGCTGAGCGCCTTAGAACGCATCAAACTAAATTTGCAGACCTTAGACATAAATTGGTGTAACTGACATTTTCAAAAGATATCAATCAACTCAATATCAATTAATTCTTTAGCTGCTATAAAATAATGAAATTAATGTTAGTTAAGAATTTAAAAAATACATTTTTAATAGAACAGAGAGGTAAAAATTTTATATTTTCCGTAGCCTGATCTCATAAACCTGAATTAACTTTCAGTAA
The DNA here is from genome assembly GCA_947063395.1 of Hemistola chrysoprasaria. Lineage (NCBI taxonomy): Eukaryota > Metazoa > Arthropoda > Insecta > Lepidoptera > Geometridae > Hemistola > Hemistola chrysoprasaria. The sequence goes on from OX346714.1 coordinate 12,898,394, forward strand.
TTCTTGTTTGCGTTTCAAATGCAGAGAGAGTAATTAAACACAGCTGTGAGTAAAACAAATGACGAGAAATCTTCTTTTAGCATTCGTTACGTTTAAATAGTTTTTGATAAAAATAGAATTCTATTACATAAGTTTGAACTGATTCCGCAAAGTCAAATAAATACCGTAAAAGCGAATCCTAAACCAACACAGTCTAAGTATTGTAACTACAGAAGACAAAAGCGAAATTCCGAGTGTTTTTTCTTGTGAAAAGTTTCCGGTCTTAAGCGAGAATGTAGCAAATGGTCCAGTTGTAGAGAGATGGCGCGGACGTGATAGCGCTCCGGTAATAAATCTGAACAAACTCTTGTTTATTTCTTCTAATTTCTTAGGAAATATCGCTTATAGACGCTGCGCTGATCTGTTCCTTGATTTATTTATGTAAAACGTAGGTGATTACGTATTTATTAGAAGTCTGGGTCTTATGTCTAGGTCTTATGAAGTGTTTAGCGTCTCTTGGTTTCATGGAATAAAAATAAGTTTGATTTCACATAACAGATACATATATATCTATTACGAGCTAAGTATGTACTATTTATTTACCGATGAACCGAAGCTACCGATCATCTAAAATATTCTTCGTCACTGGTTAATTTTTTATATTTTTAATCTATAATGAAACCACAGAATGACACATAAAAATAAATTAACACGATAGCAAATCAAAGCATGACTTGCTTATAAACGCTATTAATTCTACCTGAATGGAACTCTTAGATTTCTGCAGATCTATTCAACTAGAGAAGCGCCATATAATACTTCAGATGAAGATGAGTCAGGCATATTTCATTTCAGCGAGAGAATCTAGGTCATCGCATTGAGCGTATTTAAAACGCGTTTATGAATTGATTATTTTGATATTCCAATTTGATATCAGCTGAGTGATCGGGAAATGGACGGCGTGAATCAAAAAAAGTATGATTAAAGCAATTTTTAACAATAAATAAATGCTTAATATTTTGATATAATAACTGAATATTTTTCGATTGTTTTTCTTATAAAAAGGCAGCTTTTGACACTAAGCAGAAAGAGCGCAGACGTGTATCGGATCGGAATTACGGCGTGTCTAATTCCTTGAAGTTAATAGTTAATATTAAGAAATATTATCTAGGGTGTTGTATATTAAGAAACCTTGGGTCCATGTGGGCCAGCTGCATTTGAGCTGCACAAAACGATGGCTAAGCGTTTGGTGGAGGCGTCAAGTGACCGAAATGCTGGCTTGTATTTTGTCCAAAGGATTAGCATCTGCATCCAACGCCGCCAGCATACTGGCCACCTTCCCCTCAACCAAGGGTTTAGCAGACCTCGATTGTTAGATAGGTTTTAGCTAGGTATAGGTTTTATTCTAGTTTAGTGTTAATTTTATTAATATGTTTTAACATCCAGCCATAGAGCGCGTGACGGGCGTTTTTTCTTGGCGTATTCCTAACCTGTCGCGCGCCCGCGTTTTGTCTGCTTTAATGATATTCTACTACACTTCTTATACTATACTTCTACTTCCATTCCCCTAATCTTAAAGTCAGGAATCAAGCGAAACTGATTAGCAAGTAGTTATAATCTCAATAGAGACTCCAGGGACCAATTAACTGATCTACTATAGATCTACAAGTAAGGGCAGAGTTCCAAGTTTCAATGGTTTAACGTACCTATTTACTTCTTGTGTGTTGGTGATTGGTTGTGATGAAAGTGGAATAAGCAAAAGTCGTGTGTCAGGATCGTAACAAATGGTACGAAATAGGCGATTTCACATACCCGCCCGCACCCGAATGCGGAGCCGGGATTTTTGTTTGCCATAATAATAATAATAATAATAATATGAGACAACAACAAATATTTGGCCGGGAATTGAACCCGGAACCTGCGGCTCAGAAGGCTGAGCCAACTGGACAGTCTACCCCAACGAGAACAAGTCATGACTGTACGTTTATACCTATAAATTGATATAGCTTTTATTATTTATTTGCATTTTATGTTAGATGTAACAATTTGATTTTTACTGCGTTATCCAAACTATAGATCTAGCGCCTCCTGTGCTCACACTGCGGTATCTGAGGTAAACAGCATAGGTCCTTTAAAAAACTATTTAAATAAGAAATAATAAAGAAGAAAATTATTTATATGATAATGTATGTATTTAGGTAATATTATTATTAATAAGATTATATTTGAATTTCACAAAAATGAATTATAGTCATGACGTAATAATTTATATTATGCACTTATGACTTGCCTATTATGACGTTCAATGTTTGGTGAAATAAAAAAAAATGAAATGAAATTTGTTACGTAGCGTAAGTAGTTTAAATCAAGTAACACATAAAAAACACAACGCAGACACAACTATTATATTTTAAAGTGTTTTTAAAGTGTAAAAAAAGTTCTTTGTTAAAAATGTATTACCATATCGGTGTTTATTCAAGCTGTATCGTTATTCTAATAAACAATGACTAATTTAGGCTTAGCCTCCAACTTTCAGTATCTATAACGCTGTGTATTAATAAATAAAGTGGCCAGTAGAACGGCCAGATTATTAAATATTCAAGGCAACACTGGAACAGGCTGGCCCACTATTTTTACCTATCCTACTTTCCCAGTGCCGGATAAGAGCGGCTTTTCTGATGAATTTTTGATGAAAGAAAATTAACCTGTAGAGTTACGTGAGTTTTATTGGAAACTGATTAATTTTTTTTCTTACAACATACAATCACGCCTTTTTATCTAGTTATCATTTGTATCTAGTGGAGCGCGTGCGAAGACCTGTAAATATCCTATATTATATCCTATGTTACCAGCTTATATAGCTTTTATGGCTTTGATCCGCTCAAAAGTACTTGTATTAAATGAGTACTTTTGAGCGGAGAAAGTTTGTGAATAATAATCCAAATATTGATTATCGTTAATATAATCCAAATATATTAATTTCGTAAACTATCCAATCTATAAAAGCTTGACCTTTCCAGGCAAGCCACAGAAATCGTTTAATTATTTCTCTTAGGGATAAATTCTTAAGTAGTCCGACCGAGAAAACTTCTCAACAAACCCTTTGGTGAAGCTCTTTTCGGCCGATCGATCATTTGAGGTTTCATTAATACCCTCCCCTTACATCATTAAATATTTGGAAGAAGAAAAATAAAGTTTGATAACATTCAGGAAAATGGAGGTTTAAAATGGTGAATTATTTTGTTTATAAAGGAACTCGGTGGGATACCTACTTACTCCTTTTACTCTGAGATATGAACAATAATCTGCGCATTTTTCCTGTTCTCGGTTTGATAAAGAACTCTACCATATACCTAAAACATGTAACAAACATGTGTGTGTAGTAATTAATATACCCGTTAACCTAATTAACTTTAAAGGAATTAATTTCGAAATTCGCTTTAGTATTACTTTCACCTTTTTGTATCAAGTTTCATAATGTGAACGTATAAAAACTTCAGTTTGAGATATGAGGTATTTAAAGTAACGCGCGTAGCGTTACTTTAAATATTCACTACAAGTTAATAGGAGTTTAAAAAAATAAATAAATAACTAAATCGTCTTTGTCTTAAAAATATATATTTTTTAATGATAGTGAGTAACAAGACGAGCAAATCAGGTAAGCGTCAGGATTGCTCATATTTTACACAGTGCCACCCAGTGTTTTAAAATTTAAAATTGTGCGCGGCATTGCATTGCGCCTGTCACCCCGTGATATTAGTAGTTGAATCTCATCATGCCCAGTAATTTTGCTGTTAACATTGCCCTTGAGACCAAAACACAGTAATATTTGCACATTACTGCTTGGCGGATGAATATCAGGCTAAGGTGTACATTTTTTTTTTTTTTTTTTTTTTTTTATACTTTTTTTTTTTTTTTTTTTTTGGCAGAGTGCCTTTATTGAAAAAAGACTAAACAATAGAGCTACCTACTTACTACCTACCCTAACTAAATACACTATACCATAGATATACTAGGTGTACATATCAGGATATACATTTATTGGATACCATATTTTGCCAATAATACTTTATAATAATACCTTATATACTCGTACCATATTTAATAAATTACAGTACCAAAACAGGTCTTAACTTGAAATTCCCCTGGCTTACCAATCAACAACTGATGATCCCTGAAATTCTACGCCGGAACCATAAAGACCGTTATACACTGTATTGGCAAGAATCGTAATATCCGGGCTTGATACAACGTCGAGTGTTATCTCCGGCCCTCCGTTTGAAAATATCTATTCTTTGTGTCGTGTGAAAGTACTTTAGTCTCCACTTGTGTTGAGGGTCTGCCAATATTGATTCGGTTAAGTTGGTATTTGGTTTATTTGGCTACGGGGTAACACAATACTCAGTAACGGTCAAGTAGGATGTCGTATATATGATTAAAGTACTTTTTTATGTGGAACGTTTTTATGTGTCTGGATTTAATGCCGTGGAGTTACCGGCTTTAGAATAGTACTCCACCCTCTCTACTCGTGGTTGCCGTAAGAGCCGGCTAAGGGTTAACAGATTCAGAGGACGGGCAGCAGCGTCCTCTGCAAAAAATCATCAAACTGCGCTCGACAACCCGCCTGCCAAACGTGTCGAGTATTGACAAAACCTCCCGTTATGGGGGAGGCCTATGTTCAGTAGTAGATTACCAACGGCTGAGATGATGAGGATGATTTGATCCAGTCTAAAAATGCATTTTCCTTTAATTATTTAGCTACAAAAAGTAATTTTGTCTCCATAAGCTTTGTTTAGAAGAGAAGTGTAGTATGTTACGTATGGACCAAATTCTACTAACATTATTAAATTTCTACAAATTAAGATTAATGTAAGTACTTACAAGTAAACTAGCATTATATAGGTATGTAGGTATCCTAAGAGTAAAAGTAGAATCCTAATCCTATCCTAAGAGTAGAATGTATCTATTTATGAGCTCGACTGCCGATCAGGAGATCCCGGTGCGATACCCAGGTCAGGCATAGTGTTAAATATTAGATTAATTCATTAGGAATTATCTTCTATGTTTGTAGTGATTGTATGTTATGGTTTATGTTATATTTTCTATTTAAAAACGTTAGGTTTACTTCTCGACCATGCAATGAAACAGTAATATTTACTTAAGTCGCTAATAACTGAATAATATTAAATATTACAAACTACAGTCAGAGAGTACCAAAGAAAATAATCAACGCCAGAATGACGCATATTTTGCGATATCATTATCACCAATTTATATCGCTGTTGTTAAATTAGACCATTGCTGTGTATTTTACTAATATTGCACTTTAGTTCACTGTATTTTTTTTTAATTTGCTTATTAATTTTTATTTGGCTGCCTTGTTGGTGTTTTGGTCACAAACACAACTGCTAGTAAAAGATCCTAGGTTTAATTCCCAGGTCAGGCAATTTTTTTATCAATTACAGTTTGATATAATTGAGCTCAGCTGATAGCAATAAGCTCGTTCCCGTAATTACATGGGACCTAAAATGAACCGTTGTTATACCTACCGGGACTGAGTCTGGGGTACGGGTTAGGCACGATTCACACTACTTCCGATTCGCACAGCTCGATAAATACCTACGAAAAGATCCCGCTATGCACTGATTCCTAAAATTTTATGAAACAATGAATTTTGTAGTGGTAGGCCTCTTTTGCAGGGGGCCGCTTGGGGAAGTACCACACCTTTGCCAGTTATTCATCCGCCAAGCAGTAATGTGCAAACATTACTGTGTTCCGGTATGAAGGGCAATGTTACCAGCGAAATTACTGGGCATGATAGATCAACAACTCCTATCTCATGGTGACAGGAGCAGAATAGTGCCGCGCAGCATTTTAAATTTTAAAAAACTGGATGGCACTGTGTCTGATATGGGCAATCATGATGCTTACCATCAGGCACCTGATTTGCTCGTCTTGTTACTTACTATCATAAAAAAAAAGGAATACAGTTGAATAGAAATTTGATTTGTTATAAGGTAATTTGAACAATGATTAATAATTATAATAGAGTAAAATAACTTCAATAGTCTTAGATAAATTATTGTTATTCTAACTCGTCGGGGAGAAGATGTGTTGTTATGTTGTTATGTATGAGCAATCAAGATTGAAAAAACTTTTCGTTAAATCTTTGATCTTATTGAACGACTTATGCGCAGGATTAAGTATCTCTAAGAGCTAAAAAGCAGTCGATTGAAAAATAGGAACATCAAAGGGGTTTGCTCAATGCATTTATTATACGGCTTTCAGAACGGTTACGTGAAATAATATTTTGGAAATGCAGACAACAGCAATTATTTTTGCTTTTAGCTCGTAGTCCACTGTTTGTGTTTTGGAAACTGCTCTCGGGAGCTATTTAAATGGACGTTTCATTTAGGGTTCCCTATTTATTCGCATAAAATCGTTAGGCATAATATCACATAGCATACATTTTTAGCTTAATAATTATAACGCATAATCATCATTACGCATAAACATATTATGTACAACAATAAATTATGTTAGTAATATTATTACGCATTGAAAATTGAATATAATATTATTATTCTATTCAACTGTGTTTATTTTTATTAAAACAATGTTTTTACATAATGATTTCATAGGTTTTCGCGTATAATGTGTAATAAAATCCGTCAAAAATTGTATAATTGAATGACCAAATTTATATGATTAATTCGTCAAATTTGTTCTGGTAAATGTGTGATTTTTGAAATCAGTTTTATTCAAATTTTGATGTAGCTAATAAAAACAATGAAAAAACTACGCCACTGCAGAGTTATTTGCTATATTTCGATTTTCAAAAACCTTTTTATAGTAATTAATTGTAAAGGCATACGTATGTATTAGCTATGCGTATTGTAGGGTTCCATTCCTACATAGATACCTAAACAAAACACTACCGCCTCCTATACCGCTTCCTACGAACATACAGCGCCATCTAGTTACAAACTACAGCAAACATTAGTAATCACTTTTTTTTTTTATTTTACGGTTCTGGGATTTTTTCTATAAATAAAATCGTTTTATAAAAACCTATAGGCATAAAATAAAATCCATAAAGTGATCCATACTGAGATTCGAACCTAGCCCTACAGTTCGTGAACCTTATTAAAGCCACGGTAACGTTAGACCTTGCGTAAAAATTTTGTTACGTATTTCATACGCGCAAAGTAACATAACATAACATACATTCACGCCTTTTTCCCGAAGGGGTAGGCAGAGGTGTACCCAGGACTCAGTTCCATAGTAGATACACCGACTTTTCGCCAGTATGTTATTGGTCCCATGTAATAGGGGGCGAGCCTATTGCCATCTACCGGGCACAGTTCCAGACTCCAGGCAGTTATTGAGATAATTCCCTATGGAAAAATCCAATAATTAACACTGCCTGACCTGGGGATCGAACCCAGTCGAGCATGCGCCCTCTACGCTACCGAGGCAGTACGCGCAAAGTAGGTACAGAAATATGCAGTATAATGGCCATAACTTTTGATTTCGTCAACTTAGAACCGCAGACCTGAGTATTTGAATTTGATATCTATTTCAAATTTCAACTTGATACTCCACCCGTTCCCGTGAAAAGTGTCTTGACAGACGGACAACAAAATGATACTATAAGGGTTCCTTTTTGGTAGTTTGGTAGTTTTTGAGGTACGAAACCCTAAAAATAATAATCTATACAGCTCAATACTCAATAGAAAATAATGTTTTCGCCTGTGGCTTATATTGTCAATTTCACGCCTTTTCGTCATGTCTAATCGAATTACTGATGCCTGTTTAACAGGGAGCTCCTTTGTCGTTCGGATCACTTGGGCATTAAACTGTGACATGTCTGTTGGAAGATAAGGTCTCTATACACAATACCGTAGCTGCTACACTTGCATAACAGCTCTTTGCACGTGCCACCTAACTCGTATAATGTGTAAACACGCAAATAACTAGCATGCCTGACGTCATGTAATGAATTCAATACTCAACTTGCTACTGGCGTCACGGTTCTCATCGGTCATGGACCGTACTAGCCGCCTTCGCCTGAGAGCTCATCCGCACATAATTGACACATGGACGTTGCACACTGCGCGATTTTCACGTTCTTTTATGCCGCATACGTGCAAATAGTGAATGATCTCCCTGCTGCGGTCTTCCCGCTGAGCTACAACATGGGGCTCTTCAAAAGGAGTATGAATAGGGTGTTGAAGGGTCGGCAACATCATTATGCCTTATAATACCGCTGGTGTTGCAGGTATCCATAGGCGGCGGTAACTGCGAGCCATCAGGCACACCATCTGCTTGTGCAGCCACCTATAGCATAAAAAAAACGAAAGTTATTAAATTAAGGCTACTACTATTATATGTACAAAGTACAACCCATGTATCTATATTATAATGTTATGTCCTCGTATAACGCAGTATATAATTATAATTAAAAAAATTGCTCTACCTAGTAAACTACTAAATATTTCATATCAGTGGGATATATTTATGGAATCTATTATATTTTTGTAGTGGTAGGCCTCTTTTGCAGGGGGTCGCCTGGGAAAGTACCACATCTTTGCCAGTTATTCATCCGCCAAGCAGTAATGTGCTAACATTACTTTGTTCCGGTCTGAAGGGCAATTTTACCAGCGAAATTACTGAGCATGACGAGTTTCATCTCGGGGTGATAGGCGCAGTGCAGTGCCACGCAGAATTTTTAATATTAAAACACTGGGTGGCACTGTGTCTGATATGGGCAATCACGATGCTTACCTTCAGGCACCCGATTTGTTCGTCTTGTTATTCACTATACCATAAAAATAAAAATCTGCAAAAGAAACTCTAGCTAACGATAATAATTTTTGTCCTATTGAATAAACTTAAATTATTATTTATTCTTCTTTTTTAGTTTTCTAGAACGATTTCCGAAAATTAGGTACCCTATGTCCATTGATATAAAGAAAAGGGGAGATGAGGTACTGGTTTCTCGAAAATGGAAAGTTCAAATTAGGTCCCTTTAGGTCCACATACGTCAGTAAAGTAAGGTCGTACGAGCGATTAATATTGTTGTTTCGGTCGCACTTCGGTCTTAGGTATGTCTTTCTATCTTTGTTGTTCATTATATGTCACTTCACACTGAACAAATTGCACGTGCTAATTGTTGAGTAAGCGCTGGGAAAACGTACCCTATCTCCCCTTTTCTTTATATCAATGCCTATGTCACTGCCACTATTGAGACGAATTAAATGACCTCACATATCAAAATCCATCAAACCCTTTGAGGCTTTAGGCCGTGCCAAAGAAACCTCATACATACCCACATACATACATACATATTCTCGAAAAGCATAACCCTCCTTCTTCGCAGTCGGGTAATAAACGAAAACATTGTCCAATCACCCTGCGGCGCTTGCTTATTGTGCCGTGATGACATTGGTTGGCATGTTAGCTTTGTTATATGAAGTAGGTACACTGTAGGTTTATTTACTTACATGGATTATGTAAATAGATGCTTACGCAGGTACCTGAGTATATATATACTAGCCTAGATAACATTTTATGTCAATTTTATACTGCTACGTTCGAGTAGCGTTACCGTGTTTCAGTGACACTTTTTAGATACAAGTATGAAGGAGCAGGGATTAGTTTTCTTGTAGGCCCACACTGCAAGCAGCCCTAATTTTTTTTAAATTACTTTACAAAGTACCATGTACCGTATACATGGTACCAAAAACATAACAGGCAAAGTGTGGGTGTATCTACTATGGGACTGAGTCCTGGGTACACCGCTGCCTACCCCTTCGGAAAAAGGCGTAATCGTATGTTATGTTATAATATCATGTAGGTAATATTATCAAATGTCGTTTTTTTACTATCCTGCTACTTGCGGAACATTAAATATATTTTTTTCTACTTCAAAATATAAAAAGCTATGTAGCGCGTTACAGTGACCAATTCACTTTTTTGTGCTATCAATTTGACTCCATTTGTTCTAGTTTTTAAGCTGAAACACACTAAACCAGTTAAACAAAACAGCTCTATTGTATAAAGTAGGTCGTCAGTAGCGAAAGGAAACAATACCCGGTATAAAAGCGGCCGGTATAACGTAAACTTTTCTATTTCAACCACAATTTTACAGCTCCGGTGTATTTCGATGATTCATGATTGTAGGTAAACGCAGCTTTATTTACGAACTCATATGAAAAATATTATTTCTTTAATATAGTTCTGACTGGAATCACAAAGGAGTTGTTGGTTTTAGGGCCACGTTTTTTTTTTTTTTTATGATAATGAATGGTAAGACGAGCAAATCAGGTGCCTGATGGTAAGCATCATGATTGCCCATATCAGACACAGTGCCACCCAGTGTGTTAAAATTCAAAATTCTGCGCGGCACTGCACTGCGCCTGTCACCCTGAGATATTAGTTGTTGAATCTCATCATGCCCAGTAATTTCGCTGATAACATTGCCCTTCAGACCGGAACACAGTAATGTTTGCACATTACTGCTTGGCGGATGAATAACTGGCATAACTGGCCCCAGGCGGCCCTCTGCTAAAGAGGCCTACCACTACAAAAACGTCGACCTCACATTTAAATTTTGACATAATATTTGATATTAAGATTTTCAAATGTGCATTATAATAATTTTTTTAGTATCGCCAGTAACTGCGATCACAAGAGGGCTACTATGTTTGGAAATATTATAATTGTGAATAGCATTATCTACCCGGCAATAGGATAGACAACTACTTATGTAAGTTTTTTTGGGCCCAGCTTACTTGAATTCCAAGCCCATTTCCTTTAGTTTTTTTTAAGTTATTTTAATATAATGTACTTATTAAAGGAATGAGAAATGAAGTTCTGAAAATACAACGGGAACGAAGTCACGGGTTTACTCCAGAAAATGAATAAAGCTAATTCGTAGTAACAAATAAGCGTGTTGATAGGAGTATGTCGAGATGTGAGGTATAATTTGTAAGTGGTAGTTATGTGTTGATGATTCATTACGCAGAGCGGCGCTTTTATCTCGTCATTTGTTTTACTGCACAGATGCGAGTCTGTCTAGTCACCAGCAGATGGTCCCGTGATGTATTGTTTCATATAGCGGGCGCCACACATTGGCCATATTTGTATCAATATTAACCCATATTAGAGTATGCCCAAGGAGTCGGTAATGACAGAAAATAATCAGTTCAAAACTAAACAAAAGAAATTGAAAAAAAACTTACAGTCATAAAAATTAAATAAAAAAACCGATTCTGGACATACTCGTAATATAATATGGGTTAAGACCGTACGACACCTATCAGGAATCAGACACAAAACCGTGAAAAATTTACCAAATTTATATTCTACAGAACAAAGATTTGGTAAATTTACTTTATACTTCTTTTTTTAGTGCACGTCTAAATAAAAATTACCTATTGTTTAAAAAATGTACTGGTTAATTACCTATATCCAGAGGAAACGGGAATGCAAAACATCGATTTGGTAATTTTTCCATAGTACCTATTGCTAAGAGATATGCTTTTGCTGTTAATACGCGCATCAAATCTTGTGCCCCTATGATAGTGGTTTAAGATTCCAAATATTCTGCATAATTCCAGTAATTGTAATATCATGTAATACGCGTACGTATAGACATAGTAAGTAAGCATGTAAACCGCTTGGGAAACTGAACAGATAGCGGCTGTAATTATTGGGGAATTAGGTCGCGGTTAACGCCTAATACGTTTTAATACTCTATGTTACCAGGGAGAGCTTGTGGGAAGTTTTAGTTGAAGGGATAATCAATTTAAAGACAGATATAATAATTGTTCAAAATGTTGGTACTCTCTAAATATTGAATCCTTGGTTTTTTGGGCTCTCCAAGTTACGTTGGAAAAAAACTGGCAGTTTATAATCAATCATACATTTCGTGATATAGTTTTAATAAAGTTTGGATTGATTAGTGTGTGTATGTGAGCTTAATCTTCATACCTAACGTATTTTATCAGCAGGTCAAACAGCAAGACGCAGTGAGTAATATATAAGTTCATTCTTAATATAAAGCCCGCGACTTAAGTACTTGAACTAAACGATACAAACTCATTACGAACATTGATGTTTCTATATAATATATGGACATACTTGTACATGTTTGTAACATTATATTGATTGCTTTAACCCTGTCAGTATACTAAATTGCATGAAAATTAACGCATGAAGCTAATATAGATATTTTTTTTTATGATACCTAGTGAGTATCAAGACGAGCAAATCACGTGCCTGATGGTAAGCATCATGATTGCCCATATCAGACACAGTGCCACCCAGCGTTTTATAATTCAAAATTCTGCGCGGCACTGCACTGCGCCTGTTACCCTAAGGCCCTAAGTTATTAGTTGTTGAAACTCGTCATGTCCTGTAATTTCGCTGGCTACATTGTCCGTCAGACCGGAACACAGTAATGTTTGCACATTACTGCTTCGTGGATGAATAACTGGCAAAGGTGTGGTACTTACCCAGGCGGCCCCCTGGTTAAGAGGCCTACCACTACTAAATTTGGCACTTTCATAGAGTTTCCTATGCATTATCACACCTTATGAAACCTCACTTCAAATTAGGTAATAGATTATGTCAACAAAAGGAGGGCAGGGCCGGCGGTTATGCAGGGTGCATTGGCGAAAGCATACACTCCCTGAGCGTCATCTTTTAGGTTACATTTTCTGTGGACTAGTTCAATGACATACGAGTATAGAACTTTTTTGTTATTATATCACCATTAGTTACAAATATAAAAGGGTCCTTATCAAATCTGAGATATCAAATTGGAGTGTAACGATTAGTCACCTTTATCGATCCTTTTCGCTTTATATATTTTGAACTGATTTTAGCTTATTGAAATTCTGCTGAAGTAAACGGTAATTTTTTTTAATACATTCTTTATAAATGAATAAATAATATGGGACAACTTCCACACACGGTCACCTGGTCCCAAACTAGGCAGACCTGTACTATGGTAACCAGATAACTGATATACAAACTTATATAAGGTTATAACACCCAGACACAGATCAAACAGACATGTTCATGCACACAAATATTTGACATGGCCGGGGATCGAACCCGGGGCCTGCGGCGCAGAAAGCAGAATTACTACCGTCTGAGCTAACAAGGCTGTCATATTATACACATCTTTATTTTATAAAAGAAGACAATAAGACTAGGGAGTTGTAATGAGATTTTATAATAAAGAATAACATAACATACAATCACGCCTTTTTTCCGAAGAGGTAGCCAGAGGACTCAGTCCCATTGTAGGTAGACCTAAATTTCACCAGTATGTTATTGAGTTATTGGTACTATTTAATAGGGTTGATCCTATTGCCGCATCTACCAGGCACAGTTCTAAACTCAAGTTATTCAGGAAAAATCCAATATTTAACACTTTGCCTGACCTGGGGATCGAACCCTGGACGTCATGATCGGCAGTCGAGCTTGTGCCTGCTCCATTTTTGTACTCACTCATGCATATTAAATTAATACATACATACAATCACGCCGTGTCCCCATCACCCCAATGGGAATTGGGGTGGGCAGAAACAATTTCCCTCGACTCGTCGTTTGTGGGGTACTTCAGACCCGATCTTTTCTTAGTACATTATTAAAAAATAATAGAGTTATAAAAGGAACAAAAACTATTTCCGTCCTTAACAGCGAGTAACCATTAATTAAATTAATTACGAAGTTCTATTGGCATAATAATAATATATTATCCTATCCTAATCCTAATCCTAATCCTAATCCTAATTATCCTAATTATTACTATTATAAAGGCGAAAGTTTGTAAGTATGGATGTATGTATGGATGTTTGTTACTCTTTCACGTCAAAACTACTGAACCGATTGGGCTGAAATTTGGTACGTAAGTAGCTTAGACCCTGGAATAACACATAGGGTACTTTTTATCCCGATATTCCCACGGGAACGAAGACTACGCGGGTAAAACCGCGGGTCACAGCTAGTAATATAATATAATATCCCTATTTTATGTTTTTATAGGTAAAGGAATACCTACAAGACATTTTTACATGAACTGCCGTGGAGAATCCGATAAAACTTTGTTTGATTGTTTTAAAAGCCTACTTATTTTGTTGCTTACGCGAGGAAGTTTGACGCAAATGCCACTTTAGAAGAATAATGTTATAATTAACGATGTCCTCGGCTAAAACTTATCTATCTATATTTATGATTGTCAGCTGTATTCGACACAGAGTAATAAATTCCAGGGATGATGTGGCAGTTTATTCGCAGATAATAATCCATTATTCATCAAAATATTAGGCTGTTATTCATAAGATCTCATTGATAAAATACGTCGTATAATTTTAGAGAACTGATAGAGTAAGACCGACCTTTGTCTTGGCTGTTAAAATTAATATTAACCAATTTTATTAAGCTTCTCTTCGTATTTATTAATATCGATTGCTTTATGGAATAGGTGATTTTTATCATCCACTTAAAAAAGATAACTACAAGGTATAGGTATATTTTTAAACAGGTAAATTCAATACTCGCCAACCCACCTGCCAATCGTGGCGAGTATTGGCAAAGCTCGCATTATGAGGAAGGCATATGTCCAACACTGGACTTCCTATATGGCTGAGGTGATGATGATTATGATGAAATGCAATACTTGGGATCTAGTAGGTGTGTCTGTTTGCTACCCGGTCATGCCTAAACTATCGGACCGATTGCGCTGGAACTTGATTATACATACATACATTCACGCCTTTTTCCCGAAGGGGTAGGCAGAAGTGTACCCAGAACTCAGTCCCATAGTGGATACACCCACATTTCGTCAGTATGTTATTGGTCCCATGTAATAGGGGGCGAGCCTATTGCCATCTACCGGGCACAGACTCCAGGCAGTTATTGAGATAATACATACATACATACATACATTCACGCCTTTTTTCCCGAAGGGGTAGGCAGAGGTGTACCCAGGACTCAGTCCCATAGTAGATACACCCACATTTCGCCAGTATGTTATTGGTCCCATGTAATAGGGGGCGAGCCTATTGCCATCTACCGGGCACAGTTCCAGACTCCAGGCAGTTATTGAGATAATTCCTAATGGAAAAATCCAATATTTAACACTTTGCCTGACCCGGGGATCGAACCCGGGACCTCTTGATCGGCAGTCGAGCATGCGCCCACTACGCCACCGAGGCAGATTATAATATACAATATACGTACACATACTATACTGTAATAATTTACAAAATTTCTACACTTTAGCGATTCGAACACATATTTTATGAAAGAGACGGAACTTAATCACGCTTAAAACATTTATCATTTACCTCGACGTTTCGACTGAGTTGCATATCAGCCGTGATCACGAGCTGAGCTGAGCTGAGTCTCTTTCATAAAATAATATACTAGGTTAAATTCTGAAACCTAGGGTACTATTCAACAATTGCACCGCAAGAAAATTTCATCATCTACATATTTTATCAAGCAAACTTTTTATATGAAGTTTTTACAGATGTACATATTTCGAAGCTTTTTATTGAAGCTTTCGGACACACCTGAGGCAACTTCCACACGCAATAACCTCGTTAACGAATGAGGATGTCATTTAAATAATTCTTACCTTCCATTTGGCTCGAAACAACTGTTTTAATTGCCGTTGTTTATGTCCAGGGAAAGTTTGACAATTTGGATTGGGTGTCTATTCTGTTATGTCCATTTTGTATTCTTCTTTTTATTTTATAAAACTAGCTGTGTCCCGCAGTTTCATCCTGAAAAGTAAATGCGTGTTATTATAGTCCGACACAAAAGAATAGAAACGGAACTAATTTAAAGTGTATGTGTTGATGAAATTGTTTTTACTCTTGTAAAAGACAGTGGCGCCCCCATTATTTTCTACTCTTTTGTGTCGAACTATACATGTCGACCCTGTAATACAGCGTCAAGAACAAGAACATACAGCGCCATCTTTTAGTTACTTGCGCAAAGTATAGAAATATGCAGTTTATTGGCCATAACTTTAGATTGCGTTTACTTAGAAGTATGATTTTTACAGTCACAAGGGACCGCAGATCGGAGTAGGTAGTTGATATCAATTTCAACTTGATACCTCCACACGTTTCCGTTAAAAAGTATCTTAACAGACGGACAGACAGACAGACGGACAACAAATTGATCGTATAAGGGTTTCTTTTTTCCTTATGAGGTACGGAATCCTAAAAATCCAAAAATGAAACGAAAAAAGGCTTCTACGTAGTAAGTGAACATTTAAACATAGCCCAATTAATGCAATACTTTGTAAGTATAAAATGCTTTTTATTTTCTCTCCTTCATTGTAAGTGACAGTAATTCAGTTGTCAATTCCAGTTAGGGCAAAAAAGATCTCTTTCCAGGAGAAGAAAACGTACGTAACACACTTTTTACCGCAAAAAGGTGCCCGGAATTTACCATGCAAATACTTTCTTGACGTGGTGCGTTAACAATTTAATTTTCTACATAAACAGAGAGGAAAAGGTTTTTACTACCGCAACACAATATAAATAAATTGTTAAGGCATACGGGGTTCCATACCTAGATACCAAAAACAAACAACGCCATATGAATGAATGAATGAACATAGTATGAAAATATGCAGTAAAGTAGCTATAACTTTTGATTGCGTTAACGTAGAAGTATAATTTTTTTACAGCCACAAGAGACCTGAGATCTGAGATCTGCAGATCTGAGTAGTTGATACAAATTTCAACTTGACACCTTCACATGTCTTGACAGACGGAAAGACAGACAGACAAACTGACAGCAAATTGATCCTATAAGTGTTTCTTTTTTCCTTCTGAGGTACGGAACCCTTAAAACTGTGTTATTTTGAGATCATACACTTCTTATCATTTTTCTGTTTCTGTTTTATAGGTATAGGTAGAGTTAATAATCTAGCATCCTCAGCAATCTATGTAGCATCATCTTAATATATAATACTTTTCACTATGGAGCCAACTATGAGAACACAAAAATAAATTGCTGTTCAAATAATAAAGTTCCTTAGTTTGAAACAGCTGTTTTTTTTTTGCGATTCTACCTATAGAATTGGCTCTGGTAGTTCAAAATGTAGACTCCAATGACTTTTTAAAGGAAGCTGATTAAATACCAGTAATCCTGTTATAGGGGCAACCTTTCTTTGCTCCTGCATTTCGCTCGTTCGCTCGCTCATTTTCGTCGTAAACACGTGAAGTTTCCAAAGATCAGTGGAAACCCCACTTTCATATATACCCTTTGTACTATGCACATCTCGTTATCTTGGTTAGGTTTACCTTTGTATCTTCGTCCGAGAATAGAAAGTATTGTTAGATCACTAATATATATACCTATCTTATTATATCTAAAAAGAAAATATCAATAATTGTATCTCGGAAACGGCTCGTGTTATTTTGTTGCAATTTCGTTTTCAGACACAGTTCAGACAGGGTTTTGCTTTCTAAGTTTATAATAATGTAGGTGTTTTATCTAAAAACTAAAAAATATCCAGTGAAGCTTACTCGCCAGAAATTATTTTTTTATTTATTTATTTATTTAAATTTTAAAACAGAGTGTCCATATTATATTAGTAACAAAAAAAACCTTAAAATCTATGTTAGTAAATAAAATGAAAATGAAAATCGAGCCAATATTATTATTTGGCACTGGACCAGCACGCTCCATGCATAGTAGCCCAGTGCCACATAAAGGGGTCGTCAGTACGTGCCCCAAACACACTCAGAATTCTGTTGTTGCTGGTCCGCAGCCGCGACTTCATGGAGGACATTGGATATTTATCCTAATTCCTACTAATACTAGGTACTTATAATATCATAAATGCGAAAGTTTGTGAGGATGGATGGTTGGATGGATGTGGACCCTGGAATATAGGAAACACATAGGGAACATTGATCCAGATATTCACACGGGAACGATGTCTACGCGGGTGAAACCAAGGGGCATAAGTATATAGATAGATAGATAGATAATACTTTATTGTACACCACACACAAAGAAAATAACATTACAGGATACAGAAACTAACTTAAATGTACAAGCGGCGGTCTTATCGCTAATAAGCGATTTCTTCCAGACAACCGATGGATGGAGAGGATTTATTTACAGCAGAAAGACGGACGGTAAGTAACTTGGATTATAAAAAAAAGTTGCTTCATTGGACCTCGTAACAATTGTAGCAATATAAATTTGTTTTTATAATTAGGTATCTCATTTAATATACATTAAAAATCCTTTGACCTACATAATTTCATACAATCGACTGTTCCGAAGCTTAGTTACAATTTGTATTAATAATTCTAATGAAACGGTAGAAAACGATCAATTATTTGCTCCATCCGTCCAAAATACAAGGGTCCGTTTGCCAAACAACCACTTTTTGTTATTGGAGAACGATTATTATGTTTACCTTTTACTTGCCTTCATAATAGCCATATAGCTTAGTTTCAAGGTGGTCAATATGAATCTACGAGTACCTTGTATTGGTCTGTTATTCTCATTGAATAAAATAAATCTCATAAAAAAAACATCATTATATTATTCTGATTTCATTGCTGAATTATTTGAGATATCTACTTTGCTGAGAAAATATATTGCACATAGCATATTAATATATACCTAATCATGCCTTTTTAAGAAGGCCGAGGTACACCCACATTTCGCCAGTATTTACCTATTGGTCCCATGTAATAGGGGACGAGTCTATTACCATCTACCAGGCAGTTCCCGACTCCAAGCTTTCATTGAAAAAAAAAATCCAATAACACTTTACATGACCGGGGGATCGAACCCGGAACCTCATGACCAACAGCCAAACTTGCGCCTACTACGCCACCGAGACAGTCAATCAATTATTCAAAATGTTCAAAGAACGTTAGTAAGAACGAAAGTTAGTGTAGGTAAGTGGATACACTTCCCTACACTATAATTTGTAAGTTATAACGTAAGTGGAATAATATACCTACCTAAATAAAATATATGTGAATACATATTTATTTTACCGCAAGAACGAGACTAGCGCTCTTAAAAGTAAGTAATTGTTTATGTTTATTCATCACGATGTTTCGGCTAAGTTGTCCTTGTCACAAGTTTTTTTTTCTTTTCGTAGAATAATAATATAAAAGTATAATTATGTGTTAGAATCGTTAAAAATACGAATCTCACTAATATGTGAATGTTTCTCTGTGTATCTGTATGTTTTAGCAAACATACAAAACATTCTTACCGTCTTCACGCCGAAATTTGGTTTGGAAATAGCTAAGTGTGGCTAAGACCTACAAGTATATCTGCGGGTGACACCGCGTGGCACAGCTAGTATATTTATTTATATGATAGTGAGTGACAATACGAGCTAATCAGGTGCCTGATGGTAAGCATCATGATTGCCCATATCAGACACAGTGCCACCCAGTGTTTTAAAATTCTAAATTCTGCGCGGCACTGCACTGCGCCTGTCACCCTGAGATATTAATTGTTGTAACTCGTCATGCCCAGTAATTTCGCTGGTAACATTGCCCTTCAGACCGGAACACAGTAATGTTTGCATATTGACTGCTTGGCGGATGAATAACTGGCAAAGGTGTGGTACTTCCCCAGGCGGCCTCCTACAATATAAACATACTACTACAAAACACTACAAATATATTTTTAACTAGCGGCCCGCCCCGGCTTCGCACGGGTAGCAGAAGTAGGTATAGTGAACGTTTAACAGGAGTAAATTTGTGATACATTGTATTTTAATAGATACAACCCTAATGGTTTACGCAGCGCACGCAAATTAATGACTATTTTTGTTACAATGACCAAACCTTAACACATGTATAAATTTATCGTGGGCTATTTTGAAGATATTGATAAGTACTACAAACCCCTAGTACATTATATTATTCTACCATCAATGGATTTCACAGCGCACGCAAATTTATGAATATGGTTATTATATTATGTGACACCTTCGTTCACAATATTGCAGTTTTCTTACGGATCCCTATTTTTTTTCAAAATCTCATATAGCCTATGTCACTCACACTGAATTAAGCTATCCATAAGTGAAAGAATTTTTAAAATCGGTCCAGTAGTTTCGGAGCGTATTCGTTACAAACAAAAAAACAAAGGTTCTCTCTTTATAATATTAAGTATAGATGGGTAGGTTAATAAGAGTTTTTTTTGGAATACGAACCTTCATCGTTAGTTTCCAAAGAAAACAACGTTGACACCCCTAAACGTGAGTAGTAAGGTTGAAAATGAAGGTTGAACACGTAAATAGTACTTTACCAGTGAAATATAGGCCGTAATGAAGGGGCCTAATGTTTGTAGGCCGTTAATGTGTTTTTATAGATGTGTTTAGGCGCTGATTTGTGGTTCAGGAGAACTTATAGGTGTGCACAATGGAGACGCCTTTCCGAACTGAGTAATCGTTGTTTATGGAGACATTAAGGTTTTATTCATGCCATCAAATTATTTTGTCTATTAATTGTTCTGAACTAAAGATGTAACTAAATACCTTTCAATAGGTATATAACACTAAACAAACTGGTCAAATGCGAATTGGTCTCGCATAAAATATTTAGGGTTCCTACCCACCATGTACATATTACCTTCCTTATTTATGTAAGTGTCACCTTTCCACACCTACGAAATAATAGACATTAATATAAGAATTTATTCTTACAATACAATACAATACAATACTCTTTATTGAGACCAAAATTTATACAGATTTGACTTAAAAAACTAATAACAGAAGTTAATTCTAATTGGTCGACAATGGGCGGCCTTATCGCTTTAAGCGATCTCTTCCAGGCAACCAGCCTTTGGATGGATAGGGGAATGATAGGATGAGTAGGGGATAGGAATGGGTACAAATCATAGTATTACTCTAAGTCTTATTACATTAAAAGTCTTATATGACAACATAGTATGACAATTCGTTAGGCACGTTGGTTGTACGAAGAGCACCTTTAGTTATGAATTTAAATTATTTTTATTATTAGTTGTTATATTGTCAATAGAAATTCATATACTGTGAAAATAACAAGTGTCTTTTACGATTTATGAGATAAAGCCCTGTGACACACGGACGGACGGACGGCCAGAGGCTTAGTAATTTTTTTTTTTATTTTTTTAATTTTTTTTTATGGTAGTGAGTGACAAGACGAGCTAATCAGGTGCCCGATGGTAAGCATCATGATTGCCCATATCAGACACAATGCCACCCAGTGTTTTAAAAATTCAAAATTCTGCGCGGCACTGCACTGCGCCTGTCACCCTGAGATATGAGTTGTCGAATCTCATCATGCCCAGTAATTTCGCTGGTACGGATACGGATACGGATACTTAGTGGTACGAAACCCAAAAAATGGCTGTAAGCTAATTTTACAGGTCAGGTAAACAGGAACAGCATACATTTACTCATTATCGTAATCACGCAAAAAAGACAGTAAGCGTTATCAGCAACCAGCAACCCTATCAGCGGTTGCGCCTGAACAACTTATTGATAACGTATATCCTACTAATAATTATATTTTAAATCGGAAAGCTCATTACTATGTAAAAAAGTTACGATTGTAACGGGTAAACAAAACGCTAGCGTGTTTGTGTGCCTCTGGGTGAACAAGTGCGTAGGTGAACAAATGAAACTACTTTATTATATATGCATCAATTCACCTGGGTGAATTGACCTAGGTGAATTGATGGGAATTATTTTCCCACTTGTTCACCCAGGTGAAAAAACGGTAACAAATCGTTCTAACTCGACTCGACCATCATGCGCTATTTTTTTGACAATGTCTGTACCACAGACCAAACTGCTCAAGAATTTCAATGACTTTAATATTGACGCTTTTTTTCTTCTATAATAACAACGAATTCTTTCGTTCCTTTGAGAATTTTTTTTTAAGTAAACGCCTCATTCACTTTTTATTTTATGGCTTTTGTAGAAACGCACGCGGAGACCTCTCAATATCTATGGGTGTGCGACAAAACTTGACGTCCTAGCATGGCACGGGGAAAACTAGTTATCCCCGTTATTTTTTCTCTCTTTCACACCCGAACAATTTATATCATCTGTCTCGTTCTAACCCCCTGGGGCTTCGTTTTCTCTGCTCACTGTGCTACCGGGGGTGGTAAATTTTTCGCTCATTGTTGTGCACAATCTTTGACCTGTGCCTACGCGTTGTATGCCTACATCTAAACTGTCTAAGCACGTCTCATAATTTCAAAATTCAAATATAAATAATAAAGTTCCACAAAATTAATTAATCGTAGTGGTTACACAGGGGCCCGTTTTGGCGTACTTTGTCGTACCGTCGCGCACCTGTTGCGACCGCATTAATATTGATCTGTGCTGGGCCCTTGGCTGTGTACACACGCGCCTTTGTTCTTTAAACTTGTACTCTATGGCGGTTTGTTATAGGTTTTATATTGTGTGTTTGAGTAAATTCAGTTGAAACACATTGCAAACATGCATTATTGAAATACTTATAGCTTGATAGATATTTCGAGTGTTAAGTAAGTTTTTAACATTATGACAACTTCATATTGAGCGTTCATTTCGTTTGTCGTTGGATTTTCCATTAAGAGTTTTCTCAATGACAGCCGGGAACTGTGCCCGGTAGATGGCAATAGGCTCGCCCCCTATTACATGGGCCTTAATAAACATAACTAGCGAAGTGTGGGTGTACCTACTATGGTACTGAGTCCTGGTTCACATACTACTTACCCCTTCGCGAAAAAGGCGTGTTGTTATATGTGAGTACTACGTAGCGTTAAGGGTTTAAATTGACGAGGTAAGTTGTGGGCTGTGATACCTAGTGGTCAACCTTCATATCTCTCTATATAACCATTTGGTTATATATTTAACATACTGGCGAAATGTGGATGTATCTACTATGGGACTGAGTCCTGGGTACACCTCTGCCTACCCCTTCGGGAAAAAAGGCGTGAATGTATATAACCATTTGTAAACCCATAGGGTCAACCTAATAATTGTTATCTACATATGAAAATCATGAGTCATTTTTTTTCTTCCAACCAAATTACTGAGCTAAGCAGAAAGGTACTTCAATAATATAAGTAGGTACTTGTGCTCAACCTATATTATTTTATTTACTATAAACGTCCAAAAAAAGTTGGTAAGTAAATACCTACCAACCTACAGTTACTGTTACTGTTACTGTCAGGACCAAGGCCCCACGAGACCTATCTCGCTGTGACTGTCCGTACCATTCTGTTTTCCATATCGTTTACAATACTCTGACAGTTACAAGGTAATAAAATAAAGCGCATTTCAATATCGACTGCGGCGAATGAAAATCTCATAATTATATTTATTAAAAAAATAGGATGACCAAAAAATTTCATATTTATAACTGCTGTAAAAGGTCAATAATTGCATACTTGATTGCATACAAAGTCATCTTAATAATAATGTTTTCACTCATAGCCGGCGATATCCTGTAAAATAAGTTACGAGAACAAAGTATAAACTCGATTGTAGCGATAGTACTAAGTACAAAGTGTTTTAGTGTTTAATATAAACTAAACGTATTTATTATTCTCACACGAATCACGGCCACATGCGATCCAATAAACCTTGAACTCAGTAAAGAAGTATTGTATATGTAAAAGCCTCAAAAACCATAAAGGTTAAAAAACAAATGGCGCGGGACGGGTCGGGTGTCAGATACAAGGAAACGCGCTCGACCCGCGCATGCTGTAGCATGTTTATATTACATTTGTTTATACACTGCTCTTTTAGGTCTTTTTATATAACTGTGGAATTATCTCCCTGCTGCGGTCTTGTCCTTGGACTACGACATGGGTCTCTTCAAAATGCGAGTGAATAGAGTTTCGCAGGGTCGGCAATATACGGGCAATACCCCTGGTGTTGCAGGTACCACCCACTCAAGGGGGTAACTGCTTACCATCAGGCAGCCAACAAGTAGCCGACTTGTTTGCCACCTGTGGTTTAAAAAAAACGTTTACGCTGTGCGTATTGGTGTCATAGATATAATCTGAAACAGCAAACACGTAAGAAAATTCTACACCAAGTCTATGATTTGTGGATCTCGATTCGATCAATAATTCTACTACCTATCAATTAGAACTCAGCACATTGCGTTTTTGATCATCGCAGACGACGTGTATACGCAATTCTAACACAAATCGATCACAATCCAGAAATTATATTTGAAAAAACGGCACCGTCGTTGTCAATAATAAATAACGCAATATATGCAGGGGCTCTTTAAGTACTCTACGAAAATAATTTTCCTAGGAAATTCCACGAAAACATTGTAATATCAGAAATTAAATGCGTCGCCAATTTACACGTCATTTAAAGGTGTGGGTGGCACAATGCGTGTTAACACAGGGTGTGTCTTACTTCTAAAATTAGGGCCTTGCAATAAAAAGCTTATAGAAAATGGTAAAACACGCTGTAGGTAGATAACCTACCTGACATGTTTTTTCCAATCATCCTACTTCCTACTAACTAATATTATAAATGCGAAAGTTGTAATAATAGATTGGTAGGATGATTTGGTACTTATGTAGATAGCTTGGGCCCTGGAAAAACACATAGAGTAATTTTTACCTCAATATTTTATGTATGTATGTATTCCCACGGGAACGAAGACTACACGCGTGAAACCGCGGGGCAATTATTCACATATTGATTAAAATATCATAAAAACAATTATAAAAACTATAAATCATATAAACAATTCACCTGAGAACGGGATTTGAGCCCGCGACGCTATGCCGTGGTAGTGATGTCAGACCACTTGTACTCGTATACTATGAGTGTTATAGTAAATATGTAAGCCACGTATCCACTAGCGGCGAGACGGCCAATCGAAGTATAGGTAGTCGTAACAGATACGTAGCTATAATGTGGCTATAATAAGAAGAGCTGTAAAAGTGTGTTTGCTCCTTAACAACAGGTAACCTGTCATCCTGCCAATACCATTCCAAACACAATTTACGTAAAAGCGTGGAGTTTTCGCATATTAAGGGCAGGTCGTTGGTTACCTCAGTAGCTATAACGGCGTATGGATAATTGAATTACCCGAGCGAAAGATATTGTATTGAAAAGCTTTTTCGATGACGAGAATACGCTGTGGGGTGGAGTTTGTATTATATTGAAAATTTTTAGATGAAACATCTAAATTATTTAAACAGTAGCAATGTTTTGAAGATATGCGATGGGGCTGACGTTAGGTCATGTTTTAAAGGTATCTTGGCAACCTGAAACTCGGACATTCAGGCACTGGGTTGATCGCACAACCTTTAACCCTTATCAAGTCCTCTTTCTTATGGTCTAAATTGAAAACCTTTTCTTATCTCGAGGGAGCAGTGAGACCCGCTAGAGGGACATATTCGGAGAGCAGCAGCGCTCTCCGGCACCAAGTGGCATACTTGCGATCACTGAGCCGCCTGCCAAGCGTGGTGATTACAACAAAATCCTATCCCATATGAATAATGAATAGTTTATAGGCCTCGCTCATACATAGATACAACATAGGTGAACATAGGTTCAGCAGTGGCCAGTGGATGTCTTCCGGCAGATGATGATGTTGATGATGATGATGAATAGATAACCTTAACTTTTTAAATAGTTAAAAACTCTAATCACATGGTTATAAACTACAAACACGGTTAAAATTTAGCAGATCATCAGTAGATATAGAAATAAGACATAATCATAATTTTGTGGTATACACTTTAAATTATTCTAAAATTGCTCCAAATTAAATGTCTGATAAACCCTTATTTATTTGAGGTCCGTTTTCGGGTAAAATCCGAATTTACCCGCGTCGTTAGTGAAATTATCAAATCGAGTGTGTTAAATTAATATTATGATTATATCTATTTGTCCATTGTAATTTAAATAGCCTTACGCTATATCACCCTTTTATCACTACAAATCTGCTAGTCTAAAACTTTTTACGATAGGCTATAAATGTTATGCGAAAGAATGCATGTTCTAAAGGACTGTTAGGTTACATTTTGAGCTTCTAGATTTGGTATAATAATATTACGAACAATATCAACTTGCGTTAAAAATACTTACTTACACATAATAATAACTGGCAAATAGACTTCCGACTTACACCATTGCAGTCGTGACATAAATGTAATATACTCTATGGTAGTTAGGGGGGCGGGAATAAACGATGGCATGAATCATGAAAAATAATTGTAAACTCTTAGTGTACAAATTAGTAGACAGTGTGACAGGTGGCGTGGAGGACGCATGCCCGACTGCCAATTTAGAGGTCCCGGGTTCGATCCCCAGGTCAGGCAAAGTGTTAAAATATTGGGTTTTTCCATTAGGAATTATCTCAATAACTGCCTGGAGTCTGGAACTGTGCCCGGTAGATGGCAATAGGCTCGCCCCCTATTACATGGTGTAACAACCCTAAACGTATCCCTAAGCACAACCTAAATCTACCTAGAATTAAATCCTAAAATAATCTGAAAATGGCCTGTTAAATGTGATCGTCTAGTTTATTATATATACTACGTTGTGATTTTTAAATTAAACAAAATATTTAGCTAAAACAACATTAAATTTATTCATAAACCAAAAGATGTAAAAGAATACTATTACTAGAGTATTTACGTTTGATAAAATCAGGACAATGACAACATTCTCAAATAAGCTACTTTGAATACAATTATTTAAAAATTAATATATTAAAGAAAATGATTATGAAACATGTTATCGAATGAATGTTCAAAGAATATTTATTATCCATAATTATATTATTTACGTTAATATGAAATAGACAATACATTAAGGATAAATGAAAATAACGAAATCATCAGAAACAAGTAACTACAATGCCTTAAATTACCATGCATTACATCTAATTCTTACATGAATTTAATGTTCAACTCGTTTTATAATTACGAGTTAGGGGTTGCATAGAAATGGCATTGACAAGTACCTGAACTTTGCGATTTCAGGTAGGGGTTTAAGAGATCTCTTAACGTCGCGACAACGCTCACCTCATATTTGACATTGCCACGTCTAATCACACCTTATAATATTATAAAGTTTATTATAACTTGTGTGTAAACTTGACAAACCTGCCTAAATAACTTCGGAATCGAACCAAAGTAATGTTCATTATTGCCGTGCAAAATACTAATGAACATTTTAAAATTAATACCACAATAATAAATTAAATATTCCTGGAATCGAACCACGAATAACAGATAGTATTATTATAAATGTCATAACTTAATAATTAGTTATTTCATTAAAGATTTAAAAGATAATGTTGCCTGGAAACTGAACCGTTATAGATATACAAATAATTTCTATACTTTATATCAACATTTTTAAACAACCTTTACAGTAAGTGTTTATCATCGATATGTCAAAGGACGTAGTTAAAATCATTCGATACGGATTAACCGTGAATATGAAATTATGAAAATACAATAAATTACATACCAAACTTTACACGCTGTATCTCTGGACGTTACTAAGATTACATCAAATAATTAATTCTAATATAAGTTTAACACGAACAACTACCTTTTCCTAGTTCCAGGGATAGGAACTCTAATTGTAAATACTATTGCCCTACTAATTAGTCGTCCTCTCCCGGCGCCTTCCACGTTGCTTATGTCCAGGACCTCCCTTGTCTTTTGGTTTTGTTGTTGCGCACACGCCTTCGAGGAACAGCCCTACCATTACTCCTAACTATACAAAAATCCCGCCCCCAAATATTGTTTCATCCCTATCCATAGGAAAAGGTTCCCATACAACATTTCTAAAGGTTTTTTTATAACATATAACACAACTAAAGATCCGTACACACAGAGTGAGACAAATGAAAGTACAGCAAGTTATATGCTAATTTTACAATACTAATAGTTATTTAAGTAATATAATAATACCTACATTGGGATTATATTATGTTGATAATTTCACATAGCAGTTAATATTATATAGGTACAATATTACATCATAATATTTTCTTAATGCTCAAACACGCCTCCTATAAATTATTATTGTAAAATAAAAGAAACTCATATAAATAACATTGAATAAGATAATAATATAAAGATATATCTTATTATTTTAGACACATTTCGTTCGTGTATACGGACCCTAACATTCAAGTGTGCACTTATGAAGGTATATTATATCGTTCTCAGAATCCCAGAACTCAGTTAAAATGTCGAAAAGGTCCAATATTTTATGTTATTTATGAGTTCCACATGTGTCAATTCAATAGTCTCTAAGTGGTCACTAATTGCTTTGAAACGGATCTATTTTTAAAAATAATACGTGATTTTATTTGAAGTTGAAATAATTTATTAGGTCCTTATAATTTATTTACAATTTTAATATGAATTAAAATAAAGTTGGTTACAGTCGCCCCTTGAATTTGTCGATGTTTTTCGAAGGAAAACTGAGAAAAATTCACTATACATAAAAAATTACCTTAATTGTAACTGTACACAAATCATGGTAATCGTAATATTAAGGTGGACCAGTAAATTGACTTTGATCTCACTGATAGCTCGCAGTCACCTCACTGAGGTTGTAATGTTCGAAATAGGACCGGTGATCGAATGCCTCATATAAAAGATCGATAAACCGACTCCAATCTAACAATATAGATTGGGTACCAAAAGCTAAGAAGTGGACCGGTTATCGAATACCTCATGTAAAGGTTTGATAAACCGACTCCAATCTAAATAATTAGATTGGGTACCAAAAGCTAAGAAGTGGACCGGTAATCGAATACCTTATGTAAAGGTTCGATAAACCGACTCCAATCTAAACGATATAGATTGGGTACCAAAGTTGAGAAGTGGACCGGTAATCGAATACCTTATGTAAAGGTTCGATAAACCGACTCCAATCTAAACAAATAGATTGGGTACCAAAAACTGAGAAGTGGACCGGTAATCGAATACCTCTTGTAAAGGTTCGATAAACCGACTCCAATCTAAACAATATAGATTGGGTACCAAGTTGAGAAGTGGACCGGTAATCGAATACCTTATGTAAAGGTTCGATAAACCGACTCCAATCTAAACAAATAGATTGGGTACCAAAAGCTGAGAAGTGGACCGGTAATCGAATACCTCTTGTAAAGGTTCGATAAACCGACTCCAATCTAAACAATATAGATTGGGTACCAAAAGCTGAGAAGTGGACCGGTAATCGAATACCTAATGTAAAGGTTCGATAAACCGACTCCAATCTAAACAATATAGATTGGGTACCAAAGCTGAGAAGTGGACCGGTAATCGAATACCTCATGTAAAGGTTCGATAAACCGACTCCAATCTAAACAATATAGATTGGGTACCAAAGTTGAGAAGTGGACCGGTAATCGAATACCTCATGTAAAGCTTCGATAAACCGACTCCAATCTAAACAATATAGATTGGGTACCAAAAGTTGAGAAGTGGACCGGTAATCGAAAACTTATGTAAAGGTTCGATAAACCGACTCCAATCTAAACAATAGATTGGGTACCTTAAATTTAAGTTGTAAACATTCTCATACCTACAAAAAAAAAAAAGTACTGTACGCATAAACCCAACATCCTTTCTAAAGTAGGTAATGATCCAATATCGTTTTGCAGTATTTTTAGTTCAACAGAAAGTATTAATTTGACTGAATCCACTTTGGTACTGAGTAGGTTATACATATATATAACAATAATTAGACTACAAGAGATTCCAACTAATTTAATATACATAATATTAAACTTATAAGTACTGATGTGGATGATTTCCTTTACTATAAACGAAATCATTTGAAATTTACTTACTTATATCTACATGACCTATATTATAAACCTAAAGAATAACTGTTTCTACTTTTGTCCTTTGTTATTTTTTTTTCTTCTGATTTTATTATTTTGAATGCGCCGATTATAATTTTGAAATTGTATTGTATTAATTTGTTTTAATGTTGTATCTGAGTTAGCAACTTTATGTTCATTTGATTCATTTAAACAAGAAAATTCAATCGACCTTAAAAACATATTTGCCTCTATGGGACCTTCTTTATCAAATACAATCCATAGTCTTTGAACCTCAGAGGGAAAGTGTCCCATTATCTCTTCAGTTATTGCTTCTTTGGAGGAATAAGCAGTAAGTTTGTTTGCATCTGAATATAATTCTACAAAATATTCAGACATCGTTTTATTTGAATTTGGTGTCCATCTTCCATAATGCATACACACACACACACACACATACATTCACGCCTTTTTTCCCGAAGGGGTAGGCAGAAGTGTACCCAGGACTCAGTCCCATAGTAGATACACCCACATTTCGCCAGTATGTTATTGGTCCCATGTAATAGGGGGCGAGCCTATTGCCATATACCGGGCACAGTTCCAGACTCCAGGCAGCTATTGAGATAATTCCTAATGGAAAAATCCAATATTTAACACTATGCCTGACCTGGGGATCGAACCCGGGACCTCTTGATTGGCAGTCGAGCATGCGCCCACTACGCCACCGAGGCAGTCCATAATGCAAGCGTCTCTTTATTTTGTTTTGAACATCCTTTCCCCAATAATGTTTTAGAAAATCATTTTTAAAATCAGTAATTGTCTTCCAATTGTCTTCATGGAGACTAGACCAATATTTTGCATGACTAGTTAAACATTCTAAAATGGATTCAATATCATTATGCTGTATTTTCATTCTCGCACAGTATCTTTCCAAATCATTTATAAACGAGACAGGATGTGTTCCTCTGCCACTAAATTGTGGTTTGGTGGGTGGTGACATTATAACATACCCCGTAGAGGTAGTGATAGGAGGTTGTATTATATTATCTACATCTTGATTTATTGTTCCTATACTTGTTTGTGTATTTGTGGATGCAGATGCAATTGAATTGTTTTCCAATTCATTAAGTCGTACCATCACGGGCTCTAAAGAATTTGTAATTATATCTTGTAGTTTTGTGAATAATAAATTGGAATCCTCACTGCTATTTGGATTATTTTCATTTGGGTTTTTTTTCTTTTCTCTATTCATTTTTAATTTCTTCTCTTTGTTTTTTTTTTTTTTTTTTTGAATTTTTACTTGATTGTAGCTACTTTTTCCTTCTAACTTGAAATCTTCATGATTTTAACTGAAAATACATCATACATTACTTATTAAATATTGACCTTAAATTACTCAAATCAATTACTTCGATTATTATTCTTTATTGAAAACATTATAATTTATCTATGAAAGTTAATTTTCTTTATGTAAAATATTCCCCCCTATTAATTTAAATTGTATAGTTTATAATATAATGATACCTTACAAGATTAATTAATTAAGTAATTTAGGAGATAAAATTTATTAAACTATATAGAAAATGATATTAGATTCGTTTCCTCATAAATATACTTAATTGCAAGTGACTTTGTAGTTAGTAAAATAATATTTTTTTCTTTATAACTTTAGACTATTTTTATGGATAATTATTATTATTTAATAGCTTCTGGAGATAACGTACTCTGCCCTTTCTTTATGAAGATAACCGAAACATCAATGTCTTTACTTTTCCAAGATAACCTAATCACCAGCATCTATGAGATTTAAGGTAATATATATTATTTAAGCCTTTGTCACAAACACTACCACAACCTTCCTAGATTAAAGTGTTTCTCAAAATGTAGCCAAAATATTTACCTTTATTCTATGTCGCTATATATTTGT
The DNA here is from genome assembly GCA_947063395.1 of Hemistola chrysoprasaria. NCBI lineage: Eukaryota > Metazoa > Arthropoda > Insecta > Lepidoptera > Geometridae > Hemistola > Hemistola chrysoprasaria. The sequence goes on from OX346714.1 coordinate 12,930,146, forward strand.
TTTTATTATATTTATTTTAATATGTAGTTTGGGCATATCATAATACTTTTATTAGAATTTCAACGCTCCCCTCGTCCCATTAATAATACCAACTTTTATAGATAATGAAAATAAAATACCCTAAATTTCATTGATCTTAGTAATTTTTATTCGTTAATGATCTGTAAAAGAATTTCAAACTAAAATAAAATTTCACGCCCCTAATACTATATAACTATTTATATTTATGAAACTTATTAACCCCTCCCTAAAGTAGAAAGCTACTGACCTCTATTTTGTTAATATAAAATATAAAATTAATAATTATCTAGAATAAACAATTCTGCACTAATAAATTCAGCAACATTGTTTTCTAACATATTCGATAACTAATTTTTGGTACTATCAATAATAAGTGCAAGTTATAAAATATTACACAAAAATATAAATTAATCTACATCACATTTACGTTTTAATTGATTTGAATTAATCAATAACAGCTATTACGATTTTGTACGCCCCTTGACTCTTTAATATTTTAAACCCTCATGGAATATTTTATTGAAATATGAACACACTTATCAAAATTATTACTAAACTATACCTAAAGTGGAATCATAGAATAATCTCGTCTTTTATAATTATTATAAAATATAAGAAACGTGTTAAGCTTTAAAACAATATATCATAAACAAACATCTGGCAAACCTAACTTATGAAAAGGAACACAAGATACAATGCAATAAAACATTTCTCCTCAATGCAAGTCTAAATTCACATCTGGCAAAATATAACTGCAGTTTAGTCCCTTCCGTGTTCATCTATTGTTTCATAAACTTTCGAAATTTGAGAATGTTGTCCGTTCCTTTTGTTTCAACTTTTAAGAATATATTGCACAATATAATTTTAATACCCCGTTGTGCAAGGCCCCATTCAGAATGAATAAAATAAACGAATATCCTAGCAAAGTTCTTTATAATAGGTGTCTGAATTATTTTTATAATTCATCCTTTAAAACCTATTATCCTGGTCACGCGGCAACAACTGTAACAACCCTAAACGTATCCCTAAGCACAACCTAAATCTACCTAGAATTAAATCCTAAAATAATCTGAAAATGGCCTGTTAAATGTGATCGTCTAGTTTATTATATATACTACGTTGTGATTTTTAAATTAAACAAAATATTTAGCTAAAACAACATTAAATTTATTCATAAACCAAAAGATGTAAAAGAATACTATTACTAGAGTATTTACGTTTGATAAAATCAGGACAATGACAACATTCTCAAATAAGCTACTTTGAATACAATTATTTAAAAATTAATATATTAAAGAAAATGATTATGAAACATGTTATCGAATGAATGTTCAAAGAATATTTATTATCCATAATTATATTATTTACGTTAATATGAAATAGACAATACATTAAGGATAAATGAAAATAACGAAATCATCAGAAACAAGTAACTACAATGCCTTAAATTACCATGCATTACATCTAATTCTTACATGAATTTAATGTTCAACTCGTTTTATAATTACGAGTTAGGGGTTGCATAGAAATGGCATTGACAAGTACCTGAACTTTGCGATTTCAGGTAGGGGTTTAAGAGATCTCTTAACGTCGCGACAACGCTCACCTCATATTTGACATTGCCACGTCTAATCACACCTTATAATATTATAAAGTTTATTATAACTTGTGTGTAAACTTGACAAACCTGCCTAAATAACTTCGGAATCGAACCAAAGTAATGTTCATTATTGCCGTGCAAAATACTAATGAACATTTTAAAATTAATACCACAATAATAAATTAAATATTCCTGGAATCGAACCACGAATAACAGATAGTATTATTATAAATGTCATAACTTAATAATTAGTTATTTCATTAAAGATTTAAAAGATAATGTTGCCTGGAAACTGAACCGTTATAGATATACAAATAATTTCTATACTTTATATCAACATTTTTAAACAACCTTTACAGTAAGTGTTTATCATCGATATGTCAAAGGACGTAGTTAAAATCATTCGATACGGATTAACCGTGAATATGAAATTATGAAAATACAATAAATTACATACCAAACTTTACACGCTGTATCTCTGGACGTTACTAAGATTACATCAAATAATTAATTCTAATATAAGTTTAACACGAACAACTACCTTTTCCTAGTTCCAGGGATAGGAACTCTAATTGTAAATACTATTGCCCTACTAATTAGTCGTCCTCTCCCGGCGCCTTCCACGTTGCTTATGTCCAGGACCTCCCTTGTCTTTTGGTTTTGTTGTTGCGCACACGCCTTCGAGGAACAGCCCTACCATTACTCCTAACTATACAAAAATCCCGCCCCCAAATATTGTTTCATCCCTATCCATAGGAAAAGGTTCCCATACAACATTTCTAAAGGTTTTTTTATAACATATAACACAACTAAAGATCCGTACACACAGAGTGAGACAAATGAAAGTACAGCAAGTTATATGCTAATTTTACAATACTAATAGTTATTTAAGTAATATAATAATACCTACATTGGGATTATATTATGTTGATAATTTCACATAGCAGTTAATATTATATAGGTACAATATTACATCATAATATTTTCTTAATGCTCAAACACGCCTCCTATAAATTATTATTGTAAAATAAAAGAAACTCATATAAATAACATTGAATAAGATAATAATATAAAGATATATCTTATTATTTTAGACACATTTCGTTCGTGTATACGGACCCTAACATTCAAGTGTGCACTTATGAAGGTATATTATATCGTTCTCAGAATCCCAGAACTCAGTTAAAATGTCGAAAAGGTCCAATATTTTATGTTATTTATGAGTTCCACATGTGTCAATTCAATAGTCTCTAAGTGGTCACTAATTGCTTTGAAACGGATCTATTTTTAAAAATAATACGTGATTTTATTTGAAGTTGAAATAATTTATTAGGTCCTTATAATTTATTTACAATTTTAATATGAATTAAAATAAAGTTGGTTACAATGGGACCAATAACATACTGGCGAAATGTGGGTGTATTTACTATGGGACTGAGTCCTGGGTACACCTCTGCCTACCCCTTCGGGAAAAAGGCGTGAATGTATGTTATGTTATGTTTATGTTATATTGATTAATTAATAACCGAAAAAAAGTACATTAAGGTAAGAGTTTCATGTAATATTTGTAAAGTCGTGGCATATTAGATATTGTTCTAAGGTCAAAAATGTATGCGATGTGAGATCATAAGAAATGTGATTATGTTGTTTTTGAACATTGGCTTTCCTAATAGGAGGTACTTTAATTTTAATTAACTCTAATCCAAAAAAAAAAGGGAAGCTCTAAGTTATGGAACTTTATCTATTTTAAGGTGAGTAAAGAAATAAGTAAAGTGCTTTTACTTAATCTTAAAGAAGTAAGTATTCTTCTTTTCTATTTTTATTATTATTATATGAAGAATGTGAGGGTGGATGAAGCGAATGTCGTGTATCAGGATCGTAGCAAGTGGTGAGGAATACGAAGGGGTAGGCAGAAGTGTACCCAGGACTAAGTCCCACAGTAGGTACACCCACATTTCGCCGGTATGTATTTGGTCCCCTGTAATGGAGTCGAGCCTATTGCCATCTATCGGGCACAGTTCCATACTCCAGGCTTTCATAGTGATAATTCCTAATGGAAAATTCAATACCACTTTGCCTGACTTGGGGATCGAACAAAATGTATAAAATGAAAGACCTCTACACATTATTGTGACTCTTAGCCCACGACCACTCTACAGCCTACAGTCATGAACCCCTTTCAATAACTGTCAAAAGAAGGCACGAGAATCGTACACTTCTCTATAACAACCACATAAAGTCCACGGATTATAGACACCTCATGAATTTTACACGCCTATTTTCTTTTCGGCGACATAAAATAAACACAAGGGTATAAAAGTTTATTTGCCTCTGTAGCTATAAATCCACGTGAAATGTGTGTTGCGAAGTAGAACAGTAGAATAGGGAAAATCAAGGATTTCTAGCTGTTAACTTTACTCGTAAAAGATTTTACATGAGTTGACGTGTTTTAGGTCTTTGCTATGGTTCAAGTTGTATGGAAACTCAGATATACGGGAAGAGCAATAATTCCCTGAAATCCTAATGTTAATTGCCTAACGTCCTAATTATTGCTGCTTAGGAGCAGGCATGGTGACAGATTTTGAAATCCCGTTTCTTAATGTAGGTACACGTCTAATATTACCGAAAAAAACATTTTTTCAGAATAAAATTACATTTTACCGCAAATTAATGCATTTTTAACTTTCTAATTTAAAATGAGCGCGAAAACGCTCGTATGTGTCATGGCGTCGGGTCCTGACGTCACGCCTAAGTAAATATTTTATTTTTGCCTTAATAAAACCTTGTTCCATCTTCGATGATTCCTGGATGGCCACGAATATATAACAAATTAAGTGACTGATCACAACACAACAAAAGTTAATGCGATATGGTGAATATTTACTTCAAGTGTTTATACTCTCAGTAACAGTATTTACTGAGGCGTGACGTCATTCGCTCTGCTTGGCGTTTCAGTTAAGATGGCCGATTGCAATTTTTTGTACTTTTATTTTAATAAAAATATTATTAATCTCAATGTTTTCAATAATACTGGGTCGTTTTTTAGAATCCTTTCGAGATATATTTTTCACTAAAACCATTTATTTTTTTAATCTGTTATAGTGTCATCATGCCTATTATCTGTACCCAGCGGTTTCGCCCGCGTAGTCATCGTTCCCGAAGGAATATTGGGATAAAAGTATACAAACTTTCGCATTTATAATATAAGTAGGATTAAATCTATAACAATGTTTTTTTAACCCTCTAAGTTATTGATAAGCCAAAAAATAAAGGGGGCGGTACATATATGTACGCTGGTCATCCATTCAACAAATACGAGAAGGAGCATAACTGAAAAACAGCGCGTTTCATGCAAGCATGGAACGCATATATGCTGAGCTTTCCTTTTCGTTACCACCTATTACATCGAACTAAAGTATAATCCCTAACCTTTTTTATCTATTTAGTTCATAACTATTGTAAACATAGAAATTAAGCATATTATCTATTATACTTACTTAGTTCTGATAGTGAGTGACAAGACGAGCAAATCAGGTGCCTGATGGTAAGTATCATGATTGCCCATATCAGACACAGCGCCACCCAGTGTTTTGAAATTCAAAATTCCGCGCGGCACTGCACTGCGCCTGTCACCCTGAGATATGAGTTGTTGAATATCATCATGCCCAGTAATTTCGCTGGTAACATTGCCCTTCAAACCGGAACACAGTAATGTTTGCACATTACTGCTTGGCGGATGAATAACTGGCAAAGGTGTGGTACTTCCCCAGGCGGCCCCCTGCAAAAGGGGCCTACCACTAAAAAATCTGGTAATGAATAAATGTTTTCTATTCTATTCTATTCTATTCTAAATATTTTCTTATATGTTCTTCGCGAACATTATCCAAAATTTGCCCAGAATTCTTAGAAATATGGTTGATCGAGATATATAGATCTATTTGTATGTAAATGAATATTGTTTTTTTTCCCTTTGAATTTATTTATCGTTTGTTGATTTTCATCATAGGCTTGCGGGATTGATGAGAAAAATGTGAATAGGTGAAAGATCAAGCTTACAGTTATAGAGCTTTCAAAATTCTTTTCGCTTCATTTTAGATTTTGTGGATCTATTATGCGATTGTACCCTCGTATATTAATAACTTTATTAGGGGCAGATTGCCTTTATTAAAAAAAGACTAAACAATAGAGCTACCTACTTACTATCTACCCTGACTAAATACACTATATCATAGAATACTTCGAAAATCCAAATCATAACTTAATTTCTGGAAAAAACAATATTTTTAACCATCCTCTGATTTACTTGGAACCCCTAAACCCTACTCACACGATATTTAGCAACCGGCAGCAGTATTTCTATACAAGAACAGTGATTAAAACATGTAACTAGTACCTATTGTACGTAACGCAGGCTATAGTTTCACGACTCGGTTATTAGGTCCGTGACTCACGGGCGCGGGTCACGCAATCCGACCATAATGGTGGCACCAGAATAAAGAGGGGTTTCTCGCGCTACATTTGCAAAACGACAAATTGAGGTTTTCGAGAAAAGTCATGTAGTTTCGGAGAAGTTGTGAGATAGTAGCAGCTAAGTTGATAATTTTCCTTATATTTTATCTTAGTGAAGAGAAATGCACGACGTTTACCCGATGTTAAGGGTGTATCCCTTAACGTCGGCTCATTAAAATAATATAGTTAGCTTATTGAAATCCTTGTCTTATTTCCAAGGATTTCGATGTGAAGCTATTATAATATACCTACTGTGCTTGTCACTCTGAGATTGCCGTTGCGAGTTAAAAGGAGTCCGTATAAGAAGCCCACTCCGTTCGCAGTGAAAGGCTAGTATTAGTCTCGTATGCCTAGTAATTTCACTTGCCATTTTTTTATTTTTAATATAAACATTGCTTTATATGCGCTAGGGATTTTATTAAAAAACAAATGGAAAACTATTCCAAATCTTCTTTCTATATATCTTAACATACATACAATCACGCCTTTTTCCCGATGGGGTAGATGGGGTAGGCGTACCAAGGACTCAGTACCATTTTAGGTACAACCTCATTTCGCTAGTATGTTATTGGTCCAATGTAATAGGGGGCGACTCTATTGCCATCTACCACAGTTCCATGCTCCAGGTAATTATTGAGATAATTCCTAACGGAAAAATCCAATAATTAACACTTTTTCTGACCTTAGGATCGAACCTGGAACCTCATGATCGGCAGTTGAGCTAGCGTCCACTACGCCACCGAGGCACCGAGGCTTACTCAACTAAACATGTACTAATAAATACGTCTAACACAGACAGATCTATCCTTTAAAAAAACCCAAGAGCTTTTTAATCACTATTTATATACTATAAGTGCGGGCGATTGGCGGCTTTGCCTTGTTGAAATGCAATGCTTGCATTATTTACATAAATTCAATATTCACGTGATTTCATTCAATTACCTTTTTAAAATAAGCAACACATTGCTAGCGATGTACCAGTGGCAAACCAGCATTTCGTCGTCCCGTTATCTCCGACTGTTGTGTATATATGTGGATTACCGCAGGATTATCCGACGTAGGAAAAACGCTCTGTTGTGACGTCACATCGCCTCGTGTGTACAGAATTTAATTAAATTCCCGTATACACAACACTGGCGGATTATGTCAAATAAAAGTGAAATAAACTGAGTGGGTAAAACTGTCTACCTGAAAACAAATCCGGTGGTAGCAAGTAGATTATTTTCGTATTTTCACTTGTGTTTCTTAGATATTTGATTTCTTTCCCTGAGGCATGTGTGCTTGTGTGCTCTAATTAGATTTGTGTTTTCGCCTTTATCTTGGTGTTGTACCAAGTTAGGTTATTGTTTTAGAAACATGATATTTATTAGCAAAATGTTATAGGTAAACATCACTTCTTAAAATATCTTTATGCCAAAAATAAGAAATGATTACTTAGTACTTGTACTTATCAAGTTTAAAAAATAATTACCATGTAATTTAAATTTTTCCTATTGTAACACTTTTTCTTCTTTTTTTGATATACCATATACATCTTTTCATCAAATCTTTTCTGTCTTTGTATTATAAAAATCAATATAGGGAAACCAATAATTTTATAACCATTGGAAAAAATTAAAATGTAGATGTTCATATGGTAAGATATTATAATTTTAAAAATACAACTACCCATTTTGGTATGCCATAGTAGGGTTAAATGAATATAACTATAACATAAGTATCATAACTATATATTCTACTTTTCCGAGCTGCCTGTCACAAGTTCGAAACTCACTTTTTTAGACCATTAGTGCGGTCAACCTGTTATACTCGTATCTATTGGTATAGATATAACAGGTCAAGGAGTACCGTTTGGTAATTGCCTCAATTTCACCAGTCCTAATTTTTCTACAAGTGTGCTAACAGATAATGTAACTTTCACGAACGAAACACAACGTACATATTTTACGTTTTCACAAAAACATGCTGTTATCTATTGAAGCAAAAATACCGTCACAATTGCTATAGGAGATTTATTTATAGGGTAGCGTACACTTTAATATATTCATGAACCCTTTATGAAACACGCGTGGGGGATTTCTTAGCCGCTACCGTAACGTTGAATGGTGTTTTGTTTCAATATATTGTAAGTATGGTCTATAATTGGAATTTATAATCATTTAAGTATTAAATTTTTAATTTTATGTAAATATATAAACAAGAATAATATATAATAATTATAAGAGCACTTGGATTTTGTATGGGCTGACATGTCAGCCTGTGAATTTTCGAAGTGTTCTATGGCATAGTGTATATTTAGTCAGGGTAGATAGTAAGAAAGTAACTCTATTGATTAGTCTTTTTTCAATAAAGGAACTCTGTCCTTAAAAAAAAAGTTAATATATAATAATAGTAATCATATTCAGAACATCTTTTGCCAATTCTTTGTATTATGTGTATCTTTATAATATAGTCATTCCTTTGAATAAAATTTTGTACAAATTTTGTAAGTGACCAAACCAAATAAAGTTCAGTAGTCTTTACATACATTCAGAAACTTGAGAGACCCCCTAGCTCGATGTCTAATATATATTTCTAATCTATTATTATCCTTAAAACCCTCACTGTGTGAGGGTTTTAGTTAAGCTTGCGATTTATAGATATAAATGATATTTTTGATCTACAAATACAAATAAAATAAACTCCTAGAACAAGAATATTTAGTTTTTAGTTCCGATTTTTAGTGTCAAAAACAACATGCACAGTGCACCGCCCTCCCGCCCGCAAAATTGCATGCAAAGAGGAAATGCTATTACGTATTATTGTTGTTAGTGACACCATTCATATATCGACACGTGTTTCGCGTCTACACGACGCATCATCAGGAAATAGACTCTGACTCCGCTGTAGGGGCGACAAATGTTAGTACGACGCCGTTCCTCGAGATGTTACCTCGCTAAACGCTGAACCCAGAGTGAGTAAATCACGTTTTTTTTTTTTTAAATGACCTATGCTGTTGGCCTCAGATGGCCTCTACAGCTTTACCGGGCAGTGGTGAGCGCAGGAGGCGCTCGACCCAAAGTTTAAGGGCGACTAGCACAAGGGCACCTAGACGGTACGAACCTCGGCTTGGGCCGTCGCCAGAATACGTGGGGTCAGACTTGCCCTGGCACCCCAGAAGGGGAGTGTCCTAGGGCCCTATCAATGGTTTGATCTGTTTGATTATTTGGAGAGAAACTAACCGATCTGAAGGATCTGAGAGATCTTCGACCTCGCCGGCGAGGTCGGTGTTGTGATTGTGTGAGTTGGTGGATCTGGTATCCGACACCAGTACCGAAAACGGAGCGTCTGTTGCGTATATTGGTAGGATTGGGCGAACCTAGCGCCGCCGATGTGACGGCGGCGATAGAGTCGTCCGGGTCGTCCAGGACGTTGCGAGGGCGTCTACGGAGGGGAAGAGTTCCAGCTTGAACTATCGAGTAGTTCGAGGATTGGACTACGAGGGGGTTGGGGTGGTGGGGAGCCGCGTCAAAGTAGCGGCGGGAGCAATACTTCATAAATTGAAGGATGGAGGGAAGTTCCAGGTCGCAGTGCAAGTCGGCGTTTCGCTGGTACCAGCTAGCGCCGACTGCCTTGCGAATGAAACGGTTTTGGATGACTTGAAGCTGGTTCAAGATGACGGGGGACGTGTGAGCGAACGCAACTGAGGCGTAAGTCATGACGGGGCGTATGCAAGTTTTGTAAAGTGTCACCTTATTTCTAAGGGACATCTTACTGCGCTGGCATAGGAGGGGCGTGAGACGGCCTAAGAAGTAAGCCGCTCGGTTTCGGACGATCTGGACGTGTTTCGCGAAGGTGAGTCGACGATCAAGGGTCACGCCAAGATACTTTGCATAGGAGGCCCAGGGGACAGGCTGGTTGTGAAGCTTAAGAGATAGCTTCTTCGGGTTAGGTTTAGTGGGATGAAAGTACATTGCTGTACTTTATCCGGGTTAACCGTGATGGCCCACTTCTTAAACCAATCGCCATAAGAGCGAAGGGCTTTTTGAAGTCGGCCGATCAAGTGGGCGCTGTTCCACCCTCTGGTATAGAGAGCGGTATCGTCAGCGAAGAGAGCTATCTCTACGAGTGGAGATCGAGGGATGTCGCTGGTATATAGCGAGTAGAGAAGAGGAGAGAGCGCAGAGCCCTGAGGGACTCCAGCTCCAATGGGGTGGGGAGAAGAGCGGTCTCCCTCGACGCGATAGCGAAAGTTTCGAGCCCTGAGAAAATCTTGTATGATGAGTACAAGACGGTCCGGCACACCGAACTGATATAACTTGTATATCAGGCCGTTGTGCCACACCTTATCGAATGCTTTCGCCACGTCCAAAAAGACCGCTATAGTCCCTTGAGGGTGAGGGCGGAAGTGGGTCGGTTTCATGTTAAAACCTTCTAAGATGTACTCCGTGATGCGGTGTACTTGTTGAACACATGAGTGTTTGGCTCGAAAGCCAAACTGCTCGTTAGGAAGGAGGTAAAGGGACCTAGTGACTGACCAGAGACGCTTCACGAGGAGGCATTCATAGATCTTCCCCAGTGAGCCGAGGAGACTTCGGCCTTTTCATCGTCATCGAACGCGGGAGGGAGATTGAGTCGGGTCAAGGGAGGCATTGCGACTACAGTGTCATTTTTCAGGGCTCGCGCCAACCGCCAGTAAGCCTGGTGAGTGGGCTCGAGCCCCGAAAGTAAATCTTCCCACCTCTGATTGCGGAGTTCACTCATACGGGTACGAACTGCTCGTTCGTAGTACCGTAGATTGACTCTGTTCACTTCAGTGGGACTGTAGTCGTATGCTCTAATGGCTGCGTTCTTTGCTCTCAGTAGTTCCCTCGCATCCTCAGGCAGGGCCCAGCGTCGGTCATCCTCGGCTGGTACCTGCTTGGAGGAGTCACCGATGGCGGTGTGGAGGTGACTAGTGAGAGCATCGATCGAGCGGGAGACATCGTCGGGGGTAACTATGTCGTCAGGGATTCGGTCCAGAGCGGGTGAATGGATGGCCTTTAGGGTTTCTCCTAAATGCTTCCAATTCACTACCGTTTTGGTTCGAGTCAGTCTGTCGGAAGGGTCAGGGCCTAGTCTCATCAAGACAGGTCGGTGGTCAGAGTCGAGCTCGTGTAGAACTTCCAAAGAGCGTAACTGGAGTGTTACGTTCTTTAGGAGCGCTATATCGAGCACTTCGGGGTTATGGGCGGGGTTTGGAGGGTAGCGGGTTGGGGAGCTGGGAGCAATGACCTCAAAGTTGAGGTCCTCCGAAAGAGAGTACAAATCGTGACCGTTCACGTTTGATCTATTGCAGCCCCAGAGGGTTTGTTTGCAATTGAAATCGCCGGCCAAAATGACGGCGCCTCCAAGGGAGAGGAGGGACTCAAAATCACTCCTGTGAACTTTCTTGTTACCGGAGAGGTAGCAAGAGGCAATAGTAATGGGCTGATGGCCGGACATCGCGATACGGCAACAAGACGCTTCGAGATCGGTAAGAAGAGGAGTGGTTATAGGAATACAGTGAAGAGACCTTTTGTAATAGATAAGAGTGCCGCCTTTTACAGCGTCAGTTCTATCATTACGAACCAGCAAGTAGTTTGCGATCTTAGGATCCCTCTTGCTTGGTTTTAGAAAGGTCTCGCTCACAAGAAGTATGTCTACTTGGTGGGACGCGAGGAATTCTCGGATAAGAGCCCGTTGGTCCTTATCCGATCCGGAGCCTAACCCGTTGGCGTTGTAAAATGCCAAAGAAAGGGAGTGGGGTTTAACTCTCTTAGGTGTACTATCCATAATGGAAGTACTTAAGAGAGGGGCGCGAAGGTGGACTTGATCGTGCGGATCAAGTCCCTGTGTTCAGCCATGACCTGAACTATGTGGACGGGGTCGTTTGGGGCTATAGACAGTTTGAAGGAATAACTGTGTCGGTATGAGTGGGTTTTCGAAAAATTTCAAAATTTAAAATGTTGTTTTGACGAGTGATTGTTAAATCTAGAAAATTTAGAGAATTATTTGCTTCTAACTCTAGAGTGAACTTTATTTTTGGATGAATATTGTTCAATTTTGACAAAAATACGTCAATTTGACGGACGGTACCAGTCCAACAGATGAGTATATCATCGACATACCTATAATAAAAGAGAATGTATGGTTCGTTCACTATATTATTACATTCAAAATTATCCATATTATTTATGGATAATTAAACTAGATTTAACAATCACTCGTCAAAACAACATTTTAAATTTTGAAATTTTTCGAAAACCCACTCATACCGACACAGTTATTCCTTCAACTTCTTGTCATCCCCTACAACATAAATTAGCAGCTTTTCGAAGCTACATCCACCGGTTAATGACGGTGCCTATGTCCGCGGATGGGTATATCAAAGAATTACATACCATTTATCAAATCGCCTCAGTGAATGGTTACAGTACACAGTTAATAGATAAACTAATTTCTCAAAAACAGGGAAAAATGGTTCGTTCACTGTTATATCCAATACAACCCGAAAAAATAAAAAAGAATGTGAGCAGTTTAACCTACATGGGACCAATTTCATACAAAATACATAACATTCTTAAAAAACATGATGTTCACGTTGCTTTCCGAACGGGCCAAACGGTTCGACAACTTTGCAATGGAAAAGATCGTTTAGAAACTTCTAAAAAATCGGGGGTTTATCGTTTGGTTTGTGACGAATGCAACGGATTATATGTAGGTCAGACTGGTCGCAGTTTTGACACTAGATTTAAGGAGCATGTTGCCGCTTATAGGAATGGCCACCAAGAAAAATCACATTTTGCTAAACATTTAATTGACACCGGCCATTCCTTGAGCGACAGTAATATTTATGATGTGTTGCATGTATGTAATAAGGGTTTACGACTGAGTGTGTTGGAACAGTTAGAAATTTTAAAAAATAATAATTCACAAGCTACACTGTTGAATGAACAAACAAATATTAATCCTTCTCCATTGCTTAAATCTATGGTGGGTAGGCGTGACGTCACCAACAACAACGTATAAAGGAAGGCGTACGGCGTGATTTACTCACTCTGGGTTCAGCGTTCAGCGAGGTAACATCTCGAGGAACGGCGTCGTACTAACATTTGTCGCCCCTACAGCGGAGTCAGAGTCTATTTCCTGATGATGCGTCGTGTAGACGCGAAACACGTGTCGATATATGAATGGTGTCACTAACAACAATAATACGTAATAGCATTTCCTCTTTGCATGCAATTTTGCGGGCGGGAGGGCGGTGCACTGTGCATGTTGTTTTTGACACTAAAAATCGGAACTAAAAACTAAATATTCTTGTTCTAGGAGTTTACAATGGAGTTCCGAAAAGTAACGCCAAATTCAATCAATTACAAATAAAATAAACAACATAAATCATTTTATAAAATGTTACCAAAAAATTGTATGCGGTAAAATCTTAGATTACTTTCATTTTTCTCTTTGATATAATTTTTTCATCCCCAGATTTACCAAGTAAGCAATCGTGAAGTTTAGGACTCTGCAATTTATGTTTATTAAGTTTCCTTAACTTATAATGACGGCAAGAATTGTAGGTAAAGTTAAAGTTGGCTCGCAACATGATTACATTTACCAAATTATGTTCTGCGGATCGAAGCAATAATAGAGAGTACATAGATTTTACTTATTTGTGAATCGTAAAGTATATAATGCGATCCTATAATCTGATATTAATCGGCAATTGGCTTACATGTGACTTGAGTGTACTTATAGCGAGCGTTGTGATATTGTCACCAACTTCTGTGCGTGGCTTATAAAAAGCGAAAACGGTATAGGTACTGCTCTGTAGTTTAAATAAGAAAATAATTGTTCAAAATTTGCTATTTTGTACTGTAAAATAAAGAAATCTGGTAACTTACATAAAATTATTAATTAAATTAATAAGTAAAAAAATTAACAGGAACGGTGACCACTTAGCAGTTTGACACAATCCTATGGAAAATTTACTAAATCGATTTGACTTCCCTTGTTTTCTCTAATAACCTATTTGATATAATATCTATATCCTGATATTTGAAGTAAATGAAGTAAAAAGACAGTTATATAATAGACATAGAGTAGAGACATAGTCTCTATCATTTTATTTTCTCTTATTAACTCTTCTTTTTTTGTAGTGAACGTCTAATCACGCGAGTAATACTGGGAATTTTAGAAGTTCACTATGAAAACACCGACAGTATTTAAGAGAAATAATAACAGGGATGGTATACTTCACTCTAAAAATTTTAAGATATAAATTTGGATGTGACACAGGTCACATACTGAGCGAGCCAGCGATAGCACCAACCAACATACTTCTGAATGTCCCATGAAGGATATAGATTGTAGTAAAAATGAACACAAAAAAAAATGAATTTATAGAATGGGGCAATTTATTCGGAGGAAACGAGGGAATACGAACATCGATTTGTTCATAGGATTGTGTCTTCGTAGCTAGGATACGCGATTAAATATCTAGCTCTCAGAGTATATCATTCATAAAGTTATGCCACATTCTCACATTTGAGCAAATTCAAATATTCAAACGAAGTGTGTCAAACTCTCAGGCATGTACGCAGTAATTCGAAGAAATTCAGGGAAATTCAGTCAGCCTTGGCGCGGGAATTTTGGCGTAAGCACGCTCAATTATTATCTATTGAATTATTCATTATGTAACGCGTTAGGCGTTTCGTTAATGAAGTGAGATTACTACAAAATAATGATCCTATAAATTATATCTGTTTTGGGACGCTGACATTGTTACTGTGTTTTTTTCAGAGGTTTATTTTCGTAAGTAAAAGTAAATGTAGGCATATTATGAAAATTAAAATTTGTATGACATAGTCAGTTCATATTATTAAATCAATAATTAAGGCGCGTCCACGTACAACAGTTGTTTGTATTTTGGTCCCATGTAATAGGGGGTGAGCCTCTTGCCATCTACCGGGCACAGTTCCACACTCCAGGCGGTCATCGAGATAATTTCTCATATTAAAATGCAATAACACTTTGCCTGACCTGCGGACGGAATCCGGGAGCTCATGATGGACAGTAGAGCTTGCGACCACTACGCCACTGAGACGAGTTTAAATAAATGTATAAATATACATTCCAGTATCCAAGGTAGAGATAAAATAATATAGAGGCGTCACAAAGTGAACGCACCTGCGAGGATTGGTTTGCACGCACACGTTATCGATCGCAGTTGTTCACACGCTACATCCGACATAACAAGACTTGCCCGGTTATTGCCTCATTACCATCCATGTGAGGCTCGGATATTTTGCACACTCTATATCATTATAGCTCTGTGGGTATTTTTAGAGACTTCTTCACCTTTATTTTTATTTATGATTCAGCATGAGGCTAGGATTTACTTAATGCTAATATAGAATTTTCTGCAAGTTATCCTGGAACTGGAGAAAACGTTACATAAATCAGGTGGGTGTCTGCAGACAAAAGAAAATGTTCCAACAAAAGAACAATACTTAACATAAACTTAAAACACAAATATTTCCCCTATAGGTAGATTCGAGAGAAAAATTTTACGGATAACTATTACCTCCACGGTAGCTTAATTGGTAGAGTGCCGTCACGCAGATTGGTGCGGAAGGTGCGGGTTTAAGTCCTCCTCGTGTGTGAAATTTCCTTACCACATTCACGTTGTTTAGTTGTTTTACACTTTAAACACAAGCTATATTAATTTGTAGTCTAGTCAAATATTTCAAGCGGTGTGTTGTATTTAATTACCATATTTTAAATCCTTTCATATGTATGCTATATACCACCTACTTACTAACGATAAATAATGTAAGGCGTAACATTTCATCACGTTTCGATCTTCATATAGCTCAGTAGCTCAGTGAGCGCTCTCCTTAAAATTAGGTCAAAGTAACGCGCTGCCTGATTTTAAATTCACAAATTCACAGAAACACCCTTTTCAAATCCGGAGATGCGTGGACTTCTCGTTGAAATATTTATTTATGATATCTTTTTAGCTTTTTATACGAGTGGTTTTAGGATTCGGTGTTTGTTTGTAAAAATGTATTTGCCTTCATAATGTACGCTGTTAGTGTTTTACTTACAAATTTTTATACTGTCACACTTTATTTTCGTTAAAATAGTAAGACTGTTTCTCTTGCATACCGTATATCGACAGAGCTATAGACAGCCTACTTTCATTAGTCGATAGCCCGTATTCGTGGGCTCCCCGTATACGGTATAACGACCAATGTAAATGATCCTTTAATAGGTATAAGAAGGTGCCCTCGCAATATAAATATAACAAATTATGTATTCTTACTACTCTTACTTTATATATGACTTTCAACATGGGCACACCATTATTTTTCTAACAAAATAGAAACAGAAGTGCCAAATTAAACTTTGAAATTATTTTTGCACGTGACTGCGCCTTAATTTGGTATTTAAGCCATATCTTTGTGGTTTACAGCATCATAGTATTATAATTTTATAATTTGATTCAGTCCCCGCTTGTTGAACGAAGGTCCTTTATACCTTTCACGCAAAATGATTGTTACAAATATTTTTTGGCAAACAGGATTTGTGGATTTAGTCTGTGGCTTTGTCACTGTCTTGATAAATGAAGTACTGATATATACTCTATGGAACAGGCAGATAATATATAAGCAAAAATGGCGGTAAAGTAGTGATGGAAATAAAAAAAATAGGGAGGTGACCGAGGCTTATTCAAACTATAAGATTTAATAGATTGTTATTCGTCAAATTATGCTGAAGATGTACAGGAATGTCAACTGATTTGTGAACGTGTATGTAAGTTATCGACATCGACACACATTGTGCAATGCCTGATTATTCAAATATTCAAAGGGACAGAATATGGGCCTTTGTTCGATGTTCACAATGTCAGTCAGATACTTGAATGAATTCATATTTATGGTAACTAAAGTTTACAGTTATTTGATGTACCGAGGAATATATTATATCAACTTTTCGCTATTAAGTTTAATAAATATACTACTTGACCGTCACGGTCACGGTCGTGGTCGCAAGCGTTAGGTCCGATCATAAGATCTCGGGTTCGATCTCCAAGTCAGGCAAAAAGTATTAGATTTTTTTAATTTGAAGGCGTAGGCAGAGGTGTACCCAGGACAGAGTGCCTTATTAGCTACAACCACACCTCGCCAGTCATGTTTTTTAGGCCCATGTAGTAAGGTTCGAGCCCAATGCCTATCTAGAGCCTATCCATCGGGCACAGTTCCGGACTCCATGCTGTCATTAAGAAAATTCCAAATAGAAATTCAGTAACACTTTTTGCCTGACTTGGGGATCGAACCCTGGACCTCATGATCAGCAGTAGCTTTGGGAACCACAACGCAACCGAGACAATCAGGATCGGTCAGTTTGGTTTTAATATAATATACTTTATTTGTGTCTATAGCGGTTGAGACCATGGGTTTTTGAGGATTAGAGGTGAGGGACCTGATAAACCTGGGGACCTGGACCTGATAGACCTGGGGATAACCTGGGGAGTAAGGTTGCAGATTGCGGGAAAGGACAAGTGACTCCCACTCCGACTCTTACCTGGTGCAAAGGCTATCAATTGCCAAACAGCGCGGTAATGCCGCCAGCGTCGTGGATACCTTTGCACCGTGTAAATTCGGGGTCGGTTATATAATTAGGTTAGTTTAACTTTGTGGTCTAAACAGTATTATTCAATAATTCAATTTATGTTTTAATATACTGAATATTAAATGACATTCCATTTATTTGTTAAATTCAGTGCATTCAATAATCTAATACTGGTAGTTTGTGTCACATACGAGTATGTGTATATTAATTTCATGCATGACGTGATTGTAATCACGAGTAGGTATATCGATGATTGGCACATATTGTATGTAGTTATGATTTAACTGCGTCTCTGTTCATTGAAATTATTAATATTGGTATAAGTTTTTGCTGCATTATAAATATAGTTAAAATGTATATAATAATATTATAATACTGTATCGGTGGCATAGTGATCTGGGTCTTGGGTGTGCCTAATACCTCTATTCCTTCGAGAAAAGAGTTTGATGATGTTAACTTTCGAGTTCCACTTCCGAATAATATGACAATCGGATATTATTCGGAAGTTGAATTCTTAGAGTGATAAGTGAATATGCTTTTTTTATGATAGTGAATAATGACAAGACGAGCAAATCAGGTGCCTGATGTTGAGCATCATGATTTCCCATATCAGACGCAGTGCCACCCAGTGTTTTAAAAATGAAAATTCTGCGTGGCACTGCACTGCGTCTGTCACCCTGAGATATGAGTTGTTGAATCTCATCATGCCCAGTAATTTCTCTGGTAACATTGCCCTTCAGCCCTTCATACCGGAACACAGTAATGTTTGCACATTACTGCTTGGCGGATGAATTACTGGCAAAGGTGTGGTACTTCTCGATGCGGCCTCCTGCAAAAGAGGCCTACTGCTATCTTTATGTATAAATATATTTATTTCGCAACGTCATTTATATCGTGTATCCGGTAGATTTCTTCGACAATGCACATAATTGATGTTCATTACACGTTAATGTGAACCGCCGTTAACGTTACGCCTTAAGTACGGATAATAAATCTACTCTGGGAGGTACTGAAGGAGAGCTGGATCGTTTTAAAAGCTTTTTCCCTTTTAATGTTATACTTACCTAAGGTTTAAGAAGCTTTATATCGTTTTAAAATTATATAAGTATAATAGTCTGATTGACTGGTTGTAGCTTCGTAGCATCTAAGTGCTACGTCGTAGGCCGTAGCGATAAAATATTCTACGAAACTTTGCGATGCTGGCATAAAAATAGAGTTAACATTTTAACTAGCCTATTTTAATCAACCCAACTGCTAAGCAAAGGTACTTTTTCATCTCAGCCATAGTCCACTGCTGAACATAGGCCTCCCCTATAGATTTCCATCTAGTCCGGTTTAACTCAGTGTCGATCCAACGTGTTCCTGTTTTCTTTATCAGCCAAAGGTCTACCCTTCCTTTTTTATTCCTGTCCAGTCCTAGGGCCTCCTTTTGAGGCCGACATCTTTGTCTGTCACTTGGCATCTACACCATTGCATTGCCCTTCTCCCTTGGACCAAGTGTCTCTAACTTGTTTTTTTTTTCAATAGCATGCCGTGGCAAGCACTGAAGTGTGCGGGGTGAGACTCGCTCGAGCGCCATGAGCGCTCCCGACCCGGCGGTGCTTCAAGCGCTGCAGGGGCACACGCAGCATAGCGACAAGTGGCCTGGACCTCGCGCTGTCAAGATATACGTCGCTTCTGTTTACAATGGTACAGCTATTATCATATTTTGTCAGGGCAGTCAGCTCAGGCCTGGGTTCGATCTCTGAGCAGGTCAAATATTTAGTGCGCATGAGCATGTCTGTTCGATTTGTCTAGTACAGACTTCTAATTTGGTACGAGAAGATCGTGTGTGGAAGATCCCCCTTTTTTATATCTCGCGAAGGTAGATCGGTTTTACCTAATTGTGAGTAAATGAACGTACTCATTGATGCCGTGTGTATGTGTGCTACGGATAGCATGCACACACAGAAACAACGTGCATCTACACACACACAAAGACAAACTTTTGTGGAATCAATAACTATTCTATCCTAAAGTAATTCTGGTGTGATTAAAAGGGTTCTTGGTGAATGTATATGAGGTATATTATCAACAGAGAGGGATGATAACAAATCGTGATGCGAGTGATATCAGCCACAAAATCGTCATAACGACCAAGGAAAGGAAGCCACCTTATCGTTACCCATGATAGCTAAAATTGCCTTAACAAATTTGGCATAGGTCGACCTATATAGATAAAGTTACTACGATATAGTATGCAAGCACTAGTAGAAGTTGAAAGAAACGAGGCAAAGTTGAGTTCAATGGCGTGTTATTAGAGAGACTATGTCCAGCAGAAGTTAATAATAATAAAATCCTTAATTAACCGTAACAAAAGGAACTTTAAAAATAAATAGTACAAAAATGTTCCAGCGTTTTAGCTCGCTTTTTTCGACCTCATCACAGGCAGTTGGGTAAAAGGAAAAGTTTGTACTTTTTTAATCAACAGGGCTTAGGTGCTCCGGTCCGTAACATTTAGTAACCAAACTTTTTGCAGACTTTCGGGAGGAGAGGCGTCAGATACTCGAAATGGTCGGTCCCGAATTGCAATCCACTTACGATGATCGCTATATTGAGGTAAGGATTCCGTATAATTATTAATAAAGACCTTGCCCAGAAAGGACGAATTTTCCACGAAGCTCTATTGCGTAATACGCGCTTTATAGATGAGATGTACCTACTTAATGATGTCCTTTAACTCGTTTTCATTTCCATTTTTCTGGTCAGGGTCTTTCGAATCATTTGCTATTAATTTGAGAATCATAATTTTGCGCTATTAGATAACCGATCTAATCTTTTTCTTCTTCTCGAGTCGATATGTGGTCAACCATAGTGTCAGAGCTTTCAGCCGAAGGCCTTTGATACGACTTAAAGACTATAGTCTATGACGACAGGACTTAAGACTGCCTTAGACATAATACTGACTGACTTAAGACTTAAGACATATTCCGAAGTATGGTGGCATCCAGACATGAGATTTGAACCCTGGTGAAAGGAAATATTCCCTCCAGGACTGACGCTACAATATAAATTGTTAGGGCATACATTAGTAAATATGTATGTAGGGTTCCATACACACCTGTAATATCGCAAACATGAGGAATAGTAACGAAATTTTTTTTGTAATATTTTACTATTTTGTAATTTTTCCCTTCATTTGTGATATAATATGGCTTCTTGTCAAAATTCAGGATTCTGGGCCAAAGGAAAGTACCCTAGAGGTTTAGAGCCCCTTTGTGCAAAGTACGGAAATGTACGATAAATAGTCGTATCTTTTGCGTTGATTTACAAGTTTGATTTATTTACAGTAGCAAAGGACCGTGAACCTGAGTTGTTTTCAACTTGATACCTCAACCTGTTAAAAGGGTCTTGACAGACGAACAGACAGACAGAAAACAAAGTGATCCTATAAGCGTTATTTTTTTTATGGTGAGGTATAGAACCCTAAAAACAAGCCCAAAGCAAAAACGCAGATTAATTAAAGTGACATCGAGTTCCGCCTATATTAAACATTCCATCAAATACATCGGCTCGTGTAATTCCTGCAGGTATTACAAATTCCGAGCAACTTCCCGACGTGATACTGTAGTGACATCCGAGTAGGGGCTACACAGAAAGTTTGCTACAACTTCATTATTATTTTGTTATTAACTCGAAACTTCTGTATATTTAGGAGTTTCGGAGTAGTTTGCCTGGTGTAACTTTCTTTCGTTGCTGTTTATATTCTTACTTTCAAAATATCATAAAATCCTTGACCAAATGCTTTATAATGTTGGAAGATAATACTCGTAAATCTCCAAGTTAAGGTCGTCATCTATACAAAATGAAAATACATAGATATGAAGAAATAGGGAATAATGTTCCACTCAATTTTTTGTGGTTGGCTCTGGATCTGGCCTTTATTTGCGCGAAAACATTTTTGGTACCGAAAACCTCACAGGTTCTTCGTATTTAACTAAATCGTAAAAAACTAGTATTTAGATTATGTTAATGTTTTTTTTTTTTAATACCTATAAAACCATACGGTTTTCTTTAAGTGGAAAATTATTCCTATTTCTTCATCTGTGTATTTTCATTTTGTGACGTTTAACCATAAGTTAGTATTAATTGAAAACTAACACATGTTACGATAGCTATTTGGCTATATAATTTACTTGGGTACAAGCAAAGCGCCACATTATATCATATCGCGAAGATAGTTTGAAACTTAACATCTTCACAATAGTCTGACTTAGTTTTCGAAAGTAGTTTTGAACCTATTTATTACATATATCGTCTCTTCACTGTTGTTATTAGCTAAGAGTTATATAGTATTCAGAAACAGGATGAAATGAACTTCACCGCCAGAATCAGCATAGTTTTATGATATGAAAGTTTGTTGGCACGCAAGTTTTGGAGTATATATTCCTCAAAATTTCGTTGGAACTCTCTCTGATGACTTTGTTTTGGACAATAATTTTGGAATTCTTCACCGTACTAACTACATCATCAAATCTAAGAAGTACCGTTTGACGTTTCAACTTTACAAGCAATTTTCAAGCCGAAATAACTTTGCATGGGCGTACCTAACTCACCAATTTCATTCCGCCGTTAAACCATGAAATTATGAATTTAATCACAAGATTTACAATTCTTAATCACTAAATTTAAATACAAATCCTTAAAACAAGGCAAATCAAGAACTGTGAAACGGTACCTCTAATAGATTTGATAGGCTGTAGTATCTTTCCTAGTTTTCGAATTTCTACAAATCCTCAATTCTTATTGTGATAAAAAGTGTTCATAAAATATTTAATCATTGAATCGAATAGAATAAAATGCAGGAGTAATATTCTGGTAACACACAGTTTTTATGCATTTGCCATCTGCCAATGTAAAAATAAAAGTTATTTCTTTAGATCGAGTTTGTGGACATGCACTACGGGACCGACGGTGGAGATGAGAATAATCCAGCGCTCCTTCGATACCATCTCGACGAGATCCGATACTGCAATAAAACATCTAAAGCCGGGTATTTTCTGGTAAGATCACGTTTTTTATTTTGTTTTCACAGGAATAATGGCGCTACACACTAGTGTATTTGCCAGACGTAATTTGCAAGCATATTTAATCAAATTGTAGTAAAAAAACATCAAGACAAACTTAAAACTTTGAACTGACTGAAAACATGAAAATTAATTTTAGATTAAAAAAGAAAAACAATGTTTAAGATAGACTTTAATACCTATTAAGGACTGTACGCACCTAAGCTGATCTAAAATAGCTGAGCTAAGATGAACAGTTGTCGGTGAATTGTCTCCTACATAATTTCACAAAATTTTGTCGGCGATATATACCTACCCTATGCATTATATATATACGATATATGCATATGTTACCGACAAAAGCCGCCGGTTTGTGTTAGCGATTGGCGGCTTATGGTGTATGGATGTTTAAACTCCCTTTACAGGTAAATAAAAACACGTGAAGTGTCATTTAATTTTAAAAATCGGACCGAATATAAAAGAATAATATAGAAAAATGTTTTGATTACTGTCACTGTATAAAAATAGATTTACATAAGTAGATGGCCTTAGGAGATGGCTTTCTACTCACAATGTCAAATAAGTATTACGACTAGGCGTATTATCACTATCCATTGGCATTCTCACAAAGATTTTTCGCAAACAAACGGATTAAGGTAACCAAACACTGGACAAACAGACTATTATTCAAGAGCCGAGAGGAAAAAGCCCGTGTGCCGATATTCTTAGAAGTAATCCATTCGGAATCCTTCTTACCTTGTACCTGTAGATTGCGAATTTAGACCAAGTTTACGGATTGTTTTTCGATAAATATTTTAGGATTTTATTTAGCTTTGTGGAAAGGATTTTTTTTTTTAATACGTTTTGTTATGAGGTGATTTATTTCTATGATTTATCTACCATACATTTTTAGAAAAAGTATTCTGATCGCATTATATACAGTTTCATTTATGTGTTGTTTATCATGCCGGTATCTATTGGAGAATATAAAATAAATACCTATCTTCTTAGGCAAAAGGCTCGCCCCTATTACATGGTATCAATAACATACTGGCGAAACGTGGGTGTACCTACTATGGGACTGAGTCCTGGGTACACCTCAACTCTGCCTACCCCTTGGCGAATAACTTAACACTACATAATATATGAATATTTATTTATTTATTTGGCGTACATAACGAATTACAATCAGTTCAAAAATAAATTTAGTTACAATAATATGTTCTAGATTGCAACTTAAAAAAGATGTACACTCAGAAAAACAATTAGGTAGAATAACGAGCGAACAAAATAATATAATATAAGTTAAGTATCTAATTTTACATAATATAATATAGTTATCTAATTGCAAAGCAAGGTTAGTTACAATAATGGTAGCATCCAGGTATCATTAATAATTATACTATTATATACGACAGTCAATCAATCAAGGGGTTGAATTCAGATACAACGCTACAATAATTCCAAGGCGGGTGCGAAGTACGCTGGGTCATCTAGTCCAATAATAATAATTGTTTCAGTGCCTAATCGGCGGCGACACGTCATCCTACCTCCCAGTGCTACCATTCCAGATACCATCCGATATATTCATAGAACTAGTGAAGACAGAGTCACCACAAGCTGATCTGGTTCACGCATGCTACAGGCTAGAAGACGACATTTACTATCTAGAGGATGATGATAAATGGTTCGTATAGTATATTTTTTTACTAATAAGTATAAGAATTCAAAAAGCTGCCATGACTTTTTGACTAAGGCTGGGTAGTTTAATCACTGGTTAAGGCTTGGTTTTTTGATCGCTGATTATGTCGACCAATAGTTAAATTTTTTGACAAATACTTAAAATTCGACAAAATTCGGTTTTTCACACAACTATTTTTTTCCCACACGATTTAACCATTGGTTAGAAATTTAACTATAGTTAGTTTGACAAATGGTTAACTTAACCGTAACTAACGATCAAAAAACCGGCCCTTAGTCACTTGTTGTTGGCTGCCTCGGTGGCGTAGTGGGCGCAAGATCAACTGCCGATCATTAGGTCCCGGGTTCAATATAGATATCACTGATATAGGTAAGTATAACGCTAGAGGTCAGGCAAAGTTTTATTGGATTTTTCCATTAGGAATTATCTCAATGACAGCTTGGAGTCTGGAACAGGGCACGGTAGATGGCAATAGCCTTGCCCCCTATTAAAAAGGACCAATTATTCTGGCTAAATGTAGGCTCATGGGAGTATCTACTATGGGACTGAGTCCTGGGTACACCTCTGCCTAAACCTTCGAGAAAACAGCATGATTTTATGTTAAAAAGCTGTCAGTCTGAAGTGGAAATGGACCGGGAATGTCTGCTACATATTGGATGAACTGTGGGCCGAACGGCGCTCTCGTTTCGTCCATCTATTCAGAATAGTCTTTGCACATAGCGGGACAGTCTTTATGTCAACTTTTGTAAATGGTTTCGATGGAGCCCGATAGGAATTGGTCTCTGTGTACGCCTACTTAATATAGGTAAGGCCTGTGTTGTTAAGTAACATAATAATATGTTCTTTTAAATGATTAAAAAATAATATTTAAGCTTAAAAATCCCGATTAGGAAATGTAACTTTTGTTAATGCCACAATAATAACATAATACTATATACATTATTTTATTATACATTATTATATTACCACAATAATAATACCTATTAATGCCATAATAATAATAATAATAATTATACATGATTTATCTTGGAGGAGTAATAAATGTTTTAAGGGACATAAAAATGTCACAATTACTCCAAAATACAGGAACAAACAAACCTCTCGTCTTTAAACATAATATTACTTAAAAATTACTATTAAATATTACTTTAAATATTACTTTTTGACTGAACAGTAATCGTTTATGATCAAAGTATATTGCGAGGTAATTATGATTCAGGAGGCATCTTGTCCTAAGTAGTGACTTCCAAATTACTGATTATTTTATTATTTGATAAGATATCCAGGATCCGTACCTATATGGGCTTCATGTAGGTTAAAATATTAGTACAGATTTTCGAGGTCGATACATAAAAGCGTGATAAATTAACAGTATTTCTTATCGCGAAAATTGTTTGTGAAAAGCGGATGGAAAACTAATAGGATTAGTCTTGGATTCTCGTAGTGAGCGACTCTTATATTATGATGAACGGAAAACAATTCAATTACAATATTGCAACAAGTAACATATAATATTGCAATAAGGAATAGTACATGCGAGTAGAATGTTTTAATCAGTGTTTTAAGAAGATTAATGCCATTCCTCCTCCCGAGGAAGTTCGGCCAATATAAAAAAAAAGTAACATTCTTCTCTCTTATTAGAGCGACGAATGATATGAGGAACTGAACAAAAGATAACAAACAATAAAAGAACACGTCTTTTTTTCATTTAAATCTTAACAGATATTTAGGCGCAACGATTACATAAAATTTAATACATACGCTGTTTAAAATACCTTTCTCTTCAGCTTCCGCATCGCATCGAAATTCAAACTCGAGAGGTAACATAATATTTTCACCTACATTATGCGACCTCCACAAATTGAGGTGATAAAACCATATTTTTCCCCTTACAAACTCACTTTTACAAGTCCTTTTTATGGCCATCTCCATCTCGATGAGTCTAATATAGAATTCGGAAGAGGACTTTGATCATCGTTTATTCGCATCTCATCTATTTAGGCTATAACTGTTTACGAGCCGTTTCCTTGGAACGAGGTCCGATTACTCAGTGGGATCGTAAAATAAATAATTTATTGTGTACCTTAGCGTCTTGGGACAAGGTGGAGGACAGCATTATAGCAGTAACATGTACAGCACTTTAATCTTACTAATCCTACTAATATTATATAAGTATCTGAAAGTTTGTGAGGATGGATGGATAGACGGATGTTTGTTACTCTTTCACGCCAAAACTACTGAGCCGATTAGGCTGAAATTTGGTATATAGATAACTTAGAACATGGAATAACACATGGGGTCCTTTTTTCTCGATATTCCCACGGGAATAAAGTCTACGCGGGTGAAACCGCGGGGCACAGCTAGTGCAAAATAAATTGAGCCATTCAAAGACACTGGAGACTGATAAATGCAAAGCGACGCGACGATGATTGGCTAATTACAATCTACAAAAAAACCCTTCTTTTCGCTTCGTCGTTATAGCACTGTGAAAACGAAATGATGGAAAGAGAAAAGTGGACACGAGATAGAGGTGTTTAATCGAAATAACACAGTGTAACTTAATTAATACTAAATCGATATAAAGTTCATCCCTTGGGTACCAATTTTTTTATTGTATTTCATTAGATACCATAGAGTCATAAATGTCTGTGTCAAATGCTAGCGCACACTGTCACAGAAAACAGACGCACTACGTACAGTAAGCTGGGCTTCGGCGCGAAACATCGTTTTATACATACCAATATACAGTCACGCATTGTTCCCGTAGGGGTAGATAGAGACTACTTCTTTCCACTTGCTACGATCCTGACATACAACTTTCGCTTCTTCCACTTTCATCACATTCTAAATCTAAATTATACTTTATAATATCCTAAGAAATAGAGTTCACATTCAATTGCTTAAACTCGTAGAAGTCATAGTGTGTATAATAATACGTATGTCAGTCACCTCGTTATACTTTTATCATTAACAGAAAAGGGGACCTCTTTAGCAGTTTGATACAATCGTAAGGAAAATTTACCTTATTGATGTTTTCGTTTTCCTCTGTTTTCTCCAAATATAATAATACCTATAGGTATATTCTGAAGAAACCTATTTAATAAATTTATATCCTGATACTTTGAAGATGAAGTAAGCTATGTCCCGATCATTTTACTGTAATTAATATATTTTTTTGTAGTGAACGTCTAATCACGCAAGTTAAACGGGTATTAGAAGTTCACGATTTATAAGAGAAACTAAAATGACATGGTCGTAGTTTACTTCACTATACAAATATCAGGATATAAATTTATAGAATGGGTTTTATAATTATATTGGGAGGAAACGGGGAATACAAAACAACGATTTGGCAAATTTTTCATAGATTTGTGTCAAATTTTCCGTAGCTAGGATTCGCTCATAGTTTTAGACTATATAGCCCTGTGTAACATTTAATAATGGCATTATTTCAAGTCATTATAACGAATGATCTCATGCTACGTTACCCCTTACCTACGGTGTCTATTTTATTCTATTTAGGTTATTCAATGAATTGCGCTTCTAGCGCGTACTTTTATCAAATTGAAGGGCTTTTGTCAGTGCTTACAATACCGTTACCTCGTAGAGATAAATATAATAGTCCCTATAGGGGCTATTCCTATAAATATTTCTACACCTTCCGCAGGGTCCTACATGTTATCTTTTATGCGGACACAGGACAGGTAAGGGCGGGACGTATACCTAAGGTGTACTCCTCGTGAGATCGTAAGAATAATGTTTACTTTCCTTTGTGTTTCTTACCCTTGCAAATAGGGCCTGAGGGAGTAGTCCTCTATATTTTTGAATAAATAAAGTTAGGAAAGTAGATTACAATTATACGACACGTCTGCGAATTTACTTTAACTGTACCTGATAAGAACTGGCACAAAACAACAAACAAACAATTATGACATCACGCCTTTTTCCCAACGGGGTATTTTTTGGTCCCATGTATAGGCAGTGAGTCTTTTACTATCTACCGGGCACAACTCCCGGCTTTTATTGAGAAAACTTCTAATAATAATTTGAATTATTTATACTCTAACAGAACGGCCTCCTTATTACGAACAGCAGTAGAAGTGTGGAAAGCGTTTAATTGCTTAATGTAGCAGACATTAAATTTTCGGCCAGCAGTCTGCAGTAAATTTTGCTGTTAAACGTCATTTTTGTATGTACTGCTGTTGTTACGCGATCGCACGTTCGTAATGCCACCCTCGGTTACCCCAATTACACTGCTCGAGTCAAATCATATGGGTAATATGTACAATCCATACTGTCAGAGTTTCAGGTCGCCATGATTCCTACAAGGCCTCCGACATTACCTAACGTCTGCCCTCTACATATTATCTTATAGAAAACAGCCGGGACCTACAGTTTGACGTGAATAATTCATAACACTTTGCCTGACCTGGGGATCGAACTCGGGACCTAATGATCGGTAATAGAGCTTGCGGCACTAGGCCACCAAGGTAGGAAAAAAACAAGTAAAGGAAGACTTTTTTGTCTTTTAATGTGACACGATAGTTTAATTAAAAAATAACATTTACAAAACCTATAATATGTTATCGACAGATAATAACATAATAATTAATTCTGATACAAAATAAAATAGATATTCTTTACTGATAGGATGTCTACATTTACCCAGCTTTTACAGCTAATTTGCTCAGCCATTCGATATCGTATCTCGTCAAGGTACCCGAAACACATTGTTAGCTAAGTAATTTGATCAACAGGAAAGTCGTGAGAATAGCCAAAATTACTGTGCCCCCAGATCCCCTTTACCGTAAATTTAAAGCCGTATTTGGCGAAACTTTTGTATTATCATTTGAACAAAACCGCTGGAACTCCGAGCCGAGCTTAATGAGAGACGTAAACAGCACCTAAAATTTGGCTTTCGTGCACATCCATTTGGAAGAATAATTTGACGAGAGCTGTACATAGATTTTGTTAATAAATTATTCGTATTTGAGCCTCTGCACACGGGTTTTTTGTTTATAATAGCCTACGACGTGCATTTCACGATCTGGCGCTTGCGGTGCCCTAAAATTTTAAAATTATTATTGGACTGTTTTCGATATGGGTTTTCTTTTAATCGCGCTTCATCTGCGCGCCTTTGGCGATGATAAAAAACGCCGTGTGTACGCCTATAAAAATACTACCTACATCTGCCTTCGGAGCCATGCTACCAATACTGATACAGTTCTGTTGATATTTTTTGGATACTTAAATTTATCATGCAACATAATGGGTTTCCCCCACTGCTCTTGTGTTGCTAACCCATAATGGCTGAATTTTGAGAATGCCATAATGTAAGCAATAATAGTAATTAATGTTTACACACATACTTCTGCACTAGGATTCCTTGTGTCGCGGCATAGACACATACAATAACACACCACATACATCCAAAACCCGAGAACAAACATTTGAGCTCATCGCTGGATTCGAACCCAGGACTCCTTACTTCGCAGACAGTTACTACCAAATTAGCCATGAGGCCGTCAGAGTTAATATTTGATTGTTTGTTTAGGTTCAGCGACCTGCTAGAGCGTGATGACCAGCGGAACCGTCTCGTTGAAGTCCAGAAGGCGTTCAATGCAGTAACCCTAGAGGCGTTGTCAAGAGGAGTGGAAGTCACCAACTTACTTCGGAGTTCTGTGGAAATACAATGTGAACTAGCCTTAGGTAAGATCGATTCGCCCCGAAAATAGATCAATTATCGAAAGCTTACTCTATGATGTCAGTGGATAAGTGCACTACAGTTGTCCTATCGTACACCTCGTGAATCTTAGTCTCTCTTGCACGCGGTCAATGAAAGAGATAGGTGGTCGTGTTTAGTTTTGATAACAATTCATTATTATTGCGAGTAGGTGTACTGATTACGCGCCAGCTTATGTAAGCTGACATGTAAGACTAATATTATATAAGGTTAAAAAAATGCATCAATTATTCTGATTGATATCTCTGACTCTGGGGATACATAGGGTTTTCATAGGTACTTTATTTTCTAGTTTTGTTACATTAATATTTATTCTTAGGTGATCACGACTATTTTGGCGTTTAGGGATATTTTTTTAACTTGTGTTTTTAAACATAAAAAACATAACATATATTCACGCCTTTTTCCTGAAGGGGTAGGCAGAAGTGTACCCAGGACTCAGTCCCATAGTAGATACACCCACATTTCGCCAGTATAATAACATACTGGTCCCATGTAATAGGGGGCGAGCCTATTGCCATCTACCGGGCACAGTTCCAGACTCCAGGCAGTTATTGAGATAATTCCTAATGAAAAAATCCAATATTTAACACTTGCTTGACCTGGGGATCGAACCCGGGACCTCTTGATTGGCAGTCGAGCATGCGCCCTCTACGCCACCGAGGCAGGCAGTTGTGTTTTTATTAGGTAAATTATACCCATTGTACTCATGTAACAATTATAAGGATATATACAGATAGATAAACACTTCATTGTACAGCATACATAGCACACAAATATAGAGGAATAATATTTCAATTAATCTTAGGCTAGTACAAGTGGCGGCCTTATCGCTTAAAGCGATTTCTTCTAGACAACCGGAAGGAAAGGAATACTTACTCACGAGTATATCAGGTCGGCGGTGTACTTTTAAAGATAATAAAAATACTCCTATAAGTACACCAACAAGACAAGAATTATAATATTTAAACAGGCGTAAGCAATAACAACAAAACATTTGAGTTCGATTTTTCACGGGCGGGATTCGAACCATGCCCCCTCCGCACCATTCCGCGGGGTGGCCGGCACTCTACCACTTGAGCTGCCGTGGAGGCACTAGTTGTCGGAGAGGCAACCGTGGGTGAATTTTTTTTTTCTATATTCGCATTGTATCTCAAGCGAATAGACTGCATATTCTAAACATATAAAATATTAAGTTCGATTTTTTATCAAAATATCAAATTACTGGCTGATAAATAATTATCTATCTGAAAAATATTTATCTTCGAGCAACACAAATAACCGCTCGCCGCAAATTCTACGAGCACCGACCAGCAATTTCATCCCCAACCAGATTTTATACTTTTGGTTAGGTAACTTATGTACTGTCGGTTACAATTAATATTATGTTTTCTTGTTAATACCTACGTAACCAATAATAATAATAATAATAACTGAAACTTATACTCCTACAGAACGGGTTAACCCAAACTTTTTTTTATGATAGTGAGTGAAATGACGAGCAAATCAGGTGCCTGATGGTAAGCATCATGATTGACCATATCAGACACAGTGCCACCCAGTGTTTTAAAATTAAAAAATCTGCGAGGCACTGCACTGTACCTGTCACCCTGAGATTAATTGTTGAAACTCGTCATGCCCAGTAATTTCGCAAACCATTATAACTTGTGTGACCTACCCATTGCTCTAATGTCTCCCAATCTCTGACCTTATTTAACGACTACCCCCTACATACTTAACATAACATAAAATAACATACAATTACGCCTTTTCCCCGAAAGGTTAGGCAGAGGTGTACCCAGGACTTAGTCCCATAGTAGGTACACCCGCATTTCGCGTAATAGGGGGTGAGCCTATTGACATCTACCGGACACAGTTCCAGACTCCAGGCTGTCATAGAGATAATTCCTAACGGAAAAATCCAATTACCCTTTGCCTGACCTGGGGATCAAACCCGGAACTTCATGATCAGTAATCGAGCCTACATACTTGTGTTAACTTATAGGAGACAAACGGAACTCTAACCTAAAAAAGAACATATATTATTATCCGCTCTTTTCTTTACTTAGTGCACTGCGAATGAATGAATATTCAATTACATGAATTAATTTTTAATGTACGCTCTTCTCCTGCGCGGGATTTAATCGCTTTTCTGGGAAATTCTACGATAAACTCTGTAGGTGGGATCAGTAATGTGCTTACTTCTAAGCAAAATATAAGCACATAAAAAAGTGATATTGCCCAAAGTATAAACGAAAATTATTATATCAAATTTAAGTAATAATTTCGGTAATGGACAAAGTGAGGAAAAGTGTGATAAGGAAACGCTGTGGCGTGTTAGAAGATGTAGTGACAAACATAGAGAAAAGATTGCTTAGATGGTTTGGACATGTGGGGAGGATGGGCGAAAGGAGATTAACAAAGGAGATTTATAAGGCTAGTGTGAATGGTCAAGTCGGTAGGGGTCGGCCTAGCCGTACCTTTCATGAAAAAGTTGATGTTATCTTAATTAAAGGCCAGGTCAAAAGTACTAACAACCGACGAGCATGCATGAAGAATGTGATGAAAGTGGAAGAAGCGAAAGTTGTATGTCAGGATCGTAGCAAGTGGAAAGAAATAGTCTCTGCCTACCCCAACGGGAACAAGGCGTGACTGTATGTATATGTATGTATGTATTTCGGTAATGTACCTAAATGTACTTACGCTACTAGATGATATTATGCTATATTACAAATTACAATCTGTATAAAGCTAGTAATATGGGTGTATTTTACTACCAAGTGCTATGGAATACACTACAAAAAATCTTTCTTTTTAAAAAACTGTGAGCTTCATGCAAGAACTTGGAAAAACTCGCTGCGGCGCTTTTCCGTTCCATTGCAATACGTTTTATCGGAAAACTTTAAATGTTCGCTCGATGGTGGCACGGCTGATCCAATTACACGGAAACAACGGCTGAGAGAGAAAATATCCTATTTGTTTCTGCAATTTAGAACTACGTATAGCTTACTAACTTTTCAACAGCAAAACAGAGTTTTTCATGCTCCGTAACTTGTAAACTTATGAAGCTACAGAAATAACTTTACTTATCGTAAAAATTTACGATACTGCTAAGTTGAAAATCATTTATCAGAAATGTTAAATATCGACCAACGAGGCTACGGTCATGACTAGGTTCGACTCGGCTCGTCTTGCAAAATATAGGTATGTAGAAATTCATAATAGAAACTTTCTTGAACCTGCTCCTTAGTTTTGAAAGCTACTGAAACTTATTCTTGGAGTTTCAAAACTTCTCAGCAGTTAAAACTTTCCAAATTTTTGAGGTTATCCATGTCCACAATTTATTCGTTTCGGAATGTAAAAGGTATGCCAAAATACAGACCGTACACCAACATCATACATTTATATATATTTGCAAATGTAAACTTATGATGCAGCAAGCAGCAGTATGATATTGAAGCTTTCGCCTGTTCACGCTACAATGTCTATTTGAACATAATTTACAGCACATTCTAACGATAAAGACTATTATAATTTTGATCTCATAGAACAACTGAAATATGACCAATCAATCTACGGGATCGCAGGCGAGCGAATGCGTGTTGTTTCTCTAATATCTATTCTATTTAGACTAATTTTAGTAATCTCTTTTTTCTCTAGAACTCCTATCAAATGGAAATCACCCAAAGGGCGTTGTGGCGGTATTAAGGGACGTGGCCGATCCTGAACCTGAAGAGTCGAAGGTAGCTGTATTAGCCCAGACAAGGATAACTGAACTTAAGAGGAAACTGGAGGATGCATTGCCTGAAGGACATGTTATAAGACTAGAGTGAGTATTCATTGAGTGAAATACACGTTATAAGATATCTGCGCGTGGTATTAGGTGATAATAGTTACGAGTAATTAGTTAAGGTAGATAGTAAATAGGAGGAATTGCTTTTTCTTTTTTTTTTTCAAGAAAGGCACTTGCCCATTATGAAAATACATAATTTTTCAATAGGGTTCAATAGAATAGGTAATTACAATGTGAGATAACTTTTTTACTGGAAAATAACTCATATATCGTAAATATTCTGTTCCAACGAAAAAGAAATGCTGACGTATTAATCGCCGAAATCAAATTATTTTTCTGCCACGTAACGCGAACTCTCTGAAGCAAATAAAACCACTTTATTATCTGTACCCGATAATCCCTATTTAATGCCCAAGAAATGCTACTTTTTCTGATTTCTAAGTCAAAGTTAATTAGACGATGTACGTAAAGATATCATACAGAAAGTCGACTATATTAAATTTTGGATAAACACCTACTCGCTAAGTTTGGTACGCTTGAGAATAGCTGAGGAGCACAGAAATTAACACGCGCGTGCGGTTTCTCTTGATTAACTGTTGAGTAGTATGTGGTAAGTTCTTTTTGCCTCGTAGTATGCACATTTCCTTCTCTATCTTGTATTTTGTGGTACAGCTCTATATTCGGATGTCACGGGTGGTTGTAGGCATTCCAATTAACTAGAGCTGTGACGGTAACGGCTGGTTCCGTCCCGACCGGATTGATCAGTCCCTGCCGAGTTATTTAATGAAATAGATCTATCTTGAGGCGAACTAATAAGAGTACATTAGTAGTGTACAGTTAGTAATACTCAAAGGAGTTCCTTTACGATTTAATGGTAGAAGCTTCGGATCAGAAACTTGTTAAAATGATCATTATACAAAGTGTATGTGAATGTTCTTTATCTCTTCACTAAACAACTTAATAAACTGATTGAGCTGAAATTCCCGTATAAAAATATTTTCGGTCCTGAAATAACAAATTGTTTTTTTGCGCAGAAAAACTGCGAGGTAAAAGCTATAGCAATCTAAATAAATCAATGTGAAAGAGTTTATTATAGCAAACAATTGTAAAAAAATGTTTATGTTCAATAAATTTCCAGTAGGTGTCTATAATATACCAAAACAACTGAATGCTACAGATAAAACAGAAACAAATTGGGCAATCTAAAATCAGGAGAAAGTTTTTGAAAGCTATTTATTTTGCGAAATTTGCCACATGAAAGGGGCTTAACCTTTCCTGCCTTATTGGTGTTTACCTATAATCTAGTTGGCTGTTTCTCCCTTTACGGATTATATGTGAGGCTTGGATTCTACTGAATCAATTCGGGGTAGCGGAGGACGGCCTGCGATCAGGTGTAGTGACGATTTTCGAGAAACGGCCAGAAACACGATGTGTAGAGCCGAGGACCGTGCTCACTGCATGTAGCGGAAAACTGAGGCTTTTGTCATACACGGGCTGATAATGATGAATAGTTTAGGTGTACCTAATTATTGATGTTTACAAATTAACAATAAGTGAAAATTTCTCCACTAGGGCGTCGTCAGCGGACTCGTCTCGAACAGACGGCGCTTCGGATAGCGAAGAGAAGTTGGCTCCCTTCAGGGAAAAGGTGCAGACAGTAGTCGGGTCTCTGATCGATGACAGTTTAAGCACTGAACCTGATCAAGGGAAAGGAAGGAAAAAGACTGTACAGGTAAAGTATCTCATTTTAAATGTAGCTTTAGACAATGCACTGTTTATTACCTACTGTCTAGTTTATTCTAAATGTTATTCTTATGATTATCATTATCGATCCAGGCAGGATTGCCATGAGGTGTTATAATATGTGATACGTTTATATTGTGTAGATGTATGTGTATGTATAACACTGATTATTTCTTGTATATTTATTAGTTGTCTTGATAGCCTCGTTGGCTCAGATGGTAGTAACTCTGCTTTCTGTGCCGCAGGCCCCGGGCCGATCCCCGGCCAGGTCAAGCATTTGTGTGCATGGAGATGTCTGTTTGATCTATGTCTGGGTGTTATAAGCTTATATAAGTATATATATCTAGTTTGGTACTAGTTTGGGACCAGATGATCATGTGTGGAAGTTGTCCCATATATAACATTTTATTTTTATTATTATAGTGCAGATTACTCCTAAACTTTTATCATAAACAACATAGGTCAATAGTCAATAGTAACAACAATAGTCCACCTTAATAGCACTTTGAACTGTTTTATAAAACTCATTTTAATTATGATTTATTTATTGTCAATAAGAAAAACTTCTCTCTTGAGTTTCCTTAGAGATATATAATTTAAAATCCTTTACATTCTCATTACCAACCAAATTGGGTTTGAAACTTTGATGATCATAAGATCATCAATAGGCTTTATTATTAAATAAAGCCTATTTAATACCGAGAATCAAACTGACAAGTAATCTTTGCTTCCAGGAAATATTTCTCGAACACATCACTCATCTTAGGATATGTATAGAACATAATCATATGTATAAGTTAACAGTTAGGCAAATCGAAGAAACAGCAAAAAGTATTTTAAGTAACTCTAAGGAAAGTTATGAGAGTAGAACGCGGCACCCCCCCGTTCTCATATACGGGCCCGATGCTTCGGGAAAAAGCACCTTATTAACGCATTTATACTTCAAGTGTGAAGAAATATTCCCTAAACCCGTGCTTAGAGTGATAAGGTTTTCCGCTGCGACGCCAAGATCGGCCTACAACTTGGAGTTACTAAGAGTGATTTGCCAACAGATATCGATAATCCTGAACATTCCCGAGGGCTACTTGCCGAAAGACGCGAGCTTCGATCCCTTGTACATCAACAATTGGTTTCAGAGCTTGCTAAAGAGATGCGAGGACATGGAGAACGAGATACTGTTGATATTTATAGATAATGTTCATAGAGTTAATCCTTTAGAATGTGATATTGTGACTGGGTTGTCTTGGTTGCCGATGTCTCTGCCTAGAAACGTGTTTTTAATTTGTACGACGGCGTTACCTTTGGAGCAGCTTCAGTTGACTCCGGCTCAGAAAGAGAAGTTCAAAGTTCAGAACTGCTACTACTTGTTGGACGCGATCGAAGACTGCGCCGAAAACAAAAGTCATGGAGATCATATTGACAGTGCCTTCGATAACTTGGAAGTAGTTTTCGGCGCGAAAGCTTTCAGTAAACTGGCAAGTACGTGAATTATTCATCGAGTTATACCAACTTCTAAATCATGCTGTCGCACGTTGAAACAAAAGTGATGCTAAACTAAGAAACTTAATTAAAGATCTAGTTTTTTAGCTAGTTTTGTCCGAAGATTTCACATATCGCAGTAACTCAATCAATCTTAGCGTTAGTTTTGTTTTATGATGCGCAGTCACAAAAGTAATTTAGTAGGATATAAACAATGATGAGCATAATATATGAGTCAAAGTCAAAGTCAAAAAGATTTATTCAAATAGGTAACAATCTGACACTTTTGTACGTCAATGAAGATATACAGTAATAAGTCTACCGTGCGTTCGTTAAGATACCTTTACAAGAAGAATGCACAAGAAACATGAAGGGTTTAATTTTTTCAAACGATTCTTTTATAATATTTGGTTTGGTTACATTCGTTTGTTTGGAAGGTGCCGCGTGGTGGCAATGCGGAAGGTTCCAAGCATCTTTGTCCTCTATGTACTGATTTACTTTATAATAAGCCTTCTTTAGTAAAGTAGATTATATATAGGTTTTGAATTTACCCTCTGAGAGCCCAGTTATCTCTTTTGGGATTTAATTATAGAAACGTACACTATTTCCTAAGAATGATTTTTTATTTGTTTTAGTAAATGAAACTATAGGTATACCATATAAAACTTGTTTCTTGCTATTTTGATATCAAATCCAACTCGAGAACACAGTTAAAGCACCAATGATCTCCTCATTAAGATCGAAACTTGGAAACACTACAATATACTTTCTATAATCTTATTCCGAACTTGTATCAGTTCGGGAACGTAGCGGCTTGTTAACCTCAATTACGAGTGGCTACAGAAACTCGGTATCGTTGCTCAGTTTTCCATTGTTTGCAGGTTACATAACTTGTTCAGAATTCGGTCTGACGGAGTTGGAGTTGTTGGAACTTCTGATGCCGACGAGCAACAGCGACGCTGTGATCACTTTGAAGGATGCGAACTTTAACTTCTCTACTTTGTGTGTCGCCAAATATATGATGAGTGAGTGATTGCGACACTTTCTTGTTACGAACACACTTGTTTTTGACTAGTGATTTATTACTGAAAGTTTGGGTCGCATTTCTTGCGCGGTTTGAGATAGTATTTTGACAATCCACATAATGAATTTGAAATACGCGTTTTGCAATGCTCATTTCAAAAGTGAAAGTCTTGAAAACAATAAATACCTATCTATTATACTTACATTAAATTCAAACAATACAACACGATTTGACAATACGCGAACAATAGTATTATTCTTTTATCAAACAGTATACCTGTCACATGCTTCCACTACTTCATAGATATTATTAGAACAATCATGGAAAATCAGTTGCTACGGCTATTATGATCCAAACTTCAAACTCGATTGTACTTCTCGAATTATTCACAAATATTATAAAAAGATTAGTCTCTTTGTCTAAATCACAATGAGAAGCTGTGCAAAATTTCAGCTGCTTAGGTTCATGAGCTGGGTGTTGATGAGTGTGTGTTAAAGATAATGTCTTATATTAATAATCCTAATAAAATTATAATCATTATTTACTTATTCACCATAAATTATAGTAATTCTAGGTATGATATGAGAAAACTATCGTGAGCGTTGCTCATATCATTTACGGCAACTTTCAGCGTTACCCAAGTACCAACCCGTAATTTAAGTCGAACCATACGACCACGGTTTCAGCTCCTGAGGAAATGTTGATGAACATATTCATTGTATTTCCTCAGGAAATACAATGAATGAGCTCATGAGCTGCATCGCTCTGAGGTCGAAGGTTTTGACTTAAGGTGGTTGCGCCCACATCATTTCCTATACAAACTTTGAGGGACCAATGACAATGATAGAAGAGATATAATTTCTTCATTAGTGTTTTATTTTAAGTAACAACCGGAAATAGGTACCTATTTATCAGAATTTTGGAATTCCTAATGAAAGAGTTTAAATAGTTATCTGCAGTTTTAAAACGTATTTTTTGTCGTATAACTAGATAAATGTCACTTAACAATTAGTTGTTGCCTAAAATAAAACACTTATGAAAAAAAAAATATCTCTTCTATCAACGTCATTGGTTCTTTAAAGTTTGTATGGAAAATGATATCGGCCGAACCTATTTAAATAGGTACATTGTAAAGCCGTAAGTAAATGTTGATAGGGAGTTTCGGGGGCAAGCCGAAGAGTACAGTTTGGCTCCCATATCTTTATCAATTATCGGTGCACTTTCGAGGGTTTAACGTGTAATAATGGTGGAATATTACGTGTCGAGTGTTTTCGAAGACATACAAGTCTCTCGGCGAGTGACGCGAGAGTTGAAATGTGATTTTTCGTGTTCCCACCGAAATTCCGGCAGCTTCTCGTAAAGGTCACCACTTTACTAGAGCCGTGACTTGACCGGGCTCGCCCTGACTCCGAATCGACTGATTGACCATATTAACTTGAAAATTTATATAACTTGACACTGGCAAAGCATTCGTGTGGGTCCATAAAACAAGAAACATAAAACTTGATAGAAAGGCAATGTTCCAGAGGCCTTAGTGTTGGAGAGCGTGGTGTCGGGGCGCAGCACGTGGCGGTGGCGCGCGGCGGGCGCGGGCGCGCGCGCGCGGCGCCGCTACGTGCGCGTGCAGAGCGCGCTGCGGGACGCGCATTCCGACCTCGCCGCGCTGCACTTCGCGCACTTCCTCTACGACGCTGATGATACCGACAACTCGGATGCGCACGAACTCGGTACCTCACTTAATTTATGTTGTTCCGTTAACGGGAAAGAGGACCTCTTAGCAGTTTGATACAATCCTATGGAAAATTTACTAAATCGATGTTTTGTTTTCCCTGTTTCCCCCTGAATACAGTAAACCTATTTGATATATTTATATTCTGATATTTTAAAGATGAAGTAAAGCATTACCCTATCGTTTTATTTTTGATAATAAACTCTACATTTTTTTGTACTGAACGACCAAACACGCGAGTAAAACTGGGATTTTTTTAAGCTCACTGTGAAAAAACCGAGGATTTATAAGAAAAATTTAAATGTCAGGGACATAGGTTATTTTGCTATAAAATACCAGGATATAAATGTATAGAATAGGTTTATGATATTCGAAGGAAACAGGGGAATACAAAACATCGATTTAGTAAATTTTTCATAGATTTGTGTCAAATTCCTAGAAGGCCGCGTACGCTCTTAATTGGCATAATATTTATGTCTTATTGTTTTTCTTCATACGTAATTTGTCAGTTTTTTTGTAATCATAATCATGTGGCGGACACATAATTGTATATAACTTTATATATGTCACAAAAATATGATTATTATCTGATTAAAAACTATTATTAATTATCAATAATAATGATCGAAATGATTGGAAATTTACGGGGAGGCCTATGTTCAGCAGTGGACGTCCTATGACTGAAATGATGATGATGTTTAATAATAATCTCAAAACATTGAAATTTATCACTTTTATCAATTATTATTAATAATTCATAACGCTCCACATGTATCACGTTAAAAGTAATTAATTAAAGAAAAAAGAAAAACGAATAGAGTGACAAAAATGACACATAGCACTCCGACTCTACGTGGTCTTGTGGTTCACACTCCTATTATAGTGTTTTTATAAAGTGCGGGAACGAGAAAAATAAAGGGAATTCGAGGGAGAGTGACGCTGTGACGTTCGGGGGTGCCCACTAGAGCTTCTGACGGGTCTAACCGAATTGAGTGTTGAATTAAATTAAATAAATTAGTCAGAATTAAATTAGAGAAACGACGCAAAATACGTTAATTTTATTACATAAAAATGTAACGGTACTAAGGTAAATTATTAATAATCATCGATAAATGTAATTAATTTCTTACTCTTATTACGACTCTTGGTCATTATTAATAATGATGGAATAATTATCAAAATTATAATAACAAAAAATTTAATTATAAAACTTAGATTGTCAAAACATTTTTGAGCATAATCTTGTGTCCTAATTTTTTAATTGTCGCAATATCTAAATCCGAATTATCCGATTCTTATCCGAATCAGTTGGTAAGGTAAGTAGTGACCAGATCTGTGTGTGGAAGTTGTCTCATATTATTATTATCTAGCAAAAACAAACACTAAAAGTATCCTGACATTTGCGCAACTGACCCTATAAGGTGCTTTTTTTCTTTTTTTTATGTTAGTGAGTGACAAGACGAACAAATCAGGTGCCTGATGGTAAGCATCATGATTGCCCATATCGGACACAGTGCCACCCAGTGTTATAAAGTTCAAAATTCTGCGCGGCACTGCACTCCGTCTGTCACCCTGAGATATGAGTTGTTGAAACTCATAATGCCCAGTAATTTCACTGATAACATTGCCCTTCAGACCGGAACACAGTAATGTTTGCACATTACTGCTTGGCGGATGAATAACTGGCAAAGGTGTGGTACTTCACCAGGCGGCCCCCTGCAAAAGAGGCTTACCACTACAAAAAAAAGTTGTCCCCAGGTTGTGTCCCTGATGATGACGACGCCCTCCTAGACTCGACTCCGTTCCACTCGGCGAGTAGAACAGCGGCGGCCTTCACACAACGACACGTGGAGGAATCCTGGCTTCATCTGCTGCTGGCGGGAGACTTCACCAAGCTGAAGGACCTCACTGTTTGTAACTTCGACTTCTTGTTGGCTGCTGTGAGTGATTATTACTACTCGTATCTTTACATTCAATTACATTACAATACAAATACGCATACATTCTACAGCCAGGCCTCCGTCACTCCATACAAACGTTCGCGATTAATAGCCTACAACTACTACTACACGCGTTAAATGTGTGCGTGAACTATGTAGGGCCGTCGCGTCGCCGTCCGCAAGTGATACTTTTAGTATCTTCCAAATACAGTGAAAAAAACGGCCATTGACCCGAGATATTATGGCGGACCAAAACTAAACGACAGTCTCGCTTCCTTTTGCGTATCGCTTTCTTGTCGTCTACCCGTTTACAGAATTATGTGGTAAAACATAGAGGGAGGGGCACATCAAGCTTTACCCTGTACCTCTGCATTTGGTTTATAATTATAGTTATTTTTTTCTCGGGTTATTGTCGATTTGACACAAAGTAAATACGGCACGTTTTTAAAATCCATACATTGAACATAAATCCGTCACATGCTTAAAAATCGACATTCTATCTACGTCGGTGACAACTGAGAAGTTAACCTTTATAACGCCGGGATTCCAGACACTATAGAAGTCTCGCTTGGCTTCGTGTTCTTGCATACGACGGGATAAGGGTTACATGGTTTGGTAGCTTTAGTTTTCATTTTTTAAGCTTCATTTTATAAAAGACAAAGTTTTATCACGCCCAAGTGCTGGTTTCACGCTTACTCGAATAAATTACATTTTGTCACGCGTTCATTCATTTACTCCACCTAGTACTATATTTTCCTAGTAATTTTCACTTCAGGGAAAAGGCGTGACCATTAGGTTTTATTAAACTTGAATTGCGTTGTCAGTCACTATAATTATTTAGTACACACCTACCCTGTTCTTAACGTATACACTTTATTTTTTTGATAGTGAGTGACAAGACGAGCAAATCAGGCGCCTGATGATAAGCATCATGATTAATGCCACAGTGCCACCTAGTGTTTTAACTAGGAAAAACTAGTGTTTTAACTTTAATCATGATGCTTACCATCAGGCGCCTGATTAACTCGTCTTGCACTCACTATCAAAAAAATAAGGTGATGATTGCTCATATCAGACACAGTGCCACCTAGTGTTTTAACTAGGTGGCACTGTGTCTGATATGGGCAATCATGATGCTTACCATCAGGCGCCTGATTTGCTCTTCTTGTCACTGTGCAATTCAAAATTCTGCGTGGCACTGCGCTGCGCCTGTCACCCTGAAATATTAGTTGTTGAAACTCGTCGTGCCCAGTAATTTCGCTGGAAACATTGCCTTTCAGACGGGAACACAGTAATGTTTGCACATTACTGCCTAGCGAATGAATTACTAGCAAAGGTGTTGTACTTCCCCAGGCGGCCCCCTGCAAAAGAGGCGTACGTACCACTACACATAATATTATTAGATTTTCCGAATGCTGAATTCAGAAAAGTATCTACTTAAAACAATTTTACTACAAAAACTCAAAGTCAATTAAAATAGAACTTTTTCAAGCAAATCTCAAAAAGATATTTTTAAACCAATGCTCATTGCTCTTAGAACTCATAAACATCAATTTTCACGGTATTATGACTCAATTCAGCAAATTTACCCAGCAAATATCAGATAATCCAAAACCAGCTAAAATTCAGCCTACTAAACAGTTTGCAACAATGGCGTTTATCCCATTACCGTTTGCCATTTGGTACCGCACTTTAGCAACTCGCGTTAAACCCTAACTTTGTAAACACCTCTACCTGCGCATTTATTGGGACGGCCCGAGCTGAGTTAGGACTAAACTACGATTGTTTATTAATTAATCATAAACTTGAAGGTTTACCGTGTGCTCACAACATACACGACACAATAAGTACCTGAGGCACACAGATTTATAAAAAGCAGATAATGTCATATTATGTACGAAGATAATTTGACTACGTATTTGGAAAGTCGAATTTTGGTCGCTTATCGTCGCTGGGAACGGTTAGAGAGAGTTGAGGAACATGACGTGCTTTAAGAAAGGCCAATTTCCAGTCGTAAACAATAAAAACATGCTGGAGATAGTGGCATTGCTAAGAATTATTTTAATTACTCTTTCAGCTTTTGTGAGTACATTAACCGAAAACAATTATCTTTTTTTTATCCTTTTAATACACAACGTTATTACAGTATAATGTTTACTAAAAGGAATTTCTAGAGACCTAT
Organism: Hemistola chrysoprasaria; assembly: GCA_947063395.1. Taxonomy (NCBI): domain Eukaryota; kingdom Metazoa; phylum Arthropoda; class Insecta; order Lepidoptera; family Geometridae; genus Hemistola; species Hemistola chrysoprasaria. Next base: position 12,974,287 of record OX346714.1, read on the forward strand.
ATTGAAGACACAACATTAAATAAATTAAATTATTTCATTTTATCAAGAAATTCTAGAAAATTATATCACAGAAAATACGGTGCACTGCCAAAGCATGAGCTAAGCTTCCCCTTTGTGGATTCTCTATAAAGATTAAATTTCATATTATACTTGATTGGAGCTTAGGTAACGTATCTGCGAGCGCTTGCCAGACAGTTGCAAACATGTTTTAATAGTTGAAAGCTGAAGCATATTATATCGAAGGAAAATTAGAATAGATAAGAATAGAATATTATAGATCCAGATTCTTTATTGACCATTTTAATAACTAAACTCTTTATGTACAGTTTAAAATTTACGGATATAATATCTTATTACTAGCTGTGCCCTGCGGTTTGACCCGCATTGGCTTCATTGCTGTGGAATATCGGGATAAAAAGTTTCAGCCCAATCGGTTCAGTAGTTTTGGTGTGAAAGAGTAACAAACATTCATCCATCCATCCTCACAAACCTTCGCATTCATAATATTAGGTAGCAGGAGCGAAGTAGAATTGTAGGATTATTTATTACCTAAACTAAACTTATACGGCCGACAATAAGCAGACTTATCGCATTAACCGATCTATTACATGCAACCAGCCTTTGGGCGGAAACCCCTATAGGTACATGTCCCTATGCTAGGCCTTTTCCTAGTTGGTTGGGATAGGCACAAATTGTAATAAAAATATTCCTGAGATTTTCCGATAAAAGCATGCCAAGATTTTATTTTGTTCATTTACGAGTACTTATACCGAAATTTATACAGCTAAGCATCTTGTTACATTTATTGTTTTGTCATAAAAGTAGACAAAATAATGTTATGAATATTTAACGTGAAGCACCATCAAATAGCAACAACAAGGAATTTATTATTTAGCAGCATCGCTCTTGGAGCGTTATTCATACGCAAATTAGATATTGTTCCGCATTGAAACACCAAACTAACGGAAGATGCAAAACCATTTCTGAATTATGTATGACTAGCACACGTGCTATACAAATACAGCCACTTGTTCAAAGTAATCAAAGCAATATTAAAGTAGATATAATCGCTTTATTAAACGTGATAAAGGACGGTATTTGTAGCAACAAGGCTTGTCTTTGTCTTGTCTTTCTCTTGTTAAATTTGCGTGGGTATGAAAATCATTTCTAATTCCTTCAGAAGATTATTTTAAATAGGTTTTGTGTTATAAATTAAAATACCTGTCTACGTTGTTCTTTATTTTACACATTTTGTGAAAATAATACATAGCACATCTCAAAATTCAACCTTATTTATATGTTACTTGCTGTGCCCGACGGTTTCACCCGCATAGACATCGTTTCCGTAGAAATATCGGGCAACAAAATTTCCTATGTGTAGTTCTAGAGCTTATTTATGCTACCTACATATCAAATTTCAGTCCAATCGGTTCATTGATGATGAGCTGGCATTGAGATAATTTCTAATGGAAAAATGCAAATATCACTTTTCTTGACTTGGGGATCGAACCCGGGACCTCATGATCTACTTACGCCAGAAAATACTAAAAGGCGCGTATTTTAGAAAGTGCATGTCCCGTCCAACTGTTTAAATTACATAAGAAAGAATTGAAACACCAAAAAAAATGACTTCGCAGGATCTGCTGATTGCTTTTGAATGAGACATGCAATTCTTACCTTGCAAGTTGTTCAGTTAGAAGACAGATGTAGCTCTTCAAATGTTCATCACCACTATCAGCCGGAATACGTCCACTGCTGAACATAGCCTTCCCCCATAGAACGCCATATAAACTATTTTTATGGTGGGATTTTTCCGTAATCAGCACGCTTCAAATGTTACAAATACCTATTTATAATGCCGATTTTATTCACTAGTTTTGGCGTAAAGAAGTGATTAATTGTTTTCAGCGGGTGGAGCTAAGAGACACCATTTTAGCAATTTTATTAGGTTCTACTTGCCCATATAAATCTCGTATCCTAACAATATTGAGCGTTTATTTCCTCGTGACAGGTACAAACAGTAACGATATCGTATCTCCGCTGCATCCTGGAGCACGTCCGCTGCTACATCCTGGACAGAGACGTCGAGTTAGTGTATGGAGCTGTGAGGAAAGCCAGCGATATACTCACTAGGGATCCTATGCAGTTGGGCGCTCAGGTAATACATACATACATAAATAAATAACTCCTTACTACAGAAAACGTTATTATTAATTTAATATTCAATAATTAATATTGAAGGCCCGATAAATATGTGTTTTGTAAAAAAAAAAAAGTGATTGTCAATATGAGTGGTAAATTTAGACAGTGGTGTGGTGAATAAATTTAGACAGATAAAGCCTACTTTTTCAGTTTGGAAGGTAAATTCACCCCCTTAATAATATATGTTGCCTTTGTCAATTGTAGAGAACTTTCCAGACAGATCCAGAATAGATTATTCTATTCTCAAAACAGAATTTGGGAAACTTAACGTAAACGTACTAAACTCAGGTACATTCCTGCTTATGGAATAGCGTCAACAAACGTGGCCAATTGGAAAGATCTTACGTCAGACATAACTAACTATAAACATAAATTATTATCCATTCTTCGACACCCTTTACGAAATTTCCTCCGAAGCCCTATTTCCCTTTACCTGCGTTCACTTACCAAACATTCTGATTATTTGAGTGGAAGTTTTCCTTTCAACCAATACATATTTCACATTGCCGACCTACCTCCACGAATTCGGGATATCAGATATCGTTTTGTGGTCTCCGCCCACTGTTTTGTTCTTAATGTTTGGCATAATTTATAATTATCCAACTTTGACAACAACGTATCATTAACTCAATTATTTTATTGCCGATAGCAGAAATAAAAGTACTAATTATGCTATTATATCTCGTAATTTATCAACCAGCAGTACACATACCACGCTTTCATTTGCCTCGTCAGTTGGATATTTTCCCACGACATAAAGTAGCCCTAATTTAACAATTCCATACAAAACGAATATTTTAAAAACTACCGTGTGTGTACAATTCGACGGCCTCTGGGTAACTGAGTAACTTGAGGAAGGACATTGAGTATTATTGCCGAAATCTTAGGTTAAGTTGTGGATTTGACTAAAAAGTATATAGGGAAAGCCGTAACTTGTGGTAAATTTTCCATATTATTATATTTCTTTTTATTACTGTATAGCCAAGTACTTCACTGCAGTCTTACCTGATGGTAAGTGACGACGCGGTCGACGATGGTGCGTGCTTGCCTAGATGATACCTATTAACTCTTGACTTATTATCACATCTTCAGCATTTTCGAAATAACGAAAATAATAACAGACATTGAGTATTTGAAATTCTTATTTCATTATATAATTTCTTATTTAATTAAAAAAAACCTAAAAATGGTTTTTTTAAATTTACGTATAGTAGTTTAATGGGCGTATACCCTTACCATTTTATTAACATTTACTTGTTGGACGTCCATCAGACTGAGCCCTCGACGTCAGCAGGACATAACCCTTTATAACGAATTTCATTCAACCCCCGAAGGGATAAAGTTCGTCTACTAAATTACCTTGGAAGAGAATATCGGAGCTTTATTAATTTTAGAGTTGATTAATAAAGTTTTAGAAACGCATTTCATATTGCCTAGATTAGATTTTGAAGCTTTATGGCTGGCTATAGACCCGTGTGTACGTAAGTGCATACGATTAACCCAGTTGATAACTTCAATATTATTCAATGAATTAAATAGCAGATTCCATTATTTTACATTAGTTTGAAATGTTAAAATGAGTAAATGAGAGGAAATCTATTTGCATTGATTTCATTTATCAAGATTATGCTATCTATTTGATTTTGATTAATGCGATTTGATTTTAGGCTATAAAATCGGTACTTTTTTTATAACTACTGTATAACATTTAGTGAGAGAAAAGGAATTAATCTGAGGTTACATAAAATTCCGCGGCCTCCGACCAGATACCGCAAACCTTAAAAACAACAGTGCGTGAAAAACAGTTTGCAAGTATTGCTAGTGTGCGTGAAAAATTGTGTTGCACAGGCTCGGGTACGCCGACGTCGACGTAGTATTTTAGTTGCCGCATTTGACAAGTACATTGGCGGTAATGGTCGAAGCGCGAGGGTAGACCTATTTATAATCTAAGAAAACAATAACTAAAAAAATGTTGGTGTTCTGACTGACAGACAACGCACAATCTAAACTACATTTCGCGTTCCAAACACTTACTTTGTTCGCCTAAGTGTACTGCACTCCGTACACCTTACTTTAGTGTAGCTTCAACATCAATGCAGTGTGAACGCGTACGGAGTTGTACTAATATTACGGGAAAACAAATCGAGAATTTATTTTTCGTTTGATTTGATTACAAACTATTGTTAACGTATTTGACATTAATAAATAAACGCAACTTCAATGAACTAAGTAACAGAATTTGAACAAATATTTTTTAAGAACGTTCTTGTCTATCGTAGAATATACGTCAATGTAAAACTTCTTTTATATAATCCATTCTATCTTTCAGCCATCAAACTCTTGTTCTTATGAGAATTTTGTCGTGGAAGCAACTATAGCTGTAGTTTGCAATGATGATACAGTGATATACATATACCTTCGAAACAGATAATAGCATGGTTGAGGCCGGCGGTGGCGCGGCGCGGCGTGCTCGCCACTCTCGTCACGGCTGCCATGGCGTGGTGCGACGGATACGATAAACCTTTACTGGTGCCGCTCAACGGATGGTAAGTCTCTATAGGTACACCGCTTAATTGAGACCTTGCCTGCGGGGTACAGGGGCGCGGAGGTAGGACGTGAACGACGCGCGCCCCGCGCCCCTGTACCCCGCAGGCCAGGACTCAATTAAGGGGTCAACCTATACATACTTTACTTTTTCAGGCTTTCAGTGCTTGTAATTGCAGCTTTAGGTCATGCTGAACTTCTACATCGTGCTGACATAGCCTGTGTGATATTATAGACTACCATTAATCTCTTAACTTATCGGACCTAGGAATTTCTACGCGAGATACAATGCAAATTCTATTATGTCTGGCATAGCGGCAGTCAAAAGGATTGACGCTGCTGTTATTGTTAGTTATTCTAACAATAGCGTATTTTCATTCCATTTTTTTATTTACTTAACTTATCACAAAATTTTGCCTGAATTCAAACATATGTTCCCTTTGCCTTGATAATTAAATTCATGATTATTTTAATGTAGAGAACATTTTACTGTAGTTACACTTTCTAAAAACATTAGTATTTGAGAAATTATTTATTAAAATTATAATTTGTAGCATACACTTACTCTCAACTTCAACATACATTACCTCAAATTAATCTTTACATTACTTCAAATTAGTCTTTTAAACTTATACATTAGCATTAATTAGTTTAATTACGAAATCCTAATGCTTAAATGCTAAAGAAAATTAAGCTCTAGGTCCCTAATCTGGAAAACTAACTTGCAAAATGTCACCTCTGTAAAGTTTACATAAAGAAAGGTCAATGACATGTTCAGTGTAACGTGAGCAATGATTGTGCAGTAGACAGGAGAAAATTCTACGGAAGCAAAACTTATTCGAGCGTTAACGCGCGTCTTTCAAGCATCCACCTTTATTCTAAGGGCTACGATACACATGTGCTGAAAACGGAACATGATCGTGCATGCTAGTTACCGGCTTGTAAAAGTTAAATGTCGTTAGGCATGCCAGTAGGCGTATACACATTCTAATAAAGTAATACGTGCAAGGAGATGATAACAGCTCCTGCATAAGCAAGCTACCAGGTGCTTTCATATAGGCGGTATAATAGCCTTTCAATAAATAAATAATTTGAATTTATACTCTAACAGAACGGGTTACCCCAATTACACTGCTCTAGTCAATTCATAAATGGGCTATGTGAACAACCTATATTGTCAGAGTTTCAGGTCGCCAAGATTCCTACAAGGCCCCCGACATGCCCTAACAACTGCCCCTACATATTTTATAGGAAACTATAGGGACCTACAGTTTAACGTGCCATTCGAAACAATCTATTAATCAAATCAAATATGTTTATTTATTACCTCTTCCCTCCAAAACTACTAAATACTGGCGCAATATTTTAAACACACACATACACATACATTCACGCCTTTTTCCCGAAGGGGTAGGCAGAGGTGTACCCAGGACTCAGTCCCATAGTAGATACACCCACATTTCGAGAGCCTATTGCCATCTACCGGGCACAGTTCCAGACTCCAGGCAGTTATTGACATAATTCCTAATGGAAAAATCCAATAATAACACTATGCCTGACCTGGGGATCGAACCCGGGACCTCTTGATTGGCAGTCGAGCATGCGCTACGCCACCGAGGCAGTCTTACTAAATACTTTTAATTTAATTTTAATGTAATTATTCTGATATAATACGTGAGTAACTCTGAAATTTTTAGAATTTAGAGTAAGAAAAGCAGCCGAAGAAAAATATATTTTAATTTCGAATAAGGGACTTTTTGGGAATCTGTAATGTGTATAAAATTAATTCATATATGTCATTTGTTTTTACAAATTGGCAGCTATTAAATTTATATTTCTATCTATAAAATACATTTTTCTTCGGCTGATTTTTTTACTAGCCTTTTCTAAAATAATCCAGTGTGCTCCTTGTAAAGCCAGGGACTAAGGGACAAGCGGAGAAACATTATGTTGCTCAAAAACTACATGAATGTCTCGAGAGACAATGCTGTGGAACATTGCCGCATGCGCTCGCCCTCGGAACGGGAGCAAGACACATATTCACGTCAAACGTTGCGGAACTTGTTGCGGGACGCTTTGCAACGTTGCAGCGACATTAGATGTAGATTGAGTGTTGCACGTCATGTTGCTGGACAAAATGTCCCTTAGTGTATCCGAAACTTTATGATTTCCACTGAAATTGGAAATATTGTTCAAATTTCAATAAAGTTATTGGAAATTCTCTGTGAATTTATCAATTTGAGCAACAGTTGCTTCATATTTTTTAAACTAAAACGCTTCTGAACTTAACTTAATTAGTCTCTAAACTTTTGAAGAATAGTAAATATTATTTTACTCGTTACAATATACCTTTTAAATGAATGTTTAAGTTCTTAAATTAAATCTTTCATAATTACCTCTTTAATATTTGTTTAAGTTTTCCAATTACTTAGATAGCTTAGTAGATAACAGCATTAAAAATTAGTTATTAAATTAATTAAATCTTTACATTAAATCTTTAATCGATGAACATTGAAACAGCAAAGTTCAAATATGTGCTTTCTACAAACCCTGCTAACGAGGGCACCACAAAAACGAGTCAATTAATTCGAAGCACGTGCCGGTAAAAGATCAATACGGCTAATTCCACCCCACTATATTATTCAATTAGAGGAATGCCTTTAGTGGGGTACTTTCGTGAATTGCCTCGTCGTACTACCGCACCTTGACTGAAACAACGAGTAACCCGCGAATAAAACGTGATGAGAGTACTTCTGTACTTTTTTACGTAGTGAAATCGTATCAATTACTACATAATACATTGTTTTTTTTTCATTAAACCTTTATCGTGATAGTTAAGTTTTTTAGGTTAAGTTTTACCTACATATTATTATGTAAAGTTTTATATGTATGTACTTATATTCGTGCTCATATCTGCTCCTATTGGAAGGTTACTACTTGTTTGAGTTACTTTTCTATATTTTCTTGTATCTTGTTTTAAATTTAACAAAACCTTATCTAAGTATATACGTAAATTATAAAGCTATTGTAATGTCGGAAATAATCAACTACATTTTTTTTTATATCGATCGTTCATAAAATTTGTATTTTCTATTTGGTTTCATATGGTAATATGTTAACGACTGGATTCGGTATATTAATCAAGATCCTCGACATAGGTATTGTGAATATTCGATGTCCTTCCTCTGAAGTTTACGCGCCGAGATCTTGTTCTAGGAATGTGGGAACTTAGCTCGTGAAGTCCTGAGGACATCAAATATGTCTAAAACATGGTTCAAGCATGGAGCTATATGGTCGTAGATTTCGACTTGAGTCCAGTCGTTCACATAAATCACTTTCATCATCTTAGCCATTGGGAGTCGACTGCTGGCATGGGGGGGTTTTGCCAATTCTCACCACGCTTGGTAGATGGGATGGCGAGTGCAGTTCGATTCTGCCCGTCCTCTGGATCTGATAACCTAAACAGCTCTTACGGCAACCTTTGATAGAGATGGTGGAGTACTATCCTATAGGTGATAACCTCAGGACAATAAGTCCAAAATCTCCATAAAAACTTCTTAGAATTAGTTTATCGTTCCACCAGGCTCCAACCACCAATAGCATCAACAGTGCGCGTGCTATCAGTAGCAGGGTCTGCGCAGAGTTCAGGCGTGAACCTCCTGCAGCTGGCGCCGTCGGGACAACACCTTGTGCTGTCGCCGAAGGCTGGCGACCCACAGCTCTGGCATGTCATGTCCAACTCTAAGGTTCATACTTTTAAAGGTCAGTTTTGTTTGTAGCTCTATGGCTTTGCCAAATGTAACTCGTATTTAGCATACGTTGTAGCGCTAGCCTGACGTCGCGCTCTAGAGCGCTCAAGCGCCGGCTCTTTTTGACAGTACCTGTACGTCATTTAGCTTCAGCGATTAGGCTTAATTCAGGTGTTGCAAACCATGGACTAAGAATATAAAGCAATAAAACGACAAGACTGAATAGTTTCATAATAAGTACATTTTCGCAGTACATTTTAGTAATTTCAACAACACTAAACAACTTATCAATAAAATGTATTATTCATAAACATTTATTAAAAGGATTCCACGTACCATTTCGCTAATAATAATAAGTTTCATCGACAGAACTATTAAATCTGTATTTTCATTGCTTCACAAGTTTCTGTGCACAAAAGGTCAGCGGTCTACCCTGGTGGGTGAGTCAACAAAACGTTTGTTAAACAAGGGTTCATTCGGAATTCTGAACACGTCATAACGCGTTCATTATTTAGGCCCATTTATGCGAGGTGGCTATCGTTGGCTCTGAAATTAGATCTTTATGCTCTAAAACACCGTTAAACAATGATGATTATGATAAGATATTTACCACTAGTTGTGTCTGACCTCCATAATCGGAACCGTTGAAAAGTTCTTTGTGTGTTATTTCAAGATCCAGACTACCTACTTTCTTGTCGGCTCAAACAATACAGTAGTTTTGGCGTGAAAAGTTAATTATTTTTCAAATTCAAAATAACCCTAAAAGTTGGTGAGGTACCAGGTTCGAACCCCAGTTCAGGCAAATTGTTATTGGATTGTTCCAATATGAATTGTCTCAATGATAGCCTGTAATCTAGAATTGTGCCCGGTAGGCAAAAGGCTCGCCAACCCCTTCGGGAAAAGTGCGTGTTTATATATATTAATATTGTGGTAAAACTAGCAAACCCACAAATAAAGTCCTATCCATAATATAAAAAAGACTGTTTTATTGACTGACTATTTTGTTCTGCTTACCCTATATATCCGCCAACAATTCAGCCAAAAAGATATTAAGCCGTACCAAAGAATAGTGTTAATTTGCTTCTTATATATATTTTTTTATAATAATCACCTATTTCGTTTTAATAATATCAAAACGTATACTAATATTATAATTCTCAAATCTCAGTACAATGTAGAAAGTTACGTTTTTGACATGTCGAGTTAAAACTCTAGCGAGTTCTAAATCGACTCCTGCGCCATCTAGATGGCAAAAAAAAACAGCGCTCGTGTTTTTTTTTTTTTGATGTTTGTTCCGTTTTCACGCTAAAACTACTAAACCGATTGAGAAATTTGGATGCAGATAGCCTAGACCTTTGAATAACACATGGGGTGCTTTTCATCCCGATATTCCTACGGGAACGAAAACTACGCTAGTGAAACCGTGGAGCATAGCTAGTTACTTTATAATAATGTTTATCTTTATTCGGGATGTCACGGGAAATATAATTAACTTTATTACGTGCTACGAAGAGTCATTATGAAACTTTTTTGTTTTCTCGCAACTCGTTTAATTTTACACCTCGCTAATGACTGGAATAATTAACATAAAAAGGTAAATAAAACAGTTAGAGGTGAAATGAACAAAAGGTCAGATGGTTACATCTTCGATATTTGTCTGGATAGTCTGAATTTTTCCGAGTGGGCGTGAACGGTCAGATACGATAATGAATACCTATTTCTGTGACCTATGACAATGATAAATATAGAATATTTTGCTCGTGCATTATAGTCGTAATTCGTAATTGAGTTTGTGATATTATAGTTGAAGAAATATCAGACAAAAATCTAGGAGAGATCTGTGTATATGTGTGTTGTTTGCGGCTGTTAGTTGAACATAATGTATGGGCTAAAAATAAAACGTCTCTCTCGAAGAAGAGAGAGATTTACATTGGTGTTGCTACAAGTCAATTCAATTCTTATTTTGTGAATTGTGAAAGTGTTTTTAACACCACAACTTTGCCATTATCACGTTGGGAGATTGGACATCAAACGATGGAAATTATCACACATAAACGTCGTTCTTTTTGTGGTCTCGTCATCGAAAAATATATAAATAATAATATGAGAGATTTGATACGAATATGTGTATAATAGATAGGTAGATAGATAATACTTTATTGTACACAACACACAATTAAATAACATTATAGGAAACAGAAACTAAAGTTAAATTTACAAACGGCGGTGTTATCGCTAATAAGCAATTTCTTTTAGACACCAACTAGACTAGATAGAGACTAGATTTGATGATGACAGATATACATGTGTATAAGAATTTCAAAGATTTTACGTCGAAAACCCCAAATTATTGATGAATATTACATTCACGCCTTTGCCCGAAGGGGTAGGCAGAGGTGTACCCAGGACTCAGTCCCATAGTAGATACACCCACATTTCGCCAGTATGTTATTGGTCCCATGTAATAGGGGGCGAGCCTATTGCCAGCTACCGGGCACAGTTCCAGACTCGAGGCAGTTATTGAGATAACTCCTAATAGAAAAATCCAATATTTAACACTGCCTGACCTGGGGATCGAACCCGGGACCTCCTGATTGGCAGTCGAGCATGCGCCCTCTACACCACCGAGGCAGTACTACGGCATTTGAAGCTTTATTTTGCCGTAATGCGCGCACTTCTTTGACACTGCATATTTCACAGAATAACGCAAGGTTAACGCAAGGTAACGCGAGACAGTGCGCGCTAGGGCTTAGCGAGACCTGTGTAGTATATTTGTGTAAAAAGTGTGTTTTGTTAGGTCACTCTGGCGATATCTTGTGTATGTGCGTAACGCGCGAGTCGCAGTACCTGCTCACGGGATCAGAAGACACCTCGGTCATTGTATGGGATCTACACACGTTAGCTGTTAAGACGAGGATCAAGTAAGTTTTTCTAATTATTTTATTAAAGTGCCCCACAGTTTCATCCCTTGAAATATATTTCTATTTGTTATTGTAGAGTTTAGGCTGCTATATAAATACCAAATTTCAGCCTAATCGTTTTGGTAGTTATAGCTTGAAGTAGATAACAAAAACACATTACAAGTTTCGCACTTTTAACAATAAGTGCTCTATGTACCTAAAGTGTAAAGTCAATTTATTAGAATTCTATAACCACTATTTTTATTCATCGCGATTCACAAAATGCTACATTTAAATGTAGTGAATGCGAAAAGACTCGCTTTAAAATGACAGAGACATAATAATGTAAAGGGCAGACACACAGACAGGTTGGAAGGGTCATGAAGGTACGCGTGCAGTTGGCAGGTGGAGTACGGACGTAATAAAATGCTAGATAGAACTGACAAGTGGGAAGATGTGTATGTTTTCCAGGAAAATGTTCTTCTGTAGGGTACGAAAGTTAAATCAAATAGTAAAATATCACGATATAATCGTTTAATTATAACATAACATAACATACATTCACGCCTTTTTCCCGAAGGGGTAGGCAGAGGTGTACCCAGGACTCAGTCCCATAGTAGATACACCCACATTTCGCCAGTATGTTATTGGTCCCATGTAATAGGGGGCGAGCCTATTGCCATATACCGGGCACAGTTCCAGACTCCAGGCAGCTATTGAGATAATTCCTAATGGAAAAATCCAATATTTAGCACTATGCCTGACCTGGGGATCGAACCCGGGACCTCTTGATTGGCAGTCGAGCATCCGCCCACTACGCCACCGAGGCAGTCAAATAATAATAAATGTTTAATTATAAACTTGGGTAAAATTCGTCAAAATTTTCAGGAGTTTCTTCATAATGATAAAAACGCTCACGTGTATTGTTCATAAGTCGCTGAAGACTAAAGACAAAGTCTTTGCATAAAAAAAACGAATAGTTCCCATCTGTTCTACTAATAGAACAAGTAGGAAAAAAAACTGGAATTAATGATTTAAAATTTTCGCAGTTTAATTTGTATTATATTTATGTATATATACATTACAAGTAAAACTGCTATACACTACAATGACGTTTTGCAATTGTTATTATTTTAATGTATAACAAAAAAATAAGACCGAATCTAAGATAGATTTCATGAACAATAATATATATTTTTTTTAATTTAATGATTTTTTATTGCATTTCATAAATTAGTAATTATCATATTATTTTTATTTTTTAACATTGTATACTTACACTATTGTATTGGGATGACCCGTAAAAATAGTTGTAAATGAGAAATAAATATTTTTTTTTTTTTTCTAAAAAAGACAATTACATACATACATACACACATAACCAAGTAAGATACTAGTGAACAATATACTTCTACCAAATTATTATTAGAAAACGGTCGCATCTATAAAGCGTTTGGACCCTTTGTACCGTCGTCAATAAAATAAAACCTTTCTCATTGTTGGATATTGTATGAGTAGTACAATACAGTAATATTGAATCGTGCCCTAAAGGCTTGCCTTCCTTTATACCTCCATCAGGAGGTACTGACTGATGGAAGGGACTGATAAGGGCTGATAGGGGACGGTAAACGGTGAGGCGTTTTTGTAGGATTTTACTCGTATTGCTTTTTTCTTTTATAATAAGATCTTATAAAACACGTGAACATAAAAAAACTTCTTGGAAAGATATTTGGAAATCTTGTTTATATATATATATATATATATATATATATATATATGTTTATATATATTATAATCTTGTTTTTTAAGATTGTAAGTGATACCTTTTTTCAGAAAATTAAAGGTTATTTTCAATAAATTTTATGTATTTTCATTGACAACACAATAGAGCATAACTAAAGAACAAAAATGAAATTATAACAATTAATTTAATAAAATATGTAGTGAACACGCAGCGTAACCAATATGATTACTCGTTCTAAGGACAGGTTTAATTGGAACATTGGGTTGCTTTTTAAATTATTTACGTCGATTTTAGTATTGTGGAAAAAATTTAAAGTTCGTTCCATAGCATAAAAGATGAAAGACTGGAATGGCAAAAGTTGACATGCTGTACACGTGTAACACGGTGCCCAAGGAAAACGAAGTCCCAGGGGATTAGAACGAGACAGCAGATATGAATTGTTCGGGCACGAAAGAGAGAAAAAACGGGGGAAAACTAGTTATTCCCATGCCATGCTAGACGGACTGGTGTAGGATAACATTTTGTATAAATAAATCAAGGTTCTCCTCGAATACTTTTGGTAAACGTTTATTGTTGATTACACAAATGAAACTTACCATTATATAGCACAGCTCTGTACCGACTTGTCAGCACATAAAACATTCAAATGCCACTGATTCAAGTTCAAATACAATTTTAAACTCAACGTACAATATTGGTACTAGAATTTTAGCACTGGACCAGAACAAATCGATAATTCAAAAGTATGTAACTATTAACTTTTGAACGTAGGATGCACATAGCATCAGTGCTCTGCGTAGCGGCCGTCGTCAACCGATCATTGGTTATCAGCGGCGGAGAAGATTCTGCAGTGATCGTGGCATCACTTATCGACGGTGCTTTGGTAAGTTTCCTAAGATTTTCCTGTTTTTTCAAGATACCTAAATAAAGTTGACATCTTCTTCAACCGCGTATTTACTACAGGCAGCCTCCACTCAAGTCGGGGTCTCACTCGCGCAGCCTCGAAACAATCGTTTGATCGACGTTGCCCGAATCTGTCTTTAGTATCGATAAAAAGTTTTACGTTGTCATACAACTTAATCGCACTCACTTGTCATGAAGTTCAAAGTTGCAGACGAATATAAGTGGGACGAGTCGAAGAATTACTCGTGCTTATTGTACCGAAGTCTTTGATTTTTTAACCTGTGTTAATGCCATCTTGTTACTCCACTCCTTTCATACGACAAGGCTACTTAAGATTAATCATAAGATTAATCATTTTTATTATAGGTATATCTATCTTTCATTCCCACACGTTTTGTCATTACATTTAATTCTGAGATTACTTTAGTACTTGGTGGTTTTGTATTTTCTCTAAGCGAGCAACTTGGTTTCAAGTTTTAACCATAATAGGTTTTGCAACTTCGGTCTTGTTCGCCAACTGATTATTCTACTGTTTTAAAGATAAATTACTTATCCTAATTTGTGAACAATATTATTATTGTTATCTTTAGAAATATTTTTTTGTGTAACTTTTATCCTAATTGACCAAGTAAAATCATGACTTTCATATGATGTGGCTAAGACTATTGAGATAAATATTTACATGGAATTGTAAGGAGAGGGCGCCCAAAAAAGATTTGGATGAACTAAACTGCGTGAAAGAGCATAATAATATAAATGAAAAGATGACGGAGATAGATAATAATGGAAGAAGGAGAAGAATAAACTCCTCTTTGGTCTAGGAAAACCTAATTCTCTTCTCTCTTGTTATATTCTTCTTTCTTTGCTCTTATATCTTGATGCTAGCTTTTGGAAGAACAATAGTAGGTTAGTAGGAGTGGTGGAGTAGAGAAAGATGTTTTTTTTTTAAAGGAAAGCGGAAAAATAAAGTATGTATTTAAAAAATGCCCTTATACGGAAACGGAATATAAAATAATAAAAGATGTTCCTTACCTCGATTTTTTTGTTATGTAAGTAGATTTTTTTTGAGAATTTTACAATAGACTTCTCAAAATGGATCAGCTGATAGGAATCCATTTCTGCAAAAATTGTTTATTATAAACTTTAATCTGTTTACAAACCAGGTAACAAAAATAGACCACCACCGCGGTCCGGTGACGGGAGTGAAAGTGATCCAAGATGGTGAGATCGTGGTCACTTGTTCCCAGGACGGTACCGTCTGTACGTGGAATGTTGAGAACTTTACGTTGCTCAGTACTGTCGCTATTGGGGTACCGGTGAGTATACTATACCGCCTAACCGTGAAATTTAGTCGTTAAGCGTGTGTGTTTTGTATATTTGTCTCTTCCCAAAACTACTGACCGATTGGGTTGAAATTCTGTGTGTAGTCGTTTAAAGAGTCTTTAACTTGACTGATCTGAATTTAGTACATAACGAAGAGAAGGGAGACCAAAATGAAGAATTATTATTTTATTTAGACGTTTTCATTTTGCATTATAAAGTTACCGACATAGCCCAGAGGATTAGCAAGTGGATGTGGCAATGGGCAGGGCACGTAGCACGTAGAACTGATGGCCGATGGGGCTGTAATGGAGACGGATCGGCTTTGGACATTCACCCACAAGATGGACAGACGATCTGATAAAGACAGAAGGATCACGCAGGATGCAGGCCGCTAACAACCGCACTAGATGGAAATCTAAGGCGGAGGCCTATGTTCAGCAGTGGATATCTTATGACTTAGACGATGATGATGATTTTGTATTAAATCTCGTGGACAAACAACGATTTTAAAATATTCTGTAATTAATTACCTGTATAAAATGTTTTCGTATATACATTATATAGTTGTCATTTCATTGTTAATTATCATTTCAATGTTTACATTGTATAAAAAATATGATATTCAACAGGTAAATGCAATGGAAATAACAGACGACAATGTATTCCTGATCACACTGCAGACAGAAAACGAGCTTCACGTGAGGACCTTCATTACTGGAACGCATTTACATGTTCTGAGAAGGCATAAGGGAAAGGTAAGTCATATTTGTTTCACTGGTATCGTTCGACCACAGATGATAGTTATCAAGGCAGATATTGAGCTCTGAAAACAAAACTAAGCTCCAGTTCAGTAATACGAAAAACGCGAGTGCAGTGTTACGTTTTTTCCTTAAATAAATTTAGCCCAATAAGGTCTCTTTTATGTGGAAAAAACGCTGCTTGAGATTGACGCGCACTCGCGAAATATGTAACACTCAACATCAAAAGAGTTTTAAGGAAATATTCCCGATTTGGCCTTTCCCACTAGTCGCGTGTCGTGCGCGGCACGTAAGCTCTCCGTCAACAATTTCTTTGAACACGGTGTTGATACGTTATAGTGGACAAGGACCACCGATCCGTATCCGTCGCCTGATCTGATACGTTTATAGAACGGACCTATAATGCACCGATATAATGGGAAACATCTTATAATAATGTGTTTCTTGACATTTTTGTAGCACACGCTACGGTAGCTACGGCGTAGCACGCGTAGCCAGTGCTACGATGATTTGAGGAAAACCAACATTTTTAGATGGCTATTTGTAACTGATGTCATATTTCTCGTAATATTCAAAGTTTGAAGCCACATTATGTCTTCGTATACAATTAATTCATCTAGATTATGGTTAACTCTTGTAGACATTTAAGATACATTCTCGGTTAGCAGTTAATGTTCATACGTGGCTGAGACAAACGATGTAATAGAAACTGTTTGGCTAACGAGCTTCTTAACTATGCGCTTTGTCAGCATCACTACAAATTTTATTCAAGGTACCTTAGGTTCAAAATGGTTACTGCAGATTATAAAATCATTATGTAATTTAACAGAAAGTTATGACGTCTTGTATTATAAAAAAAAAATTTGACATAACATAAAATTTACACAAAGAGGTAGACAGGGGTGTAACTCGGACTCAATCCCAAAGTGGTTACAAACTTTGCCAGTTATGTTTTTAGCCTCCATGTAATAGGGGGCGAGACACAGACAGACTCTAGACTGTCATTGAGAAAATGGAAAAATCCAATAACACTTTGCCTGAACTGGGGATCGAACCCGGGACCTCATAATGAGCAGTAGCGCTTTTATTATTTTATAACATCGATTTTTAGGCTAAGTGGTATCAACCGTAGTCACGGAGGTAAATAAATAATATTATTTTCATGTTCAGGACTGCCTCGGTGGCGTAGAGGGTGCATGCTCGACTGCCAATCAAGAGGTCCCGGGTTCGATCCCCAGGTCAGGCAGTGTTAAATATTGGATTTTTCCATTAGGAATTATCTCAATAACTGCCTGGAGTCTGGAACTGTGCCCGGTAGATGGCAATAGGCTCGCCCCCTATTACATGGGACCAATAACATACTGGCGAAATGTGGGTGTATCTACTGTGGGACTGAGTCCTGGGTACACCTCTGCCTACCCCTTCGGGAAAAAGGCGTGAATGTATGTATGTATGTATGTATTTTCATGTTCCAAGTTTATGAATTGCATAATATTATGTCAAACATACAAACAGTACATAAACACGCCCCACTGTTAATAATATTAAACCGTCACTTACTTCAATAAATTAACTCGGAACAAACAACTGAACCTATTGTTACGAATTGATGAACGGACTTTTGTGGGGTTTCATGGTGGAAGTAATAAAATATTGGGTGTTATATAATTATTATTATTATTTAGTTAGTTATATAATTTTTATTTCTTTATATTTATTAGCCCTACAAGTTTCTTGTGCGTTCTTCTTGTAGAGGTCTACCGTGCGTTCGGAAAGATCCAAACAGGCTCAAGTACTGTTTATCTTCATTGACGTGCAAAAGTATCAGATTATGACCTATTTGAATTTTTTTTTTGAGTTTGAGTTTATTTCTGAGAAATCGCAACTGAAACTTATATCCCATGCACTGCGACTATCTAATATGTGCTTTTACAATTTATATAACTTATTCATTCATATCTATGAGTCTTTTAACCATCATCATCCAATACCTACTTATCGATGGCACATTTACAAAGCAAAACACGATACTGCAAATACTAATAAAAGGACAAAAAAAAATTTACAGAAGAGTGATTGCAAAGCATATTACTAACGATGGCAAACACTGGTTTAGTGGTTTATCCGCGTAGTCTTCGTTCCAGTGGAAATAAAGGGATAAAATAATAATATGGGAAAACTTCCACACACAGTCATCTGGTCTCAAACTAGACTAAAAGCCTGTACTATGGTAACCAGAGGACTGATTTATATACTTATATATAATACCCAGACGCTGATCAAACAGACATGTTCATGCACACAAATGTTTGACCTGGCCGGGGATCGAACTCGGGGCCTGCGGCACAATAAGCAGAGTTACTACCATCTGAGCCAACGAGCCTGTCGTGATAAAAATTACCCTTTGTGTTTATTACAGGGTCTAAGCTATCTACACATTAAGTATTTCAGCTCAGTAGTTTTAGCGAGAAAGAGTAACAAACATCCATCCATCCATCTTCACACACTTTCGCATTTATTAGGAAGTAAAACGATATTATGTAACTAAATGTTTTTCCACATTTTGTACCTAAAATACTGGTCTACTTTCTTTAAGTGAGTTGTGAATCGATTCTAAATTACAGAGCAAGTAAACAAACATTTGTTTTATTTGTATCTCATAATCTTTAAACTACAATTTGTGCGGTTTCCATTTCCAAAGTAGCAGTGAACGGTAATAATAAGTAGAAGTTGCATTATTAAAACAAAGCGCAGAGAAACCAACGAAACTTTTCATTAAAGAATCTCGGCATGTCCCATTTTGTCGTGCAACTTTGCTCCAGAACAATACCCCTTCATTTTCTCGCAATCACGACTCTTTGTGCTCAGACTATATACCTCTATATAGTCTGAGTATATTATAAAACTAGAAGATATAAATATAATGTACTATAGCGGAACTGCTTATATTTTAATTAGCTTTCAATTTATTAACCGAGATATTACTGGAACTATTTTATTATATTTTTTAAAATATTATATTATAATTATTGACATCAGTAAAACTAAAAGTAATCAGTAAGTAGTAACTAAAATTGCGATTCGAAAAAGTCCCGTCGTTTTATCTGGGTATTACTTATTTCAAAAGCAAAATCGTACGTGTCAGTCAACTATTAATTGTTATCAAAAGTCTCATATGCCGAGTAGATAATTAATTTCTTGTCCAAGTACATCAAAATGAAAAATTATGTGCAAAATTTCTACACTTTAGGCATTGATATAAAGAAAAGGGAAGAAAAGGTACGTGCTCCCAGCGCTTACTCAACAAATGGCACGTGCAATTTGCTCAATGTGAAATTAGCACAGCGACATAATATAATGAACAACAAAGATAGAAGTAGTGCGACCGAGACAACAATATTATTCGCTCGTACGACCTTACTTTACTGAATTACGTGGACCTAATGGGACCTAATTTGAGCTTTCCATTTTCGAGAAGCCAGTACTTCATCTCCCCTTTTCATTGAATCAATGAATTGGCTCAAAGTCCAAAGGTTAAGGCTAGACGCTCAACAAAGTGAGTTTGTCAGTAAGACTATGATTTTATATGTATAATAGTTAAATATATACACTATTTAATAAAGTGTATATATTGATATAGTGTATATATGACCCGGTGAACTGCGTCTCATTTAAACCTGTAAACTATTTAACCCTGTACTTCAAAATACAAATAATTCAAAAAATCAAAATTAGAAATCGGTATTGCCGTTCTCAAGTAAACGAAACTAACGAACAGAAATTCATTTTTCATAGAAGAATAAACAAGAGATTGTTGCACTAAATGCGGTCACACTCTTTTTCAGACAGATTCATATTTATTTACGATTTTCTTTTCAATTCAATTATGTTATTATACCTAACACTTGTTAAACAAACATAAAATCCCCAGTAAGAAGTAAACTTAAATAGACAGCACTTAAGAACGTGGTCCATAAATACATATAGGATAGCGACTTCTCAACCCACTCAGCTGGTAATTGAGTACCACTAAATTGGTTAAGCTCTCACTTATTCGTTACAAGGGGAAATAGATTACTGGCGATTTCCACTAAGTGCCTCGGAGCATCCCTTTCTTATTACATTAAAGATACTGGGTACATAGTAAATAACATATGTATATGATACAGATAACATATGTATAAGAGACATATGTATATATACAAATATGTGTACCCAAGTTGTAGTTAGTAGTGACCATAAGCTATTACGCGAATAGAAACTTTATACCAAATTTATAAAATTAATAGGTATTTAAAACTATTTGCGTGTTTTTAAAAAAATCTCAGCTACGTCTATTTCGAATTTCAACCTAATGGCTCAGTAGTTTAAGCTTGAAAGGTAACAAACATACTCATAAAATTTTTCATGTCCGTCTATAAAACATCTCATATCTCTCACGTCCCGTTTTTTGATCAAAAGATGAGATTTAATGTAAAATAATCCATAACTGATGTTAATCTATGACAAATGCACGAGCATTTGTAACTAAATTTCAGCATTAACGCCGTGTTATTCTAAATTGGTGTTGTTAGTCACAAGTTAACGCTCAAGTTTGATCGCACACCATTTGTTACTCTGTAACCTTATGCATTTTCAGCGAATATATATGTGCGCCATATATCACGCAGAGTCAAAGTTCGAGGACATTATTCCAACAAATTGACTAGCCATAAAGCTTACGAATAAATATGAGCTATAGAGGTGGTTTTATAACTTGCAAGCTATACTACCGATGCATTTAATGGTACGTCAATTTCTGTTCTGCAACAATGTTGCATGTTCAAATCAAGAGTGAATAGGTATTTACTAAACAAGCGTGCTCCAACTTAGGCCGCATCATCACTTACCAGCAGGTGAGATTGCGGTCAAACGCCTGTTTAGTAACATATAAAAAAAAATTATAGGTATAAAACAATTTGGAGTTATCGTTATATATTTACGGACATTTAGTTACGTACGTAGAACTGATGGCATTCCTAATGAAGACCACGGACATGTAGGACGTCTAGCTACTTTAGCTAGACGTCCTATGTAGCGATAACTTGGGGATAGACGACCTAATAACCAAGTAATGCCAAGTAACCCACTGCAAATTTTAATGTTAAACAAACCAAATAGGTATTTTAAAAGTTGCATTAAACCGTAAAATTAAACCGTACAAGTTTCTTGTGCGTTCTTCTTGTAGAAGTATATTTACTTACGCTCGGTAAATTTATCAAAGACTTATTAAACAAATTTTCTTTGAGTTTGAGTTTGACTGCCTCCAGCAGTGGACATTCTATGGCTGGAATATAATGACGATGATGATTATTTATATAATTGAATGAATTAGGGGCAAATTCAATTTATAAATACGAAACTATTTTATATTTACACCGACTCTCTATTATCTCTTTTAGAAACAATATTTATCATTGTTTAACAATCTCTGTGTAGATAATTGATGTTTGTTTGCTCTTCACGCTAAAACAATTAAAACGATTTCCCTTTTTGGTATGAATACTATATCTAGGAATAATGCATGGGGTACTTAAATTGCGAGGTTCAGATCGTACCTTGCATTAGAAAAAGAATCATAAGCAAATTCTAATATCAAATAGGTCTTTCACATTCTATGAACTTAAAATTTTTAACAACTTATCTATTATTACATTATCCTCGTTTACGCTTGTCGCATTTCGAGCCCGACAATTTGTCGGATGCTATCTTTGAAGGGTGACCGATAGGATAAGGTTTCTTTGGACATTGTTGGACAAAAAACTTGAACAGCTTCATATAAAATTTTCTAGCACTGCTGGGAGCATCTGACATATTGTGGATGCCAACAACATCCGGCATGCGTGAACGGGGATTTCATAACCCATTACATAATTATTATTTCTTCTAGGTAAAATGTTTCTGCGTTGCTCACGACTCTTCGAGAATAGCAGTAGGTTGTTCAGACCAACGGATCTATCTCTACAGCCTTCACAGCGCTTCACTTATCAAAACTATAGCCGTTGCACACGATTTAGCTACTTTGGCCGTTGCTGATAAGGATCATTTTCTTTTGGCGTCTGGTAAGTAAATAATCTAAGTGAGTGTTTGTGCTAATTCAACTTGCGCGATGTATCGTCATCCAATTCAAGATGGGATTGTCCTTCATGGCCTATTATCTTCGCCTACATAAGATGATATAGTGCATGCCTATAGTATTCATTATAGTTACTTAACGTCGACGCAGTACTTGCTCTACTATTCCTCAGTTTGAGATCAAGAATGAAAAAAATACCATGTCTATTAACATTTTAATTAAAATTAATTTAAGAGAACAAAATTAATATTTATGTTTAGAGCATCAGCTGCCAGTCTACCAGCCAGATGTTGGACGCACGAAACTATTTACTAAGATATTATTTGTTTATGTATTTAAGTTTTATGAGCAAATAAGATTGTTTATTTTTAATTTATACATTTATGGTTTGAACAAATATATCGCTTACAGTGTTTTCGAGTAAGTAGAAATTCGAGATGCCTTCTAAAAAAATTAACGCACGGGCGCTTAGTGCACTCGACTAATTTTGCGCTTTAAAACTGTCTACCCACTAGATCGTAACTAAACAGAAACGTGAAAGTACCCTATGTGCCAACATATGATTAATTATTTAGTATTTATTTCTAATATCGTTCAGTTCTATCTGTTCTATCTTGCATGACTGTACTTACTACCAACTAACATAATTCAAATCTTTCTCAGAACTTTATCATTTTTGAGGGTTCCGTACTTCAAAAGGAAAAAAGAAACCCTTATAGGATCACTTTGTTTTCCGTCTGTCTGTCTGTCTGTCTGTCTGTCTGTCTGTCCGTCTGTTAAGATACTTTTTAACGGGAACGCATGGAGACATCATGTTGAAATTGATGTCAACTACTCAAATCTGCGGTCCCTTGTGGCTGTAAAAAAATCATACTTCTATAATATCACAATCAAAAGTTATGGCAATTTTACTGCATATTTCCATACTTTGCGCAAGAGACTATAAACTCTAGGTACTTCTTCCATGTTTGCTATAGTTTGCAACAAGATGGCGCTGTATGTTCTTAGCAGGCGGATCTTTTTTGGGATAGGAAGCGTTTTGTTCAAGTATCTAGGAATGGAACCCTACATTATGCATATGTATGCCATAACAATTTATTTGCCTTAAATACACTACCTAAAGTACCTCTTACATCTCTAGAGGTCAAAAGGTCTACTCAATATGTAACACCACCGACCATATGTTTATTACAGTTCTCTCCTCTCCCTGCAAGGTTGTCTGGAAGAGATCGCTCTTAGCGATAAGTTCGCCCATTGTTACGCTAGTTATTATTAATTGTTATTAGTTTTAAGAAGTTCTTGTTGTGGTGTACCAATAAAGCGTTGTATCTATCAATCTATCTAAATGTCACTTCAAGGGTGTCTGAAATTCCGCAGGTGGTCAGAGAGTGACGATCTATTCATTCCATACTGAAGACAACTTAACGAATTTCCGACCGACCAAACAGATGAAGAGACGACAAACTAAATCGAAAACCAACATTAGCGTACTACAGGTAAACCGCTTGCGAAATCTGATTACCAGAATATAATGTAATATCGGAAAAGAGCTTATCGTCGTAATCTTAATTTCAGTGGAGGGTAATTCGTCTTAAATGGCGGTTTGAAATAGAATTTTGCGCCACAGAAAGTTTTATGCAAATTCATACTGTTTATTCCAAAGTATGAATTTGCACAAAACTTGCTTTTGGAGGGCAAAATTCTATTTTAATTATACACCATTTTAATGTCGAAACTACCTTCGAATAAATTAAATTTAACCTCAGCGTTAAGCTCTTTTCCAATATTGGAAATGAAACCACAATAATACCTTTGATAGCTGATAACTGGCAGTAAAATAAGCTATTATTAATATTTTTTTCAATATTATTTTTCTCATTATTTTAATCTCACTGTATCATTTTTCTCTCCTCTAAAGAAATACAATATTAATTCAGACAGGCCTTAATCAAGTTAAATCGACGTAGGTAGTTAAATGAAACGGGAATAGTATATCGTACTCCCTTACTCTGCCGAGTATGTCTATTTGTGTGATTGTGTTTATAATTATATCGACGCTTTATTTTCTGCATTAGCGTGATCATGTAAATATTTTTATACCACCCTCCGCAAAACAGGGAAAAAAATCTGGTACTGGAAATAGTGCGGATTTTAAGGATTAATAAGTCTAGCGTCAATAAGGGAAAATGTACCCCCAGGCCACTCCGCATTAGAGGCATGAAGCTATAAGTAGGTGAGGCGTCCGTCTGGACGGGAAAATTTCTATGGGCTAGACAGAGAGAGCTACGCGGTAGAAAGAGAGGCAGGTTGTAGATTAATATAACGATAATTGAGTATTTGAATTTTATTTTCTTTTGGCATAAATGGACAGATCATATATTAAGATTCGTACCAAAACTATTTTTAGTTTTCTTTTATTCGCTATAATTACAGAGTTATATCAAATTAAAAAATCATTTTTAATCCAGTACCGAAAACACGCCGATAGTACCCCAACGAGCTCGTGACCTGTAGGGACGTCAAAATGTTATAAAGTACCATACATAACTATAACATAATGACGTCGCAATCATGGCGACCACTCGTAGCGCGTTCGTGAACAAGTGACTCCTATTATTGGAATTGTATCAATTTTGAATTGGTTGTAATTAATTTTCATTAAACTTACAAAATAACTTGATAAATACGACATTTTTTTTTTCAAATACTTAATTAGGCGCTGTGCGACATTAATTGCCTTTTATTGCATCGGAGCTAGAGTCGCTTTTTTTTTATAATATGGGACAACTTCCACACACGGTCATCTGGTCCCAAACTAGGCTAGAAGCCTGTACTATGGTAATCAGAGGACTGATATACATACTTATATAAGCTTATAACGCCTAGACATAGATCAAACAGACATGTTCATGCACACCACATTTTTTTATTAATTAACTTTTTTATTGATTTTAATTGATTATGAGGAGTGTCCATTCCTGTCCCTTTAGTATTCTGTGTCTAAAGTAACAAAAGTGTTCTAATACAGGCAGAACAAAACGAGCTGATACCAATCAGTTGCCTGGAGGTATCTCGGGACGGGCAACTAGCGGCTAGCGGCTGCGCTCGTGGTTTAGTCAGAGTTTGGCAACTCTCTACACATAGACTACAAACTACATTAAGCGGGCACATGGGACACGTCACTTGCGTCACTTTCTCGCCTAACAACCTGATAGTGCTTAGCGGCTCCGAAGATAGGACGGTTGTTGTTTGGCAACTGGCGGATAACCAGGCTTCGTTGACGTATAAGGTACGTTGAACGTTTAACCTCCCGTTTCACTTGTAGGATGTCGGACCCGACAGAATTTCGGATGCTAGCTATTTTATTATAAATTTGCTTTTGACATTTTTCGTCCGCCTTAGCTCAAAATAAGAGAGTATCCGATATTTCGTCGAGCCCAACTTCCGAAAAGTGAGAACTTTTATAGTGTTTGTATTCGGTCGTAAGGCTCAAATTATCTTAGATGCTACGACCAAACATTGCGCTACCTAAAGACAACAGTGCGTATGCGTGAAAAAACAGTTTGGAATGAATGCTAGTATGCGTGCAAAGGCATCAATTATAGAAGAATGGCTACGGATTGTGAAACGGATCACATCACAATCATCGTAACGGCCACGACCACTTCGTCAAGAGTGATGCGACTTAAGGCCGGTTTTTTGTTTTTTGATCAGAGTTAAATTAACCATTTGTTATACTAACTATACATAAATTCCTAACCAGTGGTTAAAACGTGCTACTAGGGCTGAAAAAACTAATTAAGCCGAATTTAACTATTTTTCAAAAAAATTAACCATTCGTCGACTTAACAGTGATCATAAAACCCAGCCTTAGAAGTTCGTACAAAATTGTTTTGCACTGGCTTAGATATGCCGACATCGGCATGGTATTTGTACCATATCATATTTGATGAATACGTATCTTGTCGTGGCACGCACCTACATCCTTATAAGACCCCTTCGTAGGACCGATGTTGGACTGTTGTAGACTGTGGTACTATGTGGTTGGTTACAAGAGATTCCTCTATCCCTGCATAGGGCCACACGGCAGCGCTGCAGACACTAGTGATGATGTCGGACGGGCGGCGCGCGATGTCCGGAGACAGGGCGCGGCATGTCCACGTGTGGCTCGTCGACTCCGGGATAGTGTTGCACTCCACCGCTGGACCCTCTGCTACTATCGATGTTACGCTCAATATGAAATATGCTGTAAGTTTTTATCTATTCTCTCTGTTCTTGCCGTTCTTTATTAAAATCATACTTTAGAATAGATAATATTTATTCAGCCAATAAAAAAAATATAACATAAACATACATTCACGCCTTTTTCCCGAAGGGGTAGGCAGAGGTGTACCCAGGACTCAGTCCCATAGTAGATACACCCACATTTCGCCAGTATGTTATTGGTCCCATGTAATAGGGGGCGAGCCTATTGCCATATACCGGGCACAGTTCCAGACTCCAGGCAGCTATTGAGATAATTCCTAATGGAAAAATCCAATATTTAGCACTATGCCTGACCTGGGGATCGAACCCGGGACCTCTTGATTGGCAGTCGAGCATCCGCCCACTACGCCACCGAGGCAGTTTAAAAAAATATAGTTATACTTATTGGTTGGCAATGGGTTGCCTTGTCGTTTAAAGCGATCTTTTTCAAGCTAAGCATAAGGTTATATTTTGTGTAGAGTTTTACATTGCTTACCAACATTGATTGATTTACAGTTGTATCATTACTGAGAAAACTTGGCGCAGTCTGTAGGATTCTCCATACAACACAAGCTGATCTGCGAAAAACGTTGACTGCTTCACATTTACTTAAATAAGGTTTTACTACCTCCTCGCAAACTTTAGGATACTGTCAACCAAAATCTTTAATGTCCATAGTTGACAATAACTATGAACATTAAATTAACTATGACAAAAAAATAATAATAAGATAAGATAAATGTTATGTTATTGTTGTATATGCGGGTGGGTGAAATGGCGAGTCACTATCCTCGTGACGTTGAGTGCTTAATTTAGGGCTACTGTTAGTTGACGATGAAGGTGTCGCAGGTTCTGTTCTGCCATTATGTTTTTTTTTCCTAAATGCGAACGAAGACGAAATTTAAGCTGTTATTTTTTCTCTTTGTTCCGTATTAAATAAGTAACCTCGTCCATAGGTCCTATCGGACGGAGACAACGCCATCCGTATCTGGCGGCTGTCGGGCGGCGACGGCGGAGAGGAGAGACGCTCCGTGTCTCACGCGGAGCGCGTCACTTGCTTCGCTCTCACGGCGGACTCGCAACATGTCGTCACCGGCTCCATGGACATGTCGCTCAAGGTCTGGAAGCTCGACGGAGGGAAGCTCTCACAGGTCACTTTATCTCTTTAATATATCAAATCAATATGTTGATAGATTAGATGGATATATATATATATAGATATAGATAGATATATGATTTTTGGTACAAAAAAATAATGAATAATGTAAAAAATAATATGTATGTCCTAAGAAAGAATCTTTAAGAGGATACATTAGGGGTGATTTTTCCATACAAACGTATTCCCGTGTTTCCTCCCTAGATAATTGCGTCAGAGCAATGGTTTTTTTTTTATAAAATCTAGGTCTTCAGTGAGCATGTCCCTGTTATTTTCATTTTTCTACAAACTCATTATTAAATGAAATATGACCCTTTAAAAACATGAAAAACTGTCCCAGTTTTACTCGCGCAATTAGACGTTCACTAGAAAAAAATGAAGAGTTAAGGAAAAAAAATAAAATAACAGGGACATAGCCTAATCTATTTCCTAATTTTCAAGATATAAATTTATGGATTAAACTAATTATTCTCGGAGGGAACACGGGAATACAAAACACCGATTTCGTCATTTTTTCGTAGTTATAATCGCTTTGAGCTGCAGTTGTCCCTTTCGCGTTCTACGGGGTGCGGCAGGCGGTGAGGGGGGGTTCCACTCACACTTATACAACTAGGGAAGGGACTCATAGACATAGTATTTTGAAAAATCCTAGTGATGTTCATAGAAAACGAGTTTAAACCAATACTTCTTACGAAAAAATAGAAGACTAATAGTATGTAACAATATCGATTTAAATGCAATTCAACTATAATATCAATCTTCATATGGCCCATTCTCGTTCAGTTAGACCTTCGGAGAACCTAATTATGAGATGTCTAGTGCATAGCACTTGTTTTTATGGTGATCTTTCATTGTCTTCTATACTGTTAAGTAGGTAATTTGTTAATAAATATTATATAATATGTAATTGTATTAAAATGTATTACTTTATCATCATAATCGTTATTGGCCTTGTACGAGTAGATACATCTTTAAAAAAGAGATGGTTCAAGAGCATTATCGCAAGCTACGGCATTTGCGTTCATGGGTGAAGACTCAGTGAAATTTTCTAACACTTTGCCAGTAATATTTTAAATCTCTTGTAGTAGAAGTCGTACCTATTGTCATCTATTGGGTTCAGACTCCAAGCTGTCATTCAGAAAACCCCTAATAGAAAATCCAATTACACTTTTTGGCTGACTTGTGGATCAAACCCGGGTTCTCATGATCATATGATTGGCTCAAACACCACCTAAATGGTTTTCAAGTTTGTAGTTGATAGCGATCAACGGTTCGAACGGATCGAATTTTTGCGGTCGACATGACTATTAACTGCTCACCCCTAATTTGAATTGCGTTTTATCGTAATTTCATGATGAAAAACACAAAATAATTAAGTATGTATACGTATTACCTATACTCAAACGGATGGCAAAGGCGCAAAATGTATTTGCCGTTTTATACGTAAATGGTGTATTTTTCGTAGAGCGTTCAAAAATAAACGTCCTGCCCCTTTTGCTTTTACCCATTTTCAGAGCAAAATACTGAAAGAAATTCATACAAACAAGCCAAAATCGTAAGTACTAAAGCAAAAGAATCAATACGAATAAGGAAAGAAAAATTTCACGCAGGGGCGGGATTTGAACCACGCACCCTCCGCACCAATCCGTGGTGGGCGCGCTCTACCACTTGAGCTACCGTGGAGGTACTAGACGTCGGTGAAATTTTTCTATCCCTTCTACCTAACGCTCTAGGGGCGTGTGTTTATCTATAGGTGATGCATTTCGCAATCTACCCACCGACAAGTCTAATGTTACAATTAGAATTCATATCGAAATTGATAAACACTTCCTTTTTGCTTAATATTTTTAATTTTTAGACAAAGCGGTCTACTCGCATGAAATACAATACGAATACAATAATAATTCTTTCCTTATCCGTACTGTATTTCATGCGATTAGACCGCTTAGTCTAAAAATTTAAGATTATATTTTCAGCAAACGTCTAGACTGACAGGATGAACTGAAAAAGTCAATACTTACCTTCGAAGATAATATACACATTGATATGAATTTTTAAGCGCTGGGCGACTGGTGTCATATATACTATAAATATATATTATATTATCTATTTTTTTATTATATAATATCACAATAATATAAATACAGATAATGAAGAAAAAAGTTCCTAACAAAAAAATATCCGGGCAAAAATTACTCCTGGGACTGGATTCGAACTCGCATTCGTTGATCGATGACACGATTTTGTGAACGCTGTCTGAACACTGCAACCACTGGTCCATTTCATACTAGACGTAGCTAATGAATTTAAGCAATTATCTTTACGAGAATGTAAATAAAAAGTCTAAAATAATACCTACGATAAGTACCTACCTAATTTGAATACAAGCGTCACAAACTTTACTACTGACATGAATATGCGCGCGAAGTCGCAATAATAATCTTCTTACACACACATTCATAGCTCATGCTTTCAGGAGCAGAGCGACGGCGATAGTTTTTACAAAAACCGAAATTTTAAATTCTTCGTCACTCAGGTTTCCCGTTAAAAATTCTCATTCTAAGGAGTCAAAAAAGTGACATTTTCATAATTACGAGCGGGCAAAGCCGTTGGTCTTACAATAGTAAACTTCATTTATTTCAGGCAATAATGCGTGTAAGAAATGATACACACCAGAGGCCCATATTAGAAAATACCTTACAGAGTAACATACATAAAAATATAAAACACTTAAATATACTAAAGGTCGCCAAGATTTCGACAAGAGCTTGGCTACTTGCGAACTGCCCCCTACATGTATTATTATACTTTTTATACATTAACTAGCTTTGCCCCGCAGTTTTGACCGCTGAAAAGTGCCCTATGTTTAATTTTTAATCAAACAGGCCTAATCGGTTCAGCAGTTGGCGTGGAGAGGTAACTAACGTACACTCAAATCTTTGTATGAATGAGCAAATTGATAAAATAATTTATTTTCAGTACGCTTTTTGACTTTGTTTACTCGAAAAATATTGAATGCGAAGTTATTGTTACACATTTCTATGCGTTCATTCTAGTGTTAAGTTACAGAAATTTGGTACAATATTTTCGATAACTCTAAGAGCTGAAGTAATTTTAATGTATGTTTTTGAACTAAAGCAGGATCAAATTAAATGTCATTGTTATCTCATTTATAATTCTTCGAAAGTTTTCTTCGAACAATAATTAAACTAATAATACTGGAGAGATTAAAATGATTTTCTTTTATGCAAAGAATATGAAGAGTGCCATTCCGACGACATGACGTAGATACAATTAATTGTTTAAATACATTTTTGATTATACATTAATTTAATATTCCTCTAGTTTACTTATTCTTGTTAAAGTGGCTCCTAATTAATTGAACCCAATACAAACTTTTACTTAGGCTATAAAGTTTGTTTGTTCATCTTTGATATTTTAATTCATCGGCTGCTAATAATTATAATTTTAATTGATATATAATTTATAAACAAATTGGCCGTGTGGTTCCCGGCTATAAAATAGGGCCACCCCTTTCTCATCCCGAGGGAGCCGTGAGACCCTTTAGAGACACATATTCGGAGAGTGGGCAGTAGCACTCTCCGGCACCAAGTATTCCAACTGCTGCGATCACCAAGCCGCACAACAAGCGTGGTGATTACGACAAAATCCCCCCATATGAATAGTCATATGAGGCCTATGTTCAGCAGAGGACGTCTTCCGGCTGATGATGATAAATGTTTATAAACAAAAAAGGCATATCGAGTTCATCCCAATGCAAACTTTAATTTCTCACGGCAATAATTATCATTTATTTTTTTAAATCAATTACAAACTTACTATAAAAATCGAACAAATAAATACTTGTCAAAAATAGTAGAAAATAATTTAGTCTAGTTCAACACCAAAAACAATGGCACCGACACTTGCCATTTACCTAATCAATTTCTGTTTCAAGACTTTTTTACCAAGATTGTACGCGCACTTAACATCTATCTAGTAACAAAAATCTCTTCAATTAAAGAGGTAGGGTATATTGTATACTCGGAATAAAGCCATTTGAATCAGATATCTCGGAAACCGTTAAAATCTATGTACAATTTCTACCAGGTCCTAGTTGGCCATTCGGACATAGTCACATGCGTGGCTGTCTCCATCACGAACAAAACTCAAGTGGTATCTGGCTCGTGGGACTGCAACCTGATCGTGTGGGACATCAACACTGGCTCCGACCTACATCTGCTGTCAGGTCACTTGGGGAAGGTCACTTGTGTCAAGGTCACGGGAGATGGCACTATTGCTGTATCGGGTAAGTTCTGAAGCTTGTTATTTATTATCAGTATTGTGGAAGGGACATCAACACTGGATCCGACCCACATCTGCTGTCAGGTCACTTGGGGAAGGTCACTTGTGTCAAGGTCACGGGAGATGGCACTATTGCTGTATCGGGTAAGTTCTGAAGCTTGTTATTTATTATCAGTATTGTGGAAGGGACATCAACACTGGATCCGACCCACATCTGCTGTCAGGTCACTTGGGGAAGGTCACTTGTGTCAAGGTCACGGGAGATGGCACTATTGCTGTATCGGGTAAGTTCTGAAGCTTGTTATTTATTATCAGTATTGTGGAAGGGACATCAACACTGGATCCGACCCACATCTGCTGTCAGGTCACTTGGGGCAGGTCCCTTGTGTCAAGGTCACGCATGCATAGACTTAAACTGTTGATCGCGTGGGCCTAAACTTGATCGTCCGGAACTTAAAACTGTTTTTTCTTGCATGTTGATTTTGTTTACTGTGGATTTTGTTTATTTTCAATGAATTTATTAAATATACTCACTGGGCCTCGCGGATTCGCCCCCAAAAAGTACCCAATGTGTTAATATAGTATCAAAGTTAGAACTGTCAACTTACCATTTTATTTCGACGTCAGATTTACTCCGACGTTAAGATTAACAAGTACTACAGCATTAACTAAATTTTTTTTGTAGCGGCAGGCCTCTTTTGCAGGGGGCCGCCTGAGGAAGTACCACACCTTTGCCAGTTATTCATCCGCCAAGCAGTAATGTGCAAACATTACTGTGTTCCGGTATGAAGGGCAATGTTACCAGCGAAATTACTGGGCATGATGAGATTCAACAACTCATATCTCAGGGTGACAGGCGCAGTGCAGTGCCGCGCAGAATTTTGAATTTTAAAACACTGGGTGGCACTGTGTCTGATATGGGCAATCATGATGCTTACCATCAGGCACCTGATTTGCTCATCTTGTCACTCACTATCATAAAAAAAAAAAAAAAAAAAAAATTAAACCTTTTCTCATTATTATAATGATTGCTCAGGTATAACATATAATATTAAATTCAATTTTGTTGTTTTATAATATTTCCTTTACAAAATTTCAAATAAAAGAGACGTCGAAGTTGCGAGGTTTATCTCTAGTTTCCGCTGTTTATACAAAGTTTTAAACGATTGAGCTTTTCCTGTGAAATAAACCAACACAGACTCATTAAAACAAACAACAAAAGTATTTAATTTCCTGGAAAAATTCTCAGTTTCACGGAAAATACGTAATATTATTCGGTAATCGATAAGAAACATTATGACAATCGAGCTCAAAAGGGAGATAGCCAGCTCGACAGTGACAATGCTAGAGAAAGTCAAACACTTTCTCTAGCATTGTCACTGTCGTACTAAACATGATGGCCCGAACGCATAGGGCCCCTAAATCTAATTGGAAAGAATTGCCTGCCGCGCCGTTACGAACGCGGTAAGAAATTCCTTATTTAGCACAGTACCTAACATAAGTATTGTTCTTGAATACGGGAGTAAGAGTTAATATTACAACAGTTAAGAGTTTTCAACAAACCAAATGTATCAAATGTAGGAACACAATTAGAATTTAATCACGATATGACCAGCCCGATGTAATGATGATAATGGTGTTATTAATGAAATAAAATTGCCCCGCCATTATAATTTAATTTGAAAATGGTGACATCAAAGAAGATCGTTGAATTCTTAAAATACATTTGAGTTAATAGAATAGAATTATACTTTATTGTATACCAAAATAAAAAGAAGATGTAAGAAAACAATGAATTGATATCACGGTATTATCGCATTAAGCAATTTCTTACAGAATTACTTTAATTAAAAATGTTAATAATATGTAAACTTACTTATTCTTTACTCTCTTTTAGTATTGTCGATAACAGATTATATTTCACAATCTACTAACTTAATTATTTTACTTCAAACAAAATCAGTAATTTCATCTTATTTTATGTACTCGTAGGTGCGGAAGATAAGACCCTTATAATTTGGGAGACAAAACGCGGCCTCGCACTGACGTCGTTGTCTCTACACGTGCCCTTACTGGGCTTCCAGATCACTAGTGAGGGGGCGAGAATAGTGGTGCATCTCTTGGATAGGGGTGAGTTGATATCAATGCCATCAATAATTATCAAGTGACTTATGAGTGATGTTTTAATAATTTATTATTTTTTCAAAAATAAACAGCTATTGTCTCATAAAGTCACTAAGAACCACGTGGATTAGAGCGGCAAAAGACAGAGACAAACGGCGACTAGTGGAGGCCTATGATCAGAAGTATGTACTCACGAGCTGAATATGATGATGATGATGATGATGATGAAGGAGCTTGATGATGATGATGATAAGGGAGTATGGGTGATGGTGCATATGTAAGATAGGAGTATGTAGATATCATTATCATCAACGATTATCAAACGATGGATGAGTGACGTGTTCATAATTTTTTCTCCATAAACTCACAACTACAGTCTTATTAACTCACTATAAAGAGCTTAATGAAGAATAGAGGATAACAGTAGTACACCAGTAAGATAAAGTAGATGCTTATCTTATCAATAAGTGTCAAATGACAGATGAGTGATTTTTTAGTAAATTATGTTTGCTCCAAAACCACATATTGTCTTATTAACACTAATGTGAAGTAGCCTAATAGTTAGTGTTGTGATAAGAAAGGGTCAAGTTGATATTATTATTATCAATAATTATCAAGTGACGTTACTGTATATTATTTGTCCAAAAACACGCTACTATCGTTTCTAAAAGCGAAACAGAATGAGGGAGCTAGTTGATAATATTATCAGATATAATTACAAAGTAACGGATGAGTTACGTTTTAGTCATACTATAATAAAAAAAACTCAACATATGTAGCCTAGTAGGGAGGTAGCTTAGTGATACATGTAACATGTAAGAAGGGGTTGAGTTGATATCAATAATGATCAAGTGACGGTTGATAGAGACGTCTTAGTGAACACATCCTAAGCTCACAATAAGCAGCTAAACGTGGATATGTTTACAGGTTGCCTTCCAATAATATGTCTACATAATACACCTGCTACATACGTGAAGATACCGACCTACGCCGCGCCTACTAAAGACGTTGACCGTAAGTTAGTTTATGGAAAACCTTCATTTAAAATCATTTGTATACACATTAATAAACCAACCATTTATAACAATATAAAAAAAAACATTAATAAATTGTAACATTATCAATAAAATCTCTATATGCTTATCAAATGCTTATATTATTAAGAAATAATTTAAAATGATCTACAGAACTAAGGCCTCTAGCACCAAAAAGGCCAATGCGAAGGTTACTCAAGAAGGAAGTTTCATTGGACACATACACTTGGCAAAAGAAATATGGACACCTCACTTCTGCCGCAATGATGGCGCAAGTCGATGAGAGGCTTAAACGGAGGTAATTTACCTTTATATTGAAAACTAATACTATATATTACAAACCTAGTCTAGCTTATTTTAAAAACATTGTAAATTGTAAATCACAACATAATAGCTATCAATAAAATAATCAT
Organism: Hemistola chrysoprasaria; assembly: GCA_947063395.1. NCBI lineage: Eukaryota > Metazoa > Arthropoda > Insecta > Lepidoptera > Geometridae > Hemistola > Hemistola chrysoprasaria. The sequence continues at coordinate 13,009,802 of OX346714.1, forward strand.
CACTATCAACATGAACATGAAATTATCAACATCAATGTGAATATTTTTGATTTATGTAATGTCTAGTTTCTTGACGTCTCTTCGCAGTATCAATAGAATTGACATTACAATCTACAACAAGTTTTCAATGGTTCCATGTCTCATGATTATAATAATTATATATTTATTAAGTCACACGACTATTTTTATTTATTAGATTCTCAGTATCCGCTTCGATGGAAGAGATATCTAAAATTCAAGAAGCGAAGGCAAAGGATCTGGGCTCTCAAGTAAGTTGACAACTATGAATTCAAATTATATATTATTAGTATTTGTTATTGTTAAATAATAAATGTTATTTCTTTAGGTAAGTCTTGGTCCAGAACAAGCCGCCATAGCACAATCTCAGCATTTCGATCAACTGGAAGCTTTGTGGAACAAAATTTCACCTCCAAGGCGGCGTTCTAATAAGGTACACTGTTGATACTTGAATTATTTTCTTCTCTTCTTCTGCTGAATGCAACATACTTTAACTTTTAAATCTTTTTCACAATATAACATCACACCTTTTTCTGGAAGAGTTGATGACCACCCTTGACTTGAAGACACAACGACAGAGGTTTTTTTTATTTACAAACAATAACTGCAGCACCATTAAACACTAACTGCTATTACATAAATATTACTACACTTACTTATAGCTACTTACACAATAGGTACATGTATTATATATTTTTATTATAGGCCCCGGGTTCAATCCCCGGCCAGTTCAAACATTTGTGTGCATGAACATGTCTGTTTGATCTGTGTCTGGGTATTATAAGCTTATATAAGTATGTATATCAGTCATCTGATTACCATAGTACAGGCTTCTAGCCTAGTATGGGATGAGATGACCGTGTGTGGAAGTTGTCCCATATTATTATTATTATATGTATATATTTTTGTTTTACTATACTGACATGACAATATTAACGACAGAGGTGTACCCATTCTCATAGTAGGTACACCCACAATTTGCTAGTTATGTTTTATATCCCAAAGGAGGTGAGAGCATCAGCCGTGCATAGATCCAGACTCTGGACTTGAGAAAATTTTCTAATCGAAATATCGAACTATACGTAGGTAATTCAGTTTTTTTTCTTTTTAAAAGCGGTTTTCTTTCTAATACTTATTTCGTATTCTAATACTATATTCATAGGCTATATTTTAATCTGTGATTTCATGATACGTTTAGTTTAATATTAATTTAAATAAGTACTGAGTAGATTTTCACTGAATGGTTTTATTGTTTCATATTGTTTTAGACATTAGCGAAGCAGAGTTCGTTGATCGAAAGTCGGTTCGATTCCTCCGATGAAGAACATACGCCCGTTGAAGAACAAGGTTTGTAAATTAATTTTAACTAGGAAATAATAATACTATTAAACGAATTAAGAAAAAGTTATCTATATCTATGCAAAGTGTACATCAAAATATTTAAATTGTCTGTTTTTATTAAGGCGCAGTGCACACCTAATTCACCCTCTCGCTCACACGTACCCTCACTTTTGAAGATATAAAAATACAACATGTAATTACGTAAAAGAAAGACAACTATGAACTGGAAAATAACAATTCAAAATTTAAGTAAAAAACCCATTTGTATCCAAACAGTAAATTCAGTGTCTTTTTTTCTGAGATTTTTTTCTATGTGCAGATTTTTACTGAAAGTTTGTATTGTTATTTTCTAGTTCCTAGTAGACCTTATTTTACGTAACTACATGTAGTATTTTTATATTTTCAAAAGTGTGGGTACGTGTCAGCGAGAGGGCGAATTAGGTTTGCACCGCGCCTTAACATAAATATTCGTGTAACATTCGTGATATTATTAAAAAGTGTGGACTGAAAACTGAAAACCCATTGCGCATTACACCTAATAAATATATACTAGTATATATATTTTCCATTGAGTAAATAATAAAATTAACCTTTCCAGAGCACATGGTCGAGTGAGATGATTCCGAGCGTGGTTAATTACAATTAGTCTCATTACCTTTTAATTAACGATATTTTAACTCCGATACGAGCCTTTATTTAATAAATGTTCATTTGATTAATTCTTTTATTTGATTTATTTAAGCTTGTTGATAAATTTTTGCCTTTTTAAAAAAAAATTGTACAATTTGTTGAATCGAAATTATTATTAGTTTTAGTTGATTAGACATTACATGTAAGTATATTTAGAATTAGCTTCTACGCAATGTGATCTTCTAGTGATAGCTTGTATCATTAGTCTTATAGATACTTTCATTAGATCTACGTGAATTTATTCAGAATTGATTTGAAACTGAATCATTGTTATTATTTTTCTATTTTTTATATAAAATAATAACTAATAATTTTATATAAATTATATATTATTTTTATATATTTTATAATCAATGTTACAATACGCACTAAATCTTCGTTGAAATTATGTCAATTTGCCTTACATTATAATATTTTGAAGAAAATAGTTATTAGTTATTTTCATTCATTAAAGTTGGATTTATCTTAATTTAACTGTATCTAAATAAATAAATAAGCAACCACAACGTAATAAGGACCTCCACGGTAGCTCAAGAGTAGAGTATCCACCACGCGGAATGGTACGGAGGTGGTTCAAATCCCGCCCGTGGATGAAATTTTTCTTTCCATATTCGTATTGTTTAAATAAAATACTTCACTACAACTAAGTATATGTAGTTAACACAATTTTTATGCAATTTTAAAAAATTTTGACACACTCAAAACCTAAGAATAGAAATATCAAATAAACCACGCAGATGATAAGTATAAAAAGTTTGTAACTTAAGCTGCCTAAAATAAATGTCAGTTCAAAGTATAATAATGATAATTTGAGAAGATTTATTACGTACTTGTAACATATGTATGCAAAACTTCTATTTAAAAATTTGTTCAAAGTTCTAAAATCTCACAATTGTTGAGTACGGTGTAGAAAAGCAATATTCGTTACGAATATGTAGGTACCTAGAGTGTTGAAAATGTTATTCGAACTTTAGTTCGGTAGTTATTTGGGACATATGGTTAGAATTTATAGATTAGTTATAATATCGTTGCGTCTTTTAAATGAATACTTTAAATGCATTGAAACTGCCTATCGTATGAACATTTTAGTGATTTTAGTTTAGTAATCTTACCAAAATTCAGATAACCTTGTTGCTATGCGTAAGATATCGTATGGATTTACTTTAATATATGTAATAACAATTAATTCACAAAAAAATCTAAGTATATTCGTTATTACTATATAAGTATTCGTCATAGGTATAGTTATTGACTATTGCAACTGAATTTAATCATTTGGGCATACCTTGTAACAGTCTCTGTTTTTTATTTATTTAATTTTTAAGCATGACTCTGGGTTCACATTATTGCCCAGCTCGCGAGCCCAGAATTTCAGATTTATTATAGTACTGTGCTTTAAGCTTAAGTACAATTTTTAAAACTCAATAAAATCTTTGTAGGTCTGGAAACAAACTTTTGAATGTTGCTTGTGGTGAAATTTTGTGAAAACGCACAATTTTAAACTATTTATAGATAAATGAGTCTCAGGAAAGACTTGCCATTATCGTTTATCTTATTAAACATAATAACGGTTCTGTGCAATATTTTCACCAAAGTTTTTAAAAGTAAATCATTTTTAGTAATATTTCAAATCGTCAAACGTTACAACTACCATTTAGAAATAAAATTATTTAAGTGTACATGTTAAGTATTTCCCGATTGTATCGACTAGTTCCCAAACTGTGATCCCTAATAAAGACTTCTATGTAAGTACCTACACATAATCGAAATACATGTTATCCTTAATTACCTAGATTATAACTTTGTTACTATACTAAGCACATTTCACAATGCTCTTAAATCTTAATACACGTTTGTATGTACGAGTAGCTACATGATCATTGTTATTTTCGGCGTACTTTCGTTGTAAAAGGGGTTGATTTTTCAATTGCAGATATAATTGTTAGTAAGCTGGAGTTTACCAAGCTTATACTTCGTTTATATGAACGTTTATCGATTAATTAAGCTTGGTGAACCGGCCTCAATGAATCTGTTTTGTTTGAGAAGTAACAAATATAAAATAATTGATTGAATTTGGCGTTACTTTTCGGCGTTACTACACGTCACTATGCGTCGTGTAGACGCGAAACACGTGTCGATATATGAATGGTGTCACTAACAAAAAATAATACCTAACAGCATTTCCTCTTTGCATGCAATTTTGCGGGCGGGAGGGCGGTGCACTGTGCATGTTGTTTTTGACACAAAAAAAATCGGAACTAAAAGCTGGATATTCTAGTTCTAGGAGTTTACAAATATAAAGATTATGAGATTGAAAAATCAACACAAAACTTCGATGGTAGATCATGATATTATAATGTATTTCTGTAGGAATCTTCATAATAAAGTAAATGTTGTGGTACTAGATGTTAAACTTAGGAGATGCAATAATATTTCATAAGTAGCTGCACACGCTCGTAGTTGTTTAGGTATAAGGAATCTTATACTCTTTCCTTTCTGAAAAGTCTTGACTGTGGAGTGTCAAGTAAGTGTCACTGCAATGCTACGCTTTTTAACTCATTTCACGACTTGAAAAATGCTGGTTACCGATTTTAGAGTAAAATAACTGAGGTCTTTTTAACGGCTTGAAAAACATCTACATTTGAAGAGTTGAAAAACTAAAATGTATTTTTTTTAACCCGCATTAAATGGGATACATTATTTTTTCGTTTAAACCTGGTTTTGTTATTTTCGCAATGAATTGTAAAGTTAATCGATAGATTATCACCCTGTTGACTATTTGTATAGAATTTTATAATATTTATGATTTCGTATACTCCTCACGAATGTGAGTTTTGTTTTCGACCTGTCGGTATTATATCTGATAAAATATATTCTCTGTGTTTCTAATCTTGTGTTTTATTACACCCAGGGAGATTACGTGACAGTCATTTAAAGTCTATCGTGAGTCAGTTTTAGCCTTTATCAACTTCAATATTGGGACTCATTATCCCACTTGGCATATTTATATAGATATCGGTTCTTGGGCAAAATGTTGAGTCTAATGAACATTGGGGAATTAGACTTAATGTTAGCATTAATTTTATATAAAAAAATATAGGACAACTTAGATACACGGTTATCTGATCCCATACTAGACTATTAGCACACCCCGGACACTCGACTCAATCCCATACAAAAGCCGCGCTATTACTACTTACTACACAGACACTGCACACATGGAGTTTTGTACACGTGCAAGCTCAGCCGTAGGGTGTTCACTCCTGAACATAGGCAGACCCCCGTCACACCATACAATCGACCGCGCGCAATAGCATACTACTACCTGTGCTACGTAGAAAACATAACGAGTGTAGATTCGTAAAATGTGTGCATTAAAATGGGCGTTACTGCCTGGTCGCAGGCGACGTGAAATGGCGGGGTGTCACTTCTTTACGTAGCAATAGTTAGTATTGTAGGGTTGATGTTATTATGTGACGCACATGCTACGGATTCTGTGAACGTTTTGGTGGTTTTATGGAAAGTATTAATGGCAACGTGTGATTTCACGGAGATCTATGGCATGTGCGAGGGCGCGATGGCAACACAGGGAGGGGGATGCCAGCGCGACAGATGATTGTAGAGCGAGATTGAAGATGGTGGCCTTGAAATAAATCATGTAAAATATGCTGAAGTGTTCGAGTATTATTTAATGGAAAAGGCACGTTTACATCTCAGAAGTTTTTTTTTTTTTTTTTTTTTTTTTTTTTTTTTTTTTTTTTTTTCAGCATATTTTACATGATTTATTTCAAGGCCACCATCTTCAATCTCGCTCTACAATCATCTGTCGCGCTGGCATCCCCCTCCCTGTGTTGCCATCGCGCCCTCGCACATGCCATAGATCTCCGTGAAATCACACGTTGCCATTAATACTTTCCATAAAACCACCAAAACGTTCACAGAATCCGTAGCATGTGCGTCACATAATAACATCAACCCTACACTCGGCCAACCTGACAACGTGTATGCCCCCATACACGCATTATACTCGTATAATAACCCTACACGAGATGTAAACGTGCCTTTTCCATTAAATAATACTCGAACACTTCAGCATATTTTACATGATTTATTTCAAGGCCACCATCTTCAATCTCCCTCTACAATCATCTGTCGCGCTGGCATCCACCTCCCTGTGTTGCCATCGCGCCCTCGCACATGCCATAGATCTCCGTGAAATCACACGTTGCCATTAATACTTTCCATAAAACCACCAAAACGTTCACAGAATCCGTAGCATGCGCGTCACAAAATAACATCAACCCTACACTCGGCCAACCTGACAACGTGTATGCCCCCATACACGCATTATACTCGTATAATAACCTTAGTGTAGGGTTATTATACGAGTATAATGCGTGTATGGGGGCATACACGTTGTCAGGTTGGCCGAGTGTAGGGTTGATGTTATTATGTGACGCACATGCTACGGATTCTGTGAACGTTTTGGTGGTTTTATGGAAAGTATTAATGGCAACGTGTGATTTCACGGAGATCTATGGCATGTGCGAGGGCGCGATGGCAACACAGGGAGGGGGATGCCAGCGCGACAGATGATTGTAGAGCGAGATTGAAGATGGTGGCCTTGAAATAAATCATGTAAAATATGCTGAAGTGTTCGAGTATTATTTAATGGAAAAGGCACGTTTACAGTATATCTTTACATAGGCCTACCCCATAGATTTCCAGTCCGAATGTAAGCGGCTTGTTGCTTGAGATGGATATGTGTTGTAACAATAAAGAGTTTATGTATCTATCTATAGGTATAATATATCAATATGGTGTAGCGCCCGCATAAGACTACGTATTATACATTAGCAAATAGCAGCTCGTAATTACTAACAAGATGTACTCGTAATACAATCTATAAAATATAACAAAACTAATGTAATTTCAACTCCTTGTGGATGGATAGCCGATGATTATTCCATATGATTATGTTAATAATGAGCGCCATTTCAAGTGTTATGTGCAGGAGGTATAGATAAATTATTAATCTATCTAATCTAAAAACGATAAAATTATTATCGAAATAACAGTTGCATTAATAATAGCTTAGAACAGGTATTGTGTGCTAGGTTTTTATTTAAAACACAAAATATTGTCGCATTAAATAAAAAGTGAAATAAAATGAAGAAACGACGAAAATACGGAAGAATAGCACATAATAATAAATATTCATAGACAATACGCAGACAGAAGAGATACGGAATAATAGTTCCTCAAAATGTACATTGACTTAGAACAAGGGAGTATACTTCCCGTTAACGACGAAAGTGTAACATATATAACAGTGATTCTGGTCCTGATTTCGATTGGCATGGTGCTTTCAGTATTATCATTGCTACTGCTCATCATCACTGCCGGAGTTCTTCAGGAATGGAGACAGGTCTACAAGAACCAGCTCCTCATACAGTTTATGCTCGCCCGCTGTGCCTACACATTCACAAGATTCTTCTTCGATCTACAGACAGTAATATACTTCTGCGACGGAAATGCCTGTATCATCTACCTAGATGAATTAGCCATGATCTACACAGAGTTACTCCTGGTCGCGTGGATGTACGAATTCACCAAACACATGTACAGAAGTTTAGTGATAGTGATCAATGTAGATACTTCTAGCATATGGAAAGTGTCGCTCTCGACTTGGGCCGGACCAATGATCGTCACAAGCATTATGTACATAATATACAAATTACAAACGGACAGAGATTTTCTGTTCTTCTTGCTTTATCTTGCCATTGTAAAATGGCCTTTATTAATTTCCAATGCTGTCACTTTGATTATGATTCTTAAATCTCTAATCAAAAGAAATAAAAACAACAATAATAATACTAATTCAACTAACAATTGCCGTCTTGTCGTCGTTATGAGCCTGATGATATTTTTCTTCTGTTTCCAGCAGTTATTTGTTGATATTGGGAAAATTATTTACATTATTTTAGTACAAGAAATTAATTCTTCGTTAATTATACTTAATTTGTTTACGACGTATCACTGTTCTTTCACGATAATATTTTGGGTATTTGGTAATTCCAACACTAGAAAACTTTGGAGGAACAAAATATCGAGGCATAAAGTTCTGTTGAGTCAAACGACTAGCTTGAATAGCAATTGTTCAACCGTGTGTATAATTTCAAATCAAAAATAGTTATGAAATTGTTGCCAACAACGTTTCTAAGACTGAGACTATATAATAGATAGAGGTATATGTATAATATCTATAATCTAATGGAGGTAGGTATTGCGAATATTTTAGCATTTTATGATTATAAGTTTATTATAAATTAGGTATGTTACTTGCTCTACAAGGCAATCCTACATAATATGTAAGTACATGACCATATAATAATACATTATTTTAGTAAAAAAATTGTTTAATGGATATAAAAATGAAATATAGAGAAAAATTATAATGTATCAAAAAGTACCTACTAAAAGTACCTACCTCTGCGAATTCTATAATAATCAGTTAATTCCTTTATCTACGTGTTTTTATTTGATAATAAATAGGTACATAATATTACAATGATAACAATGGCGTATATACCATTGATTTAATGAAAAGGGGAGATGAGGTACAGACTTCTCGGATTTGGCATTATTATTATATCATCATCATCTCAGCTATAGGACGTCCACTGCTGAACATAGGCTTCCCCCAAAGATTTCCATTCAGTCCGGTTGTAAACGGCCCGCCTCCATCGTGTTCCTGCCATCTTTATCAGATCGTCTCTCCACCTTGTGGGTGGACGTCCTACGCTGCACTTGCCGGTCCGTGGTCTCCATTCGAGAACTTTGCAGCCCCATCGGCCATCAGTTCTACGTGCTATGTGCCCATTGCCACTTCAACTTACTAATCCGCTGGGCTATGTCGATATATTATTATATATTTAGGAATTATTATTGAATGGCTCAAATTAGGTCCCATTAGGTCCACTTACGTCAGTAAAGTTAATTGTTGTCTCGTTCGCACTTCGGTTTTAGGTACGTCTTTCTATCTTTGTTGTTTCAAATTGCACATGGCAGTTGTTGAGTAAGCGCTGAGAGAACGCACCCTATCTCCCCTATTCTTTAAATTAATGTATACCTATAAAACGACTCGCATGAAATGTTGTCATTTATTATTCTTGTATGTATTATAATGTCATCATTCCATGTAAAAGAGTATCACGATGTTTTTTAATATAGTACTCGTACCAGTATTATCTTTAATAGCATTTATGTCATAGATATTATCTTGAAGTAGCAAACACGTAGTGTGAAATGGTGTCTAACTATGGACACTATTGGTTTTCCACTCACTCAGTCTGACTCAGATCAACACTGGAAATATATTATGTACTTTCCACGTTTGGCAGGCGGGTTGGCGAGCGCTATTTGATGTTTTTTACACAAAGGACACTGCAGCCTTATACTTATCTACTTTTGCAGCAAAGTGTGACGTCACGCGTGCAAATAAAATGGCAAAGTATTAAAGTGAAATCGATCAGATTCTCAATATATTGGCAATAAGTCGTGTTTTATGGATGGCATTGTTAATGAAACTTGGCAGGAGGATTATGGTTCATAAAAATAACGATCCATAAAGCATCGGCAAATAGGAAGTTACAGATTTCTTTGTCATGAAGATGATTTTGTTTATGAGGTGAACATGGAAAATTAATAGGGACATAGGTAAATAAGACTTGGTGCAAAATTAAGCGCTGTAGAGTCCGTCAAATAGGTTGTTCTATATTTTTTCTTGGTATTCAGACGGCAGCTTATATTCTATGTAAATCATCGTGAATATTTTTAAATTATATTATATCCAATCAATGACATCGGGGGGCACGGCAGTGCCCCCGCCAAATCGAGCGCGATTTTATATTACAAGAGACTATAAAATACTACTTGATCAAACTTCACGCTAAAGAGTGCAGAGTTGAAAAAACATCTACGAATTTTTAACATTTGAATCTAAAATCTATGTACTTTAGTACTTCTTAAGTAGTAATTTCATAGCCTAATGATTTAGATTGTAAGATTTTTCGCCAAAAGTCGGCGCACTGTACGAAGTGCGTAGCGTGCATCCAGTTTTGGCGTGGACATTTATTTTGCACGATTGCGACTGTCACCCGTATTCAAAAATGATACTATGTGGTCTCGTGACGCGCCTGAATGCACAGAGCCTTTAAATTAAATTCTTAACAATACTTGAGTGAGATCTAACGCTATGGGTTCATTCGGAGCGGCCCTTACGCAGGGTTGGCAATGTTTAAAACAAGTGTTTAAAACACTGTTTAAAACACTGGGCAAAATACATGCTTGTTTAAAACATGTTTTAAAACATTTCGTTTTAAACATGTTTTAAACATATATAAAAAACATTATGTTTTATTTAATTTATTACACGTCTATAATAATTTTTGAATAGCAACATTATAATTTTGAGGTAAATTGTAAATTTTTTGGCAACTCCGAGCTTTCAATTTGGGGAATTCCTTAGATTCAGACTGTTCTGGCTGACGGGGCAGAACCCAGGCCAGCAGACTAGAATAAGTGAACAAAATAAGGAATATTCTATTGCGGGCTGCGGATAAATAAAAAACGGATGAATATAGTTTGCTCAGCATGTACAGCATGTGGTGTCTTTTTTGCTTATTGTCGTTGATTGTTCAGTGCAGACTCGTAACTCGTATGTCTATGTCAGGTCAGGCAGGATTAATTGATATAATTTGACAGCCTCGTTGGCTCAGATGGTAGTAACTCTGCTTTCTGAGCTGCAGGCCCCAGGTTCGATCCCCGGCCAGGTCAAAAATTTGTGTGCATGAAGATGTCTGTTTGGTCTGTGTCAGGGTATTGTAAGCTTATATAAGTATGTATATCAGTCATCTGGTTACCATAATATAGGATTCTAGCCAAGTTTGGCACCGGATGACCGTGTGTGGAAGTTGTCCCATATTATTATTGTTATTATTATAATTTTGATAGCGTATCTGGGGACACGGCAGTGCCCCCGCCAAGTCGAGCAAAAAAGCGGCACGGACGTACCATCATTTCTCGAAGCAGTTCCGGCCATTTTCAACCCCGTATAACTTCGTTGTGGATAAAACTAAAAGCCAAAATTTTCAGTAACCTGCAGTATCCCTGCTTGGCATTGTATAAACATGGTATATTTCAAATTTCATTGAATTTGAATCAGTAGTTTAAGAATTATAACTAGTCAAAATTTCTTAATTTTGTCACTCACTAATTGACTGATCATCAAAACTTTTAGGCACTTTTCAGACATAGAAGCTTCAAATTTAGAATACAATTAGTGTTTAGTGTATAAATTAGGGAAAAACTAAAATATTTTGTAATTTCAGTCCAGTTTTCTAGATACACCAAGTGCATAAATAATAAATCAATATTAAAAACCTTTTATGTTTTAAATAAAATGTTTTAAATGTAATGTAATTAATAAATGTAATTTGTATGTTTTAAACATAGTAGATTTTTAATATTGATTTATTAAATCAATATTAAAAATCTACTATGTTTTAAATAAAATAGATTGACTTAGCCATCGCATGAAAACACAATGTATCTCACACATACATACACTTCTTTCATTATCATTTGTTTAATTTTAAGTAAGGGCAAGATAGATCTCCTCCTTCTTAGTTACTTACCTCAATCATAAAACAATTCAGTAATTAAAATTGTTTAAAACATGTTTAATACAAGTTTAAAACGTGTTTAAAACAAATCAATTAAAACATTTTTGAAAAATTGATTTAAAACATGTTTTTTTTGTTTGTTGATTAAAACATGATGTTCTGTTCTTTTTAAAAAAAACCTGTTTTTTGCCAACCCTGCCCTTACGTAAGGGAGTTAGAGACCATTTTAACGATCGCATCAAAATAAATGTTCCTCTATACTCTGTAATTTTTTTTTCTTGGCGGCAAATATTGAGATTTTGTTTCGGTAAAAATTTAGCGATGGTTTAATTTACGCCAATAATCCACACACACCCTCCCACGCACACAAACTTTCGCTTTTATAATTAATTTTAATCAATACATATAAATATACCTTACTAATTACCTACTTAGTGGACTAAACTCTCTAGTGGAGATTAGAGATTACAACGTAATTTAGATTTTTTTATAGCTTTTATATTATTGTGAGATATGAAATGGGGTGTGATTAATAGAATAATCTGTACTTGTAGATAATACGCGTAAGGTCTCATTTACGGACACGCGGGGCGTCGCGTCTGGCGTAGCGTCCTGCGGCGCGTCAGATGTTTTTTCCGTTTACAGAGCGATGGCACGTGAAGCGGCCCTAATCATCACACGCGTAAACACAAACATAATATAGCAAATTACGCTGTTGATCATAAAAAGGCGAGATGTGAAGCGTGCTACCACTGCCTCTGCACCTACGGCGGGTCCTCTAGCATGGAGCGTAGCATGCGGCGGTCTTCGCTCCGTCGCAGGCGGGGGGAGTCAATTTCTAAACAAGACTGGCAGGAAGTTCCATCACGGACAATCGTTTCTTCGTGAATTGCCGCTGCGTGCACCGCCGTGAAAAACGTCGCGTGAGACGCGTCGATGCAATCCGCGGGCTCCGGTGCAAATAACGCTGCATTTCCAGCAGACGTGTGTAAAATTGCTTCTCCGTAAACGCACTCATAACAACGTCTTACGAGTATGTTTGAATACAGTGCGGGCTGCGGCGCTCAACGCATCGCGCAGCGCCCCGCGTCTCCGTAAATGAAGCCTTATGGATTGTAATGTTTGCATTAACCAACCCAACTAACCATGTGGAAGTAGGTTACGCCTGTTTTTAATCGTCGTAGTGGGCCTCGGTATGGATGTTTTACTTAGGTATAGTTATAAAACTCTTTGGAAAAATAGGATAACAATGTTCAGTATAATATTGAAAATAGGTTTTATGTGGGTGGGGACACATTCATCTTATATAGTTACAGGCTTCTAGCCTAGTTTGGGACCAGATGACCGTGTGTGGAAGTTGTCCCATATTATTATTATTATTTATTATTATAGAAAAAAAATGCTTAGTAGTTTACTTTTTTATTATGAGTTAAAACTATATATCTTTGGTTAAAATCTTAAGATAGACTTCTAATTTTTTATACCTAAGTACCACTACTACTAATGTTACAAAAACCTAATTTTATAATGAAAAATTAAAATTTTATAATTTTAATTTTTACATCTTCTTTTTTAGATTTTGATACCTACCTCAAAAGGAAAAAAACCTAACACTAGAATGGCCTCATAGGGTCACTTCGTTGTCCATCAGTCATGACCCGCTTTTTCTCAGAAACGCGTGAATGTATCGAGTTTAAATTAATAGATATAAAACAGTCAATATAATTAGTACCGTAGACTTGAGTATTGCTGCTGAAACTCAAACTTATAATAGATACCGCTGTTTTAAACATATTCTTCCGACTCTAGAAAACAACTTCTCGTTGTCTTAGAATCAAGGCATTGGTCATGAATTAAGGACTTATCGCACAAGCAAAGGAAAAAATCCAAAAACCTTTAAGGAAACGGGCTTGTAATCAAAGGAAGCTGGGCCCATAAAATCTTACACTGTCTATCCTGTATTGCCGGTTTGAGAATGATATTCGAAAAAATATTACCAAACATAGTTTCCATCTTATTATCGCCGTTTAATTTATAATTTTTATATAATATGGGACAACTTCCACACACGGTCATTTGGTTTCAAATTAGGCTGTATTATGTTAACCAGTTGACTGATATACATACTTATATAAGCTTATAACACCCAGACACAGATCAAACAGACATGTTCATGCACACAAATGTTTGACCTGGCCGGGGATCGAACCCGGAGCCTACGGCACAGAAAGCAGAATTACTACCATCTGTGCCAACCAGGCTGTCAATTTGATTTAAATAAACCTCATCATTTAGTAATACTTAGTACAGTACTAAGTAATTTTTAAACGGCGACTCACTTTCTAATTTTAGTAGAACATTTGCTTATTTCATTATAATTCATGACGATACTAAAAATATTATTTATGCACATTTGAGAATCTTATTATTAAGCCTATAAAAAAAAATAGGTCGACGTGGCCCAGAAAGCAACAACTCCTTTGTAATTTGCCGTTTTTAAAACTGACCATGATTTTTACTGTGGTGGGAAACATTTTTCCATCGGCATACTTGCTCAATGTATATTATTATACATTATATTACATACATTGTATAATGTATAATAACATACGTTATTATACATTATACACACTACACTTGGCATAGCTAGTTATGCCATTTGACATTTTATTTTATATTATCATAACAACCGCCTCATATGAATATTTTATGACGTTCTATGGGGAGACATATATTTAGCAGTGGACGTCTTCCGGCTGATGATGAAGATGATGGATGATGATAACAAATGCATAATTTTTTTCCTGTATTCTGACTGTCAATATGAATCATTCTTCACGCAATACTATTAATATTCGGTACTACAAGTTTTAACCCGCTCAGGGATTAAACGGGCTCAAAGGTCGTACCGCGTACCACACATCCTCTGCCAGTGATTGAATCTGTCAGGACCGTCCTCAAACCTAGATAAATAACCACTTATCAATATTGATTGGCTCCAAATATTACAGACGAGATGTGCCCCGCGGTTTCACCCGCTGAGTTAGTACCATTTTATGTGTTAGGTATTCTAGGGTTAACGTCCTATAATTACACACACGTAACGTACATATAAAGAAAGCAGGATCACGCTGGTTGCAGGCCGCTTACAACTGTTCTAGATCGAAATCTATTTCGGAGGCCTATGTTTAGCAGTGGACGTCCTATGGCTGCGATGATGATGATGAATGTATATATACAGTATACGTAATATAATTACATTTCACTTCAATCGGCCAGGGTTTTGGTGTGAAAATGTAACAAGTATCAGCATAAACATAGTAACGAGAACATAATGTCCAAACCAGTTCGTTTAACTAGAAAGACACGCGTGTGAGAGATTTCGCATTAAAATAGATGCTATTTTTTTTATTTAATACTGAAGGGTGTCTCATAAAAAAAAACACAGAATTTGTAAACCCTAAAATCTGACACAAACCTCAAAAGTAAAAAAAAAAACAAAAGTAATTAATGTTAATTATAAAAACGAATACAAAATTAGTGAATTTTTCAAATCCGGCGTTCTTAATAAGAGACACCCATATTACTCGTACAAATAGATTCACGACCTAACCTAACAAATTATATTTATACTAGACATGATATATTATTGTATAGAGGTAGGTTAGGGTTGGCACAAGCTCAGTTTAATTAAACGCCACTCACGATTGCTTCTGGTGGTGACAGATGACATATCGACCGTACTCGTTTGTACAAGTTTTCAAACCATGGAATATGGCTTTCATCTACTCGTACTTATGGTAGTTTACGAATTACGATGATTGGTTACTGTTACATATGGTTTCTGTATCTATTCTCTATATTGTTAAAGTGGCTTTGTTCTCAGAGATGTGAGTAGGGAGAGGAAATAACAGGTCGATCGCCGCGGCTTGGCCGGATGTTTCGTCTCCAATTGTGTGACGCTACAACTTGATTGTCTGACCTAGAAAACAGAGGTCATTCGAGAAATATTAACCTCTAGACATTTTATTATTAATTGTGATGACCTTTATTATGAAACCTACGCTTACAAAATAAAATTAAATTTATTGTTAAAAAAAAAATAGCTATATATTATAAAGGTAGGCCTCTCCCATAGATTTCCATCCAGTCCGGGTGTAAGCGGCCTGCATTTAGCGTGCTCCATCAGAACGTCTGTCCACTTTGTGGGTGGACGTCCTACGCTGCTCACACGAGACAACCCAACTATTTAATGCCATCATACGCACAAAGATTTAAAAAGTTTGTAATTTTAAATACCTTTGAAACTTAATCGTTCCAAGTTGCGCCCTCGAAATTCCTTAATTAGCGGAAAGAAATTGTGAAATCTTAATAGGGCTCCAATTAGTCAAAATTACCACTTGTACCGTTTAACATGCCGCCCTTAATGAGGAGTTGTCCAAAATCGGCCTACAGGCATGTCTTTGTCTTGATAAAATAGGTACCGAAGGACGAAAATTTCAACGAGAACTTATACCTGCCTGTTTTTGGGATGGCAATACTGAGGGCATCTCAACCAAAATGTTCAGCTTTATACTTAATTAACGTTAATAGCATTCTATAAGACCACATGGACTGACAATATAGGACTCGTTATGGTCATGATTACCTACAACTTTAGTTGCAAAGTTAAAAACGCGTCTTAATATTTAACCTAAAATGAAAGTTTACTTAGAGCTGTGGCCTCCGCATTGTGATTTAAAAGCATAATTTTTTTACCATACATACAAATAAAGCTATTATAAATTTTTATCTTTTTTATTTTAAACTACGTCATGAAAAATGTGGAAATGCGGTGCCAAAATACTCCAACGTAGGAAGAAGTTTGTAGAAAACACATAAAGCTTCGCTTCCTCCACTAATAAATTCCAAGGTAAGTATAACTCAATGTCTCCACTGCAGTAACAACTAACATTAAGTATATAAATGGCGTGGCTGCGAACAAGACGCATTTAAACTTCGTAATAGCAGCATCAGGTTTGTAACTTAACTAATGCTGGCAGCGAAGACTGAAAACATAGTTCAAGCAACCAAAACTATGTGAAAGGAACAGCTTATTTCATGAATCTTCTAGGAAATAGGCAAGCTTTTTGGAGGATGTTTTTCTGGGTAACCTAAATCCAAAAATAGCCTTCAGCCATTAGTATGAAAAGGTTTGTTTCTCTTTTAGATGTAATGCACGGGGAACATTTGGTACAGTCATGCTCACTAAACTGCTCAAGCTCGCGGCGGCGTCGCGTGGTGGGCCGCCCTCCTCCCTCTAATATGGTTGAGGAGGACGGCGCTGGTACGTGCGTCAACTCGTGAACGGGTGCTGCGAGCGGGGGTTGGTCTGTGCCAGGTGTTCTGTGGTGTAATAGATCTTATATATGTAAAAGTATTATAATTATATATGTATGTATTTATATATTTATGTTATTAATAATAGGTAAATAAAATAAAAATATTACGCTATGGACTCCCTCAAGATAGTCTAAGTTAGTCCAATAAAAGAACCCTAATAATGCAATTAATTATGTAAAAAAAGGTCCAAACGCTCTTGTTTGGAGATGTTTTGATGTACAAATAAAAAAAAAATACATAATAGCGTGGGTAAGTAATTGTATAATACATAATACATACCTATAGATAAAGTCACGCCTTGTCACACCCCGGACACTCGATATAACTACACAAATCTCACAAATACTGCACAAGAGTGTGCGAGTGTGTGCAAGAGTGTGCGTGAGTTGATTTCCCAGCGAAACGGGGCTCGTCGAGGGCTCAATCTCGCTCGCGGGGTGAGGATGGCCCGATTGGTGGGCGGATGACAGTGTCCATTCTATACGTAGTATTACGTATTATCTGTTCTGTGGCCTTGTTCCCGTTGGAGTAGGCAGAGACTATTTCTTTCGACTTTATCAACATATTAAATCCGTTTCAATCCGGACTCTGCCCTCCCAGGCAGAGAGTCCAGGAATTTATATTCCTGACAAGACAACGAGACGCAATGTAATGTTGTATGAGACTTCGCATTGCAGTCCAAGATAACACTGCGACTGGGCCGGCGCGGCATATCGCCTAACATCAGGCAAACGTCATGTTTACTTAACAAAGTGTATCTACGAGGATAGTGTATCTCCATCATAACATCGTGCCTTTTCCCCGAAAGGGTAGGCAGAGGTGTGCTCAGGACCTAGTCCCATAATAGGTACACCCACATGTCGCCAGTTGTTTTAAGATCCATGTAATAGCCTATTGCCATCTACCGCGGGTACAGTTCCAGACTCCAGGCTGTCATTGAGAATGATCAATCTTATTTAAATCTATCTAAATTGCTCAACGTCGCTCAAGAAATGAGCCAGCGTCGCTGATAAAATTAATAAAATGAAAAAATAATTGCCAGGAGTATTTCCAAGGCATTATTGTACAATCTAATGTTTATTAGCCCTTGTTTGCAGCAGTTCATACGTGACTTGGGATCATAAAGATAGCGGATATAATAAGGTCGGCTCGTTTTGTACATTACAGTAAGGTAACTCTTCATTTCTTTCGTGCCACACACACTAGACGTAGACACAAACACACACACATGTACAATGGTGTGGTGTACAGATAAATGAAAACGTTTTTCATTACTTACACTGCACTTCATCATGTCATGTAACTGCCGATCTTGAGGTCCCGGGTTCGATATCCAGGTCAGGCAAAGTGTTATTGGATTTTTACTTGGTGTACACCACTATTTGGTGGATTTACTAACAGCTCGCACGAAGTGATTTATTTGTGATGGGAATGGCGAAGCAATGGAACTCGCTGCCGTCGTCGGTTTTTCCTGAAAACTATAACGTGGGTATGTTCAAGTCAAGAGTGAAAAGGTTTATACTGAACAAGCGTGGTTCAAATAAGTCGCATCATCACTTACCAGCAGGTGAGATTGCGGTCAAACGCCTGTTTAGGCGTTCACCTCTTACACCTCTACCCGCTAACGCCTCTTACACGTTAAAAAAAATTTCACGCCGTACCCGCCTGTGCCAATACATCAAGAACAGCTAACGCTAGATATATTACAGCTTATATTATATACCTACACATACAATTTTACTTCTTCTGTCACACTACAGACCAAATGTGATTTACTGTACTCTCCTCTCCCTGCACGGTTGTCTGGAAGAGATCGCTCTTAGCGATAAGACGGCCAATTGTTACATTATTTGTTATTATTGTATTTTAAATTTAAGGTTTCATGTTTGTAGTGTGATAATGAAGAGTTAATCTATCAATCTATCTAAAGTACTTCAAATTGTCACACTATAGAAAAACACAAGAGAGAATCAAAATCAAGAAGCCAAATCAATCGATCTGCAATCCAATAGATATCTGAAATCCATAAGATATTCGGAATATATTTAACTTGTAAAACCAAACACCTGCTCCGATGACCGCAATCCGTATGCGGGTTGGAACACGGGCTGAAACCAGAATACATTATGCAAAATCATTCTACCTCAGAAACAAACAGGCTAGATTATTCATTTGAATAAGGCTCCGCTAAATTTTACAGAACAAGATGGATTAGGGGTGAATACTGCTCCATGCGGTATTGGCTTGAGCCTGGCCAGTCAGAAAGAACTTTACTCGTATGTCTATGTCGTGCATAATAAAAGCGAAATATGCCCTCCGATGTACATACAAGTTGCCTGAGCTAAAACAGGGCAAATGAGGTAGGTACGTTTTATTCGCTAATAAGGTAGGTATGTCTATGGGCATACAAAGCTCTTTCTGACCGGCTGAGTATAAAATTCTATGTCACTAGTTAGTGTAGTTATTAAAACATGTAGGTACCCTTAGCACGTGTTTGTTTGATAGTCGTTTGCGTAACAAAATGGTTCTCTGTCAAAAATTAAGGGATTTGACATAATGACGATACTACGTATTGAAAATATTGATATAAATTTTATTTGAAGCGGGAGAGAACGGACCGGGTGATAACGGGACTGGCGGACAACGGGGCGGACCCGAATTCGATACGGTTGCGATAGTCAAAAACTTAGTGCTACAACGAATTCGAATAATAGGTATAAACAATCGACTGACACCATGCTCATTAAAATTGGACAACCAAGACAGTGATGGGAAATATAAGCAATTAAATTTTATAAATATTGTATTAGATATTAATGTCTGATACATTATGTAATTTCATAAAGTATCAATTCTATGGACTTGACCAAACCTTCTTATGCATAAAATTCACTCCAATCACCACAAAGGCAGCTTGCTAGCTATTCACGAACGAGCGAAGCGTCTCGATTCGATTTCAATTATAGAGACAAAAGCTATGTTAAGGTGGCCACCGAATAACAATAGAATCGATTAATTGATAGGTAATAAACCCTTGAATGTGGGTGCTATAAATTATTCTTATCATATCTCTATAGATTATAACAGGTACCTCTACAAGGTATGTACCAACCTTTACCATTGGTTACAGGGTTTTGTTTGAACGAACTATTTTGAGAATATGGTACATTTTACACAGAATAATAAGAATAATATTTTCTTATTTATTTATTCCATTCCGCGTATTTTCTTAGATAACTACTCCAATCTACCCTAATAATGATACTTTACTAATATAATAAAAATACGAAAGATTGACACACATTTGCAATGTGTTATTCGATCCCTTGTCGTGATGCAATTATTAAACCCTTAAACCGATGAGATGGTATTAAATTGTGTACACAAATATACAAAAATCTTCATTTACCAAAATTAAGACAGTTTTGGCAATGTAAAGCCCGTCACACACGTAGCTATCATCATCATCATCTCAGCCGTTGGTAATCCACTACTGAACAAAGGCCTCCCCCATAAAGGGGGGTGTTGCCAATACTCGACACGCTTGGCAGGCGGGTTGTCGAGCGCAGTTCGATAGATTTTTTTTTTTGCTGAGGACGCTGCTGCCCGTCCTCTGGATCTGTTAACCCTTAGCCGGCTCTTACGGCAACCACGGGTAGAGAGGGTGGAGCACTATTCTAAAGCCGGTAACTCCACGGCCGTACACGTAGCTATAATATATATTAATATACCGTCCTATAATATATATTATAGCAACCTATCACACACGAAGACGATGCTATAATATATATTTTAGCCTTCATTTCATTGATACCTTAGTTTATATTAATATGCAATAATATATATTACGGTATATGTTCGTGACGTCATAGACATATATATTATAGCGTGTGCGGTCAATCGAGTATTTGTAAGGAAAATATATCGTAATATACCTTGCTATGATTTATATTAATATATATTATAGCTACTTGTGTGACGGGCTTAAAACTTTGACTTCTTCTATAATAGGGTAGGTACGTTTTAGCAGAGACTCGTGCATATTTTGATAAATTTTATAATATAGAATTTTTCATTTCAATTCGGGGTGGTGACACGAAGTAGAAACCAATATCGAATACCTTCCATGAGCCAGGGACGAGATATCAGATAAGGATTCATAATTGTGAAAGTTTCAAACACCTCAAACTCGCGTCATTCATACTAATCGAGATTCAGATATCCAACCAAAATAGGGAATTGTTCCACGAGTTTGCCTTGGATTATCTGTTTTCGATCGTAACTGAGCGAAAACGAGTTTAAAGCCAAATTAATTTTCTTTAACTTATTGCTACTGACGCTGATTCAAACCCACCTAGAGTAGGAAGAGCAGGAATATGATGACCTATGAATTACTAAAAACTAATGAGATAATATAATAATAATAATTAAGAACGCATTACTTGTAAGTAGCTCCTACCTTTTCTAGTAAAAACTATCTAGACATTGCATTAATCACTGCAATGCTTTGCAGCAAAAGTAGAGCTTTGCTGAGCTCTGCTTTTTGCTTAAAAAATATAATAGACTAGCTGTGCCCTGCGGTTTCAACCTATGCGGGTCTTCATTTCCGTGGAAATATCGGGATAAAAAGGCCCTTTGCCTTATTCCAGGGTCTAAACTATGTACAATGTACATACCTAATTTCAGGCCAATCCAGCAGTTTTTGCGTGTAAGAGTAACAAACCTCCATCCATCCGCACAAACATTCGCATTTATAATGTTAGTAGGATTTATCTCCTTACTCCTTATAATAACAGATCGTTTGGCTTAGACATTAATCTTGAGTTGTACCTCTTTGGGCTGAGGCTAAATGAAATGTGCTATAAGTATAGGTATACCTCTATGCCGTCTACAACAAAAGCATTAATCCTCTTCATGATAACGAGATATTTATGAAGCATTAATAAGAAGTTGTTGAAAGTTGTCTAAGCATCAATAAGATGAGTTCATACTTCGGACTCTTGACTTAGAAAGCAAAGTTTAAAGTTGAAACCCTCTTCAAGTTGAGCCAAAGCTCGGTCACAATCATCGGTCTGACATTAATCCCTATTATATTAACTTTAGTTAAACTTGAAGTTTGTGAAGCTGGACAGCATACTCAACTGAGCCAAAGTAGAACTTCAGTAAGTAGATTGGTAGATACAGTACAGATCTTGCAACTCGTACGTTGCTACGTACTTTGATAAAATCTCAAGAGATAACGGAGTTCTCAGAGGGTGAATTCAAAACCTATATAAAAACTACTTTACTAAAGAAGGCTTATTATAAAGTAAATAAGTACATAGAGGACAAAGAGGCCCTGGAAACTTCTGCATAGCCACCACACGGAACCGTCACAAACAAACCAAACCAAATGTAAACAAAACAAATACTGTAAAACTATCAGTTGAAAAAATTAAGCCCTATGAGTTTCTTGTGCGTTTTTCTTGTAGAGGTAGAGACAACGATAATAATTGTTCTTATCGCTAAGAGCTGTCTTAGAGACAACCATACAGAGAAAGAGAGGAGAGAACCGTAAACCACATTTAAGTACATTATAGTACTTATCTAAGTTTTATATAATTACCTAAGTGCCATGACCTATAGGTAGATCTTACAACTTACACAAAGACCAAAATACTTATTTATATTTTATACTTATTTAGATTTTATCCCGCAAATAAATAAATAAACATTGGAGTTCTTGTTCATTTCCAACGAAATTTTCGTGCATTTTGTATTCTCAGAGACGATGAATAATTGAAACTCCGAGACGGGGAGTTAAAAATTTAATTCTTTCCAGTCGGTTTAGAATGCGAAATTCGCTGGGTGCGTCACAAGCGGAGTAACGAGCTTAGTATAATCAACTTCGGGTTGGTTCGGTTCGGTTCGGGCTGTCAAGGTTCTACATTTTACAATACAATACAATACTCTTCATTAAGGGCCGGTTTTTTGATCACTGGTTAAGTCGACTAATTGTTAAATTTCTTGACAATTTGTTAAATTTCGAAAAAATTCGTTTTTTGATCCCTAGTTAGCTTGACAAATGGTCAAATAAGTAACCATTAGTCGGAATATTTAACCACTGCTCCGTCGACTGGTTGGCGCCAAAAACAGATGGTTATTTATTCTTATCGTATCTACCTACTGCTGCTTCTGATTTTATTCGAGTGTTTTGGAAAGTATTTAATACTAAAGATATGGATTTACATAATTTATCAACATACTGGAAATCGAAATAGCTCCTCAGACGAAGGAATTATGTTCAGACGTTATACCTTATCAAGAAGACCGGCCACGTAATTTACAGCTCCGCTAAAGTATTCGGACAATGAAAATTTTCGTAAGCGGTATCGTCTATTCTATATTGTGCGTCTATCAAAAGAAATCGTATTGTGAAACCTACTAATATTATAAATGCGAAAGTTGGTGAATATAGACACCTAAAACTACTGAAGCGATTGGGCTGAAATTCAGTAGGTATGTAGATAGTTTAGACCCTAGAAAAACACATATAATGTTAGGTACTTATTATCCCAATATTCCGACGGGAACGAAGACTATGCGGGTGAAACCGCGGGGTACAGCATGATATAGGTAATAAACCAGAACTATGACTCCACATAAGTAATCGTCAAGAACTAATTGATACCTACATATTATAATATATATACTGTTGGTTTCAAATGTACCTACCTAACTAATAATAACACTTTTACCTATATTTCAAGCTATATACTATATAACACTAGCTGTGCCCCGCCGCGGTTTCACCCGCATAGTCTTCGTTCCCGTCGGAATATTGGGATAATAAGTAACATATATGTGTTTTTCTAGGGTCTAAACTATCTACATACCTACTGAATTTCAGCCCAATCGGTTCAGTATTTTGGCGTGAAATAGTATCAAACATCCATCCAACATCTATCCTGACAAACTTGCGTATTTAATAGTGTAGTAGGGATTTATAGTAGGAAGTAGGATAGGATAATAATAATGTAGTGATTAATTAAAATATGACAAATTTATTTTAGTTTTATTGGCTGTTTATTTCTAAATATAATGCTTTTTCTATAACTAATTTATGATACACCTTCCTGACTTTCTTAAATTTCAATTCACGCTTCTTCGATTCTATATCAAGCTCCTTTAATTCCATTTCAAGCGTGTGGAGGCCTTTTTGAGTACATCATTAATTCTTCTTCTTTTCGAGTCAATATGGCTAGTTTTCTACTTATAAAATTTTGTTCCAGTATTTTGCCAGGTCTACAGTGTCTTGGTTTGCTTCAAGAAGGTCCGTCATTGTAGCTAACATCATTTATTAAGAACTTTCTTCGATGCTAATATTATTAGAAGTATTACGTTCCCTGAAACACAATAAGTAGGTGTATTTACATGAAATGAATTTATAAAATAGATTTATTAGCAGGCACACATGACCCATAAAACAGTTTGATATGACACACTCACACAATGTATGTCACTTTGTGAAGTATTATCTAAATTAAAATTACACATACATAACATACATACATTCACGCCTTTTTCCCGAAGGGGTAGGCAGAGGTGTACCCAGGACTCAGTCCCATAGTAGATACACCCACATTTCGCCAGTATGTTATCGGTCCCATGTAATAGGGGGCAAGCCTATTGCCATCTACTGGGCACAGTTCCAGACTCCAGGCAATATTTGAGATAATTCCTAATGGAAAAATCCAATATTTAACACTGCCTGACCTGGGGATCGAACCCGCGACCTCTTGATTGGGAGTCGAGCATGCGCCCTCTACGCCACCGAGGCAGTCAACTAAAATTAAATTATATAAAAAACTACTTTGTGCAGCTGTTTTATACCCAGTCATAAATTAAATTGTTCGTGTTGGTCTTTATCCTATTCCTCTCCATGTGAACCGATATCCAGTGTTTAAACATGGGACTCTGGAGATATCAGCAACTGCCTTAACAATTGCGTTACCTGAGGCATTGACACAATTTCAGAACAACACTACTCGAGATCTTAATATTGCGAAGAAGACAGGTATTCACATGTGAGAGAAACATTGTCGATGCACTGCAAAATCTGGGATAACACATAAGAGCCCGGTATGCGTCATTATACTAGAGTCTTATGGTGTCAAAGGACTTTCTGGTATAATTAACCTATAGTTGGCAGGTGTACATGTTGAGACAGAACGTCCTTGACATCCCCACTGATAGAGATCGTCGTTCTCTCTCCATGCCGAGGTCGTCAGTCAGAATTCAGGACAACAGAGTGTTGAATAAGATATTAATTAATATATTCATTGTATCATGTTCAGAATTAAAATATAATACCTAGGTACTTACATAAGTTTGTTTGATTCCAATATTCACAATAATTTTAGACTTTTGCTGAACTGCCGAACCGTATACATACGACATACAATAGAAAATAATCTTCAATTCAATTCTTAATTTATGGCTTGATGGCTTATTATTGTGAGTCGTGTTTTTTTAATGGAATATGTCGTAATTATAAATCGTAAAACACAGAACAGAACTTGTAAAATACCGCGAAATCGCAGGAACCTACACAAAACACGGAAAGGTTTTCTGTGGTTTTGACTTTAATGACATCGTTGACGTTTAAATCTATCAAAATTACAAGAGTTGCCATATAAAATAAAATCTCCCGACTCCAAAATGGGTAAATCAGTAGTTCATTGCAATGGCAACATAGTTAACAATGGTTAATTCTAGCCAAGGTTAAAAAAGGTATCAAAAAACGAAAACACGAGTTGACCATTGGTTAGGGACTTAACCATTGTCAGTTTAACAAATTGTTATCTTGACAATTACCCGCGATCAAAAAACCGGCCCTAAGACCACACCCCGGACACTACTCAATTCCCATACAAAAGCCGCGATATAACTACCTACTACACAGACACTGCACACTTAGAGTATGCGTGAGGTGCGTTCCAACTCACGGGGGCTCGTCAAGAGCTCAATCTCGCCCGTGGGGTGAGGAAGGCCCGATTGGTGGGCGGATGATGTCTATTACAAACGTAGCATTTATCTGTTCTGTGATTAAGACCACAATAAATATAATACAGGTTTGTAGAACCTAGTTCTATCTTAATATTAGATCTAAGTTTTTACAATTTATTATTTAATCATCAAAAAAACATGTAAGACAATTATGAAGAAATAAACGATATTTATTATTATTATTATTAATAATATACAGGTTTTACTTAAAATAATTAATGTAATAACGACATAGGGCGGCCTTATCGCTTTAAGCTATCTCTTCTAGGCAAACCAGCCTTTGGACGGATAGGGGAATGAGGATGAGTATGGCGGGAATGGGCACACATGATAATATTACTCTTAAACCAAGATCTTATTTTTACTAAACTATAAAATATACATCTACATCTTCATTTTATCCATCTTAACATTCGCTTTTTAGTGGAATATTTTATTGTAGAGCCATTCCCTATTTCCTTACTCATATTTACCTCTTTTTACTTAGCTAAGTATCTTAGGTTTCTAACACACACTGGTTCTGCTGAGCAACACAAGCGGAGCAAATATGCAAACCTCGGTAGCGGTTACATATTTGAACCGTTTGGAGTCGAGACTCTGGGAACGTGGGGGCCGGGAGTTCACCGCATTTTCAAAAATTTATCTGAGCGCGTCGAGGCGACGCATGATCAAAATTCTGGCGTTTATCTGGCCCAACGTAAAAGCATTGCTATTCAACTTGGCAATGCCACCATTATCTTGCGTACGCTGCCATATGACCGTGGTTTAGAGCACTTGGATTTTCTATACGCTGACATGTTGGCCTGTAGATTTTAGAAGTGTTCTATGACATAGTGTATTTAGTGAGAGTAGACAGTAAGTAGGTAGCTCTATTGTTTAGTATTTTTTCAATAAAGGCACTCTTCTTAGTTAGTAATTATAACTAGGTACATAGATAGGTGTAACATGTGACCTAAATACTCCCATATGATTCAGGTATCCTAGTTACCTAGGTAACAAGCTGCACAGTGGTCTCGGTACGGTATAATTAACTGTAAGTGCTATTACACAGGTAACTTAGTTAATGCCACTCAGTCTCGGCTCCTTGAAATACGTATTTAATGTTCTTGAAGAGGAAATTAAGACTGTATTCGTGTTTTTTAGTGGACACAACCGAAACTTTGTATCAGTTAGCACGTGGTTAATCGTCCTAGCATTTATTCTATTGTCAGCCTACCGGTCTAAAACCATCGATTTAAAGGAAAGGGGAGATGAGGCTTCTCGAAAATGGAAAGCTCAAATTAGGGCCCGTTAGGTACGTATGTCAGTAAAGTTAATTATGGTCTCGGTCACACTTCGGTCTTAGGTACGTCTTTCTATCTTTGGTGTTTAAACTTGCACGTGCTACTTGTTGTGTAAGCGCTGGGAGAACATACCCTATCTCCCATTTTCTTTATATCAATGACTAAACCTATAGAAATACCATCCCAGATCACTATATTCACAGAATACATTTATATAATCTAAATAAAAACTATATTAGTACTAAATACCATTAGAAATTGACGTTAGTATTATGTATTATGTTTCAAAAAGATGACAAATATAAAGTGCAACACAACAACCAAGAGCTGCTTAGTTGTGCATAAAGATGATCCCCATAGCACAACTACCTCTATGTGTGGTTTCTGACTTCCCTACGGCTTAACGGTAGTTGTGCCGTGGATCAAGGTTGAGTCGTTGATACCTCAGTTGTGTAGAAGGGAATCAAAAAAGTACCGAAGGCACAACCAGTTGAGCATAGTAGTTGTGCCCTGAGTCCGGTACGTTATAAATCTATGGCTTATATCTTAGCAGGACTTTTTACGACTGAAATGATGATGAGGATAATGGCCAGCCCAGTTAGTTATTTAAATTATATTAGGTATTTACTTAGAGACGTTGTACTCATTATAAACAGACGCAGCTTCGTTACCATCACTCGTA
Source organism: Hemistola chrysoprasaria (assembly GCA_947063395.1). Taxonomy (NCBI): domain Eukaryota; kingdom Metazoa; phylum Arthropoda; class Insecta; order Lepidoptera; family Geometridae; genus Hemistola; species Hemistola chrysoprasaria. The sequence continues at coordinate 13,037,932 of OX346714.1, forward strand.
AAAGTAAAAGATAGCAGAGATATATTAATAATTCAGGACCACGCAGCTGACATTCTTTTTACCAGATTCGTTACCAATTCAAATTTTGAACTAATATTGTACACAATTTTAAAACAATCATACACATAGGCCCTTGGAGGGGAGGGGGGTTTGCCAACACATATTTCAAAACAAGTGTTTTGAAATTGTTTAAAATTGATCCTTAACCTATTTTAAAAAGCTACCTTGGCGTTTTAACATTTTATCTTGTTTTGAGCATAACGCAATCTCGGAAAAGCGTTTAATCAGCAGTTCGGATTGACCTCGTTGGTCCAATTTATGTACCCAGTATACATACGAGATATGAGTTTAATATTTTATGCAGGGACGCAATCCTGTGTGCTTACATCCTCTTTACACAAGCTTGAACCACCGTTTCCTAAACTTTGACTTTATCTTTGTAAGTATATCAGTGGACTTAGTATTACCATATTAAGATTAAATTGAGGTCCTGTTTGCATATACATGTAGGTATAGGTACTCAAGCAGCGCCTTATAAAGTAATTGTGACTTCTCTATTAACTTTAACTTTAAAACATCAAGTTTACAATAATAGAAATGCCTACATTTTATGTGCATAGAATTTAAATAGCACAACGTGGGCTTAACAACCCCTCATGAGCTTATTATTATATTTAGAGTAAAAGTTTTAACACCTCTGATGGTTCAGAACGCGACGTGAATGTGGACTATCAAATATTTGCTAAAACCATGTGACGTGGAACGCTACAAATAATGAAACCAAATCTTAAAAATAAATGGAAATACGGACGAATTTTTCTAAATATAAAACCGTAAACGGTTATCTCCGGAGGATTACATGAAACATCTTTTTAAATGAACGTGGAGGAATTGGTTTGCATAAGTTTGCTACTGACGATTATGAGGTATTGGATTTTTTTATTAGGTATTTTCCCAATGACAGCCCAATGGAGCCTGTAACTGTGCCCAGTAGATGACAATAGGCTCGCCCCCTACATGAGACCTAAATGCATAACTGTTGAAGTTTAATGTGGGACTTGGGTCCTGGGTACACCTTTGCCTTCCCCTTTTAGGAAAAAGGCGCGATGTGATGTTATATGTTATGTATAAGCATTGCTATTCAATGTGTCAATTTCGTCAGCATCTTGGGTACACTCTCATCTTTAAGTGTTTTAGAGCACTTGGATTTTCTATAGGCCGACATGCCGGCCATTATTTATTATTTAGTTAGATAAAGTAGGTAGCTATATGTTTTAGTCTTTTTTCAATAAAGGCACTCTGCCATGTAGGTATAAAAAAATCCTATCCTTTCCGACTTACTAATATTATAAATGCGAAAGATTGTGATGACGAATGTTTGTTACTTTTTCACGCCAAACTATTAAATCTATGGGACTGAAAATCGGTATGTAGATAGTTTATACATTAAATATAGGGTACTTTTAATCCCGATTTTTCCACGGAAACTAAGACTACGCAGGTGAAACCGCGGGGCACGGCTAGTGTTATGTAATTTAAAAACACCTATCTGCCAAGTTGGTTTAAATATGATTGATATGTTCCTAATATTTTCAAGAAAATCATCTCTCTATAACTAACTCAATTGCTAAGAAAATAAATGCATTTCAGAGATATGAAATTAAAAATCTTTCCGGCTCGAGTCTCGTCTCGTTTTCCGCAACAGGGTTAATAAAACTAAACAAACAAAAGGGTACTAAGTAATGGGATTATATCTCTGCGCTTTACAGCCTTTCCCTTGAGAGAAAAATTAAGGAAGTTTGCACATTAATCTGGGTCTATATAAAATAATGTCAGACATAACAAAACTACCCATAATGGTTTGACTGGAGCAGTAACCTAATTGGACAGTGTACCTTATTGGAGAGATTACGATTAAAGAATACCTAACTATTAAAGTTATCTATTGTTGAGTGCCAACAGTATTAATTATTATATTTGTGCTAACAGTTACGTCACAGAACAGGTTATAACTACGTATAGAATGAATCCGTCCACCAATCGAGCCATCCTCACCCCGCCACCGAGATTGAGCTCTCCACGAATCCCGCTTCTATGGGAAATCACCTCACGCACACTCTTGATTGGATTTTGTATGGGATTGAATCGAATGCCCGCTGTGTGGATACGTGTCACCAAACTAATTAAGTTAATTTGAGATCATTAGGTACCTACTTAGGTAAATTTCAGAGTATAACCACCGTAATAACATCATCAATCAATCATCTCATTACTTGTAATGTACCCTTTCCTAACCTCTACTCATTCTATCATTTCCCTATACGTCCAAATACTCGTTGCCTAGTAGAAATCGCTTAAAGAGATCATCGTCATCATCTCAGCCGTTGGTAATCCACTACTGAACATAGGCCTCCCCCATAAAGGGGGGTCTTGCCAATACTCGACACGCTTGGCAGGCGGGTTGTCGAGCACAGTTCGATGGTTTTTATAAGAGAAGGCTGCTGCCCGTTCTCTATATCTGTTAACCCTTAGCCGGCTCTTACGGCAACCACAGGTAGAGAGAGTGGGTGGGGTAACTCCACGGACGTACAAAGAGCATTCATTGCTCAAAAGAAGTGCCTGCGGGCTATCGTAGGCATACGTCCTTGGGATTCTTGCAAACCTCTTTTTAAGGAATTCAAGATACTCCTATTGCCTTGCATGTATATGAGTGTGCAAAGTTTGTTAAGGAGCATATCTATTTATTTGAAAAAGCTCATGAATTGTCTAGAAATCCAAACAGAATAATTTTGCAGAGAGTTCCTAAAACAGCACTATATCACAAAAATTGCTATGATATGTGTAGAATAATATATAATGCCCTTCCGGATAATATTAAAGACTTACCTACCTCTAAATTTATAGGTAAACTTAAATCTTGGCTCTTAGAACGGTTGTTTTACTCTGTTACTGAATTTTTAGATACAAAAAATCCTTGTATTTATCGGCCTAAAAAATTGTAATTGACATGAATGTTATTATTTCACTACACAATTTTCAATTTAATGTATTAATTTTTAATCCTAAACTAATTATGACATTATTTATTTATAAGTTACTTAAGAAATTTTTGCATGCTAGAGATCATACTGGCAAAATGTGTTGAACTAAATATAAAATAACCCAACAACTTTACACCTACCACATTTTTAGCAAATAAATTATTTCATTTCATTTCATTGACTTAAAGCGATAATGCCACCCATTGTCGACCAATAAGAATTATGTTTTGTGTGTTAAGTGAATCTGTGTAATAGCATATTACTTTTGTACATTAATTAATGGGTTAATTATTTTCGCAGGAAACAGGGATATACAAAACATAGATTCAGTAAATTTTCCATAGGATTGTGTCAAACTGCTAAGAGTTCCTTGTATCCTGTTAAAACACTGGGTAGCACTGTGTCTGACATGGGCAATCATGATGCTCCTGCCATCAGGCACCTGATTTGCTCATCTCATTACTCTCTTTTAAAAAAAAATTTAAAGCTGATATTTATATGTCAGTTGATTGATAGTTCTGGAAATATCACAGAGTAAAATTTACAGCGAAAAATCAACGGGGTCCAGCAAGTAGATACGAGTATTAATTACCAGTATATTCTATATTTAACGAAAACATAACACATAAAATCTCCGAAAACTTATGACGTACATAACTTTAAACCAGCAGGGCGTTTTAGAAAGACTCCCCAGATTGTCCTCGAGCACTGTTCAGATCCTTACAAAGCACTTCTTTGTGATATAACAACGGCCCCCTTATAAAGGCATCTTGACCTGTTTTAAAGAAAGAATTATTTTTCACAGCTGCGAGCGCAGCAAATTTACAAATGGGATGAAGAAAAATGTCTACTCTTTATAATCAAAAAATAAATATCTGGGCGACCGAGTTCGCTTACTGAACATACTTTTTTTTTAGAATAAATTTAAGATCACCTACTTTTAGTCTGTCCGACTATAATTTTTTGCACAAGCATGCAATCGAACTTCAATAAACGCAGTAAGTATAGTTCTGTCGCACTAACTAGCTTTGTTCGCACATTCATTCGTTGCGGTTACGTATTGCACTCCTTATATTATAAATTAAACTTAGAACGCAAAACCTTATCTAGATAGACACAAAATCTCATCCAAATTGTTTAGCCATTTTCGAGATACACGGTATACTTATCATACTTACTCCTTTAGGACAACTTATTATTTAGGTATTTTCTTACTTAAGTTTATCTCTTGTATTTTAAAATGATTGAGGTATTTTTTAATAATAAAACATCACATTCTTTCTAGTACTTATGCGAAAGTTATATGTCAGGATCGTAGCAAGTGGAGGGAAATAGTCTCTGCCTACCACAACGGGAACAAGGCGTGACTGTATGTACTTATACAAATTCCTTAACTTTTAAGGATTGCAATTCACAGATCAGAACTGAAATCCAGACGTCATTAAGTCACACACCCGCTTGCACACGACTCATTATTCAACATGGTACATCTTCCCAGCGTCAAGAGAATAAGTTATACAATATTTACCTTTATAGTCGTGTAAGCCCCCAGCACACCGCTCATACTGTTTAGGACGTGCATACGTAATGCAACTCGCAGAGGATTTAAATGCTTGGTTCTAGGATGCTGCACCTCAAAAGGTTTAGCTGCAGTTTGTAGTGTTTCCATGTTTTTGATTTTTTGAGTTGCCAGTGTGCGAGAATAATTTAAGTACTTTTTTATGTATTACATATATTCATAAGCCGTGGGGTTACCGGCTTTAGAAAGTTGCCGTAAGAGCTGGCTAATGGTTACGAGATCCAGAGGATGGGCAGCAGCGTCCTCTGCGTGAAACCATCAAACTGCGCTCGACAACCCGCCTGCCAAGCGTGGCGAGTATTGGTAACAACCCCCCTTACGGGGGAGGCTTATATGTTCAGTAGTGGACTACTAACGGCTGGATGATGATGATGATGTTTTACATCCCTGTCACACCTACTGATAGATAATAATAATAATAGTAATAGAGGCTTTGCCAGTTATTCGTCCGCCAAGCAGTAATGTGTAAACATTGCTGTGTTCCGGTATGAAGGGCAATGTTACCAGCGAAATTACTGGGCATGATGAGATTCAACCACTCATATTTTAAGGTGACAGGCGCAGTGCAGTGCCGCGCAGAATTTTGAATTTTAAAACACTGGGTGGCACTGTGTCTGATATGGGCAATCATGATGCTTACCATCAGGCACCTGATTAGCTCGTCTTGTCCTGACTATCATCCTGATCTATCCTATCATAAAAAAAAAGGTTCATTTTCATTGCATCAATAAAATTTTCTTGTTCCTAGTTGTCTTTATTTTACTTATATGTAGTAAGTAAAATAAAGATTTGAATTACATGTAGAATTTTTTATATCTTCAATAGTGTGGGTACGTATGAGCGAGAGGGCAAATTAGCTTAGCACCGCGCCATAAACACAGGTCTCATGCAAACTAAAATAAATATGTTTGCATTGCAGCTTGATAACATACTGGTACTGCATAATTCATAAGACTGCCACCATCTCCCTAGTTGCCAATCCGTATGTAACTTTCAAAATAACCGGGTCACCGTATCCATTACACTCCAGGGTATTTAATTTGACTCTGTGAAAAAGTCACAGTGAATTGAGAAAACTCTGGCGTCAAAAGAATGAGGACTCTCATTTCCCTCCGAGTTCAAACGTGTAGTTTCAACAGGTTGATAAAGTTGAGCCATTTGATGAAATAAGAAATGTTAAGGACTGAGACTGACTTTAAACTTTTAAATTGAATTGGGGATTGTGGTATTGTTCTATATTTATAAGGATCTTGTGAAGTTTTTTGCAAGTTAACGAGATAATTTATAACAGCTTATCTATATGAGGCAGCCTCGGGCCATATGGTGGCACTGCCTAGTGCCCAGAGCCGAAGCTACGTAAGTGGAAACCGTGCATCGGGTCAATCGCTCGTCTCTGAGCACGGCCTCTACTGGCGCAGATGGCTCGATGCGGCTGCTTCAACTAGATAGTACGCACCTTATTATGACATTTACCTGAACTAATGCCTTGATCACATGTAACGAGTAAATGGGCGAGACAGAGTGCTCGGCCAAGTACTCTATTCGTGTAAACATATTGCCGATGTGTTTACACGAGCCGAGTAGGTATATAGCCGAGCACACTGTCTCATTCACTCGGTACGCGTGATCAAGACTTAAGCGATACGCTAATTGCTAGACCATATCAATCACAGTCCTATCCTAGACTTTGGTTTTAATGCCTAAGCTACGCGATAATATTATGTGTGTTGAGAGCTAAACAATGTGTTGAAAAAGGGTGTAGTGATATCTACGGAGGAAGATCTACCCCTCAACCAGAACAACTTCCAAAAATAGTATTTTAAAATTCACGAAGAAACAAAATTTATACCATTCCATACAAATCCGCTGATCCGCTGATCCATTTGACTGATTATTTTTCGCGAATAATGTAATTCTTTTTTTGCAAGTTATTCAGTTTGATTCGTAAATGAGAACCTCCTAAACCCTTTTGTAACACGTTGAATACTTAGACAATGTATATCGGAAATTTTATAGTAAAAAAAAATTACAATAGGTACTCGTAGATACAACAGTAAGTAGATAGATAGGTAGGAAGGTAAGTATACATTGTTCTGTTTCAATATCGTTCCTTTAATTCTTATCCCGAATACTTTGAATCCCGAAATAAAAACTTCTCAAGTATCCACTCAAAGGGAGCCTTGTGGTGTAAAAACTTGAGGGAAAGCCAAACTTGAACGAGACTTCAAATATGTAAGCGGAAAGTTCCGAAAATAATCCAGACAAGTAGGTACTTAGGGTCCTGTCATCTTAAGTTTTTTATAATCTTTGTTAAGTATAGTCTTCGGAGTTTTTCAGTTATACGACGTTTTAGGGAACTAGGAATATCGAATTATATGACAGAAATTCAATATTCAAAAGGTATCGTGCAGAATAATAATAATAATGTTTTAAAACAAAATATCTTACTATAATAAGGTGACGTGGAGGGCAGCTTTTATAGGGGGCCCGTTTAGTGACCGGCGAGCCCTTGCCTGCCGTAATATTTCCCCATCAGAACGAAGTTCCAGGTGCCGGAGTCTCGAGCAATAGCCCGGTCACCATCCATCTAGAAATCACACCTATAATAGCCCAATTAAGTAGTTTCCATCCATACACAATAGGACTTTCTTCCTCTTCTTTCTTTCTTTCTTTGAACTCATCTTCTTGCTCTTGGAGTATTAACACATTGGTTCTTAATTCGGTCCACGATACTCCTATACCTCTAGTATCCGCTGCATATAGAAAGCTACATCGCTACGAGTGCCACGAGATGTAATTAGGTATGGTCCATTCGCCATTCTACATAATATAATTAATTCATTAAAAAATCCGCTAGAGGCATCACTTTGGGTAAAAGTTGTAGACTTTCTACTGGCTGAAATATAGAATGTTCCTCATTAGAAAGCCATTAGCCATTTTCTTCTGAAAGGATTACAGGAAAATGGCTAATTATGTAAATTATAACCTTAGATAAATATATCTAGGTAATTAAAATACTCAGTCTAAGTAGAACTTTTTAATGTTTATTTTCTATAAAAGTTTTATGATGATTGTGTTTTAGACCAAAAAAACAATAAACATTAAAGCTCGCAAAGTCGTTTGCCTTAATTTGCGGTTCTAATGGGTGCACTAACGGGAACGCAAAATTGCAATAAAATGACGGCTAACTACCTACGGCAGTAAATCTATTGCTAATTACTATTTAGGTAGTGTGGTTGGTATTTTATTACTATATACTTCTGTACTTACGTAGTTTTAATAGTATTCCTTCATCGAGTTTAACAATTCTAATAAAGTAAGTAGGTACTTCGCCAGTACATCGCAGTCAAGATATCGAGCCTACCTACCCCCTCGTACCTATTTTTTTTATGATAGTGAGTGACAAGACGAGCAAATCAGGTGCCTGATGGCCTGATGGTAAGCATCATGATTGCCCATATCAGACACAGCGCCACCCAGTGTTTTAAAATTCACAAATTCTGCGCGGCACTGCACTGTGCCTGCCACCCTGAGATATTGGTTGTTGAATCTCGTCATGCCCAGTAATTTCGCTGGTAACATTGCCCTTCATACCGGAACACAGCAATGTTTGCACATTACTGCTTGGCGGATGAATAACTGGCAAAGGTGTGGTACTTCCCCAGGGGCCCCCTGCTATAGAGGCCTACCACTAGATACAATTTTTATCGAAACATCACTTAGGCTTATTTTCATTGGTCGTTAATTCAGTCATTATACCGCATACGGGGAATCCTCGAATATGAGCTATCGACTACTGAATGAAAGTTGAAATTAGGCTATCTATAGCTCGGTACCTATATATCGCTATATTATATGCTATATAGCTCGGGATATGGGCTATATGAGCTATCGACTATTAAAAATAGCTCGTTTATATACGGCATGCGGGTATTCCCCGGATACCGAAGTCCCCGGGGGTTAGAACGTGACAGCAGATATGCAATTTTCGGGCCCGAAAGAGACAAAAATCGAGGAAAATGAGTTATCCCCGTGCCATGCTAAGCCTGCAGCCTGGTCTACAATTACAAACGAACCCCGCTCTGCATTGAGTTGCGCTATAAGCTGGTACATTAAATATGAGAATGCAAGGGCAATCCGGCTAATGGCGTTGCGCGGCGGTCCCACGCGCCCGGCTAATTACTGAAGTAGTGTTTCTATATGAAGTTATGAAGGCAACTTGCAACATTCATATAGAGATAAACCTTTGGTTCGTCAACGAGCCGACGAGTCAAAGGTATAAATTGTTAAAGTTAAAAAACTAACTTACAAAAAACTAGCTGCGCCCCTCGGTTTCACCCACGTTTTCATCGTTCCCGTGAGAATATTGGTAAAAAAATTCAGTTGTTAGGTAGTTTTGGCGTGAAAGAGTGACAAACATCCAACCATCCATCCATCCATCCATCCATCCTCAAACTTTCACATTTCTAATATTAGTAGATCAACGCTGCGACGTCGTAGCGCAACGCAAAGCACTAGGGCCTCGCTCTTATTCATGTTGTAAGCGGAAAAAACAAAAATTAAAACCTACCTATAACGAAACTATTTACAATAACCCCCATCGAATTTGACCTAGTTCATTTATTTAAATTTATAAGTACCATTTTTTGTTGTCTTTATAAATAGGTAAGTATACCTAGCTATAAGTAGGTAATTTAATTATTCTGGATTGCCTACTTACTCTCTACTTACTTAATGAAAGCTTCCAACTTATCTTCTATTCTTCTAAAAATAATACGAAAAAAAGCAATAAATTTACAGAAATAAAATCACCAACATCACAGCGGTTCGTTCATCCATCGCGCAATAAATCACACTAGATCTTACAAAATAAACGAACATTTTAACGAAACGCGTTGAAATAAGAAAAAAGTTAGCGGCTCTTTAATCTTCTCGGGCCAAATGAATCGGATAACTTTGAAATAGGCCTTCCGAGTAATTATTTCGCAAAGTTTCGCTGTGAACTCCGGCCGATAAGGGCCAGGACTTTGTTCAACAATTCAACATGACGTAGGTAGTTTGAAACTTTTGCAATTACCAGTATATCTTTTGAGTGGATTTTTATACGGCGTTCTTTATGGTGGTTGGGCTAAGCATAATTTCCCATAAATAGATACAAAGTTTGAGGAACCAATGACGATGATATGGAAGAGATATAATTTCTTCTTTTTTTTATGATAGTGAGTGACAAGACGAGCAAATCAGGTGCCTGATGGTAACCATCATGATTGCCCATATCAGATACAGTGCCACCCAGTGTTTCAAAATTCTGCGCGGCACTTGAATAACAGGCAAAGATGTGGTACTAGGCTTCCCCAGGCGGCCCCCTGCAAAAGAGGCCTACCACTACGAAGATCCACTCTTTTGTACAATTCGACACAACTTTTTATTCCTCATAAATGAAAATTGTCGAACGGGATCACATCTTTCTTCAGTCTGTTACAGTTCGCGTCACGGATTAATAGCGCTGACCTTGAATGCGCAGAAATAGATTTTTTTAGATCTGTTAGGACTTTTTAAAACACCTGCGCTAAGTAAAAATAAATAAAAAAGAGGCCCTCCACTTTTGCCGAGCGCTAATAAACCGTGATGCGACCTGTACCGCTCGTTCCCATTTGTCGGATGTCGAGCTCGATAAAAAAATCGGATAATCTTTGGACTTCGCGAACGACATATTATGTGAACAGTTATACCTATATATGTGTTCGTATGAAAATGAAATGTTCAGCCACTGGAGCATCCGATTTTTTGTCGGGCCCGACATCCTACAGTGAGAAATGGCTCTTACGGGTCGTTTACACGAAATTACTCCGCTCTATATCATGTAGTGTATGTCGCCTGGCTGGGAAAAAGCTTAAGAAAGAAAACAACCCAAAAGTAACTTTTATCTCTTTATGGAAGATATATACGCACTTTTTTTTAGTAACTAGGCCTATTGTTTACAGTTTTGATTATTTTTTTAGTCAAAATAGTTTAATGTAAGATATCCAAAACTTTTTAAATTCCTCGCGGCCTATTTCAGATTTAGATTTGGTGTGATTTTTAAACATAGGTCACAAAATAAAACACACAAGTTTCAATATGAAAAAAAATATTATTTGATTAACGTATAAAGAGAGATATATTGTATCACCGACATGACAATTCTAAGCATTTACGTACATCTTTAGATAGATATGTTTTAAGGTCACATAATAATAATACTTTGTTCCTAATACAGTGGAAAAAAACGATTATTCTATTTGTTAAGGATAGAGTGAGAGAGCATGACGCGCCTCTTACTCGTAGTACTATTAAAGTGATCTGTGCTCTTACTCTACCCTGTAGGTACAAACACCGTGGGGTCGATAACCGTTTTTCGCTCTGATTATGGAACGTACTATATAGTGAGCACATTATAAGGGCATGCAGTGACAAAATGTTGGGAGTATTTTTACGCACTTTAAACCACAAAGTTAAGAATTACTATCTGTGCCCCCCGGTTTCACTTGGTTGAAAAGTAAATCGTCTTTACAAAAAAAAACGTAACTACTTAATAATCCGTCTGTTGTGCCTCAAATTCTACTCAATGGCAGTGAGCTGAAGCGAGTGAGTCAATTTAAATATTTGGGGCATTTTCTTACCGAGAGCCTTGATGACCATAAAGATATGGAGATAGCTTGGGGTACGCCAGTAAAGATTACGTTATTTAAAGCTTACTGCCAATCATTCTACACCGGCAGCCTGTGGACCAGTTACACGCAGAGGACTCTCAGCGCCCTGTGTGTCCAGTATAACAATGCATTAAGGGTACTGTTAGGACTTCCACGCTTCTGCAGTGCGTCATGTATGTTCGCAGATGCGTCACTATTGAGCAGATTGCAGGGCAGTTCCAACAGTATCCTAAAAGTTATTGCCGGGAAATATGATTCCCCGTTGAACCGAGCCTTTGTTACTGTTGTGGGTACTCACTGAATAATTATGTGCAGAATTGTCAGTGAGTGCTCGAGCAAATGGTTGTTATCCGTGTCCGTATTGTACCTACCTACTTATATAGTTTTTTAATTTAGTTTTAATTTTATACCAACACTACTGGGCTCAGTGGTGTTGGTATAAAATTTTTGGTTGTTAAATTAAATAAATAATAATTATTATTATAAGGACATTGTTTTGTACTTTATACTTGCATATTATATACACAATTCGATAAAAAATCTGAACATCATATGAAAGTATGGTATAATATATTTAATATGGTATAATATAATATATTTCTTAGTCCCGTAACCAGCTAAGCTTCCCATAAGCACAGAATACTAAAGGACAGAAGGGACACTCCTCATAATCATTTAAATAAATAGTGACTCTAGATCCGACGCAATAAAGTCCAAATCAGGTCGCACAGCGGTAATATAACTAATTATCGTTCTATTAATCTAAATCTACAAGCTGCCCCTCTTTCCATCGCGTATCTCTCTATCTGTTCTCTCTGTCTAGCCCATCCAAATTTTCCCGACAAGACGGACGCCCCAACTACTTGTAGCTTCAGCGCAGCGTCCCAGAGTCCCAGGCCTGCCATAGGAAAACATTGGCCATGGACCGTTTTATAAATATTATAAAATATGTATGGTAACTTTAGTTAACTATAGTAAGTTAAAAACAATTTAACAATAATTATTATTTAGGGTCAGCGCAGACAGAATAGGTACGGGTAGGCTTGGGATACTCCGTATTATAGGTATGAAGCTATAAGTAGTCAGGATTTGCTACAAGTCGGCTAGAAAGAGAAGCTAGAAAGATATGCAAAACGAAGAGAGGCAATATGTAGTAAATATAATTGTAGGTATTGTGCGAGCTGTATTGCACTTTATTGCGTTGCAGCCAGAGTAGATGATGAATTTGTGGTGTCCATTCTGTACCTCATCTTAGCTACTCAGTGGCCCGAGACGTGCGCGTGTCGAGTAGGGAGTACAAGATAAAGCCCGCACGCTGTCCATTCTTTCACCCGTATTTAAGAACATATGTAAGGTACTGTGTCGTCACGGCAGGCAATTTACCTATATTGTTTCCAAGTTTCACAAATCATACTATTGTTCTTATAAGTCTTCCGTATATATTCAAGCAATAAGACCCGCCGTATTCACGATTCGACTCTTTCGCCGTCTGCGCCCGTATTCTATCCGCGCTAACTTATATGTACAATTTTTGTTCTGCCTCACAACAATAGTGCCGTTTTAACTTTTTATTGAGTATTTTATAGATCCATTGTATAAATGAATCTCCTCTCCTTACACAGACTTGAAAACCTCGTTCTTCCAAATTTTATTACATGAACTCTTTTAAAATAATTATAATTAATATTATTTAAAACTATATTATAAAATTTAACAGTCGAGCAGTATTTTGGGTAAGTCGACTTTAATATTATTTTAATTCATAATTTTTATAAATTTATTATTCTTCAATTTTTAATTAATTAATTATTATAATAAGCTTTTATGTAAATAACCATTTTATATACATTTCATTGACTATCACATATACAGGCTTTTAGAAAACCTTTCAACTCACACTCAATTATCACAAACATAATTTTATCGAACATTAAAATATTATTATAAAACATTTATTATTATGAATATTTTTAAAGAAATATCATAAAAAGTAACCTTTACTAATTTGATTTTAAAACTCAATTTCTATCCACACCAACTATTCCAATCCTACAAATATACAATTAATTAATTCCACTATAAAATTAAAAAAAAGACATTGTGATAATAATCTTATTAAGAAGTACATAAGATTGAAAATGTAACGTATGGAAATATCTATGCTTTAATATCAAGGCTACAATTTAAGCAGAATAAGCCATATTTTGCAAAATATTCAAAAACACCCCTCAATATTCCGTATAAATATAATATGAAGATTACAAGAGACAGACTGAGACAAAATGAGTGCCGGCGCTCATTCAGCGTACTTTAAATATGTCCTACGTTTAAACCTACCCATTCATTATACTGAGGTTCTGTGTTAATCGTCAAAACAAATACAAATTACATTTAATGTAGACTTTATTGTTTTATAACGATTAGGTTCAATTTCAGTTAACAAGTTAATTCTACACTGAATATGTATATCAAAATACAGCAGACATAGAATATTAAGCCTTATTTCTTTTATGACAAAGTTTAAAATCTACCTGTAGCTGATTCCATATCTAGTAGCAACTTGAGGTGTATGAGTGGTAGCGACGGCTAATAGTAAAGGTACATCGTTTACATCTATATTAAGAGATTTGGTTAATGTTGCGATATCACAGAAGTCTGTGGACATTAGAATTTCGGCTAATGTCTTGGATAGTACGCAGAATTCACGGAGCTTGCTTTCGAGGAACGACAGACACTGTAACGAGAGAAATTGAGTTTTAATTTCATGTGAATGTGTCATAATCTCAGGGTAGCATAACATAACATACAATCACGCCTTTTTTCGAAAGGGGTAGGCAGAGATGTATCCAGGACTCAGTCCCATAGTACACCTACATTGCGCCAGTATGTCATTGGTTCCATGTAATAGTGGACGAGCCTATTGCCATTAACATTATGCTATATTATAGAGATAAATCCTAATGGAAAATCCAATAACACTTTGCCTATAATAGTTATTATCATTAAAACCTTTATTACTGGTAAGTATTATAATTTCTATATAAATCATTATATTAAATTTTCATTCATTCAATAAATTTTTATATTCTTAATTCTATTATTATACTTGTAATATATTTCATAATATGAATGTATAGGTATATTAATTTTTTATTTAAATTACAATTAGTTTTATCAGGCAGACATAGGCGGGTATAGGTCTCCTCATATCTTGCCAGGCTTCCTAACGTTACGAATTGTAAATAAATAAGCAAACATACCTGTTGCGAGGGAACCCTAGCCCTCCACATGTGCGGCACGGCGTCCAACATGGCGCCCACCAACGACGACATCCCGCCCGCGCCGCACTCTCGACCCAACACTCGCACCTGCCTACAACAATATATGGTACTCAATCATTGATTTAAAGGTCCCGGGTTCGATCCCCGGCCAGGTCAAACATTTGTGTGCATGAACATGTCTGTTCGATCTGTGTCTGGGTGTTATAAGCTTATATAAGTATGTATATCAGTCATCTGGTTACCATAGTACAGGCATTCTAGCCTCGTTTGGCACCAGATGACCGTGTGTGGAAGTTATCCTTTATTATTATTATTATTATTATATTTACCAAGTATTAGTATCTCCTACGATGGCAACCGCTTGTACCGGCGAGTCGAGCTGTTTGTTGATATATGACGTTATATCGAGATCGCGGCGTAGCTCCATCTCGAATGATATTGGCTTTGCTAGCGTTCCTGAAAATCAAATATTATAATATTAGTCAAGTTGGTCAAGAGGGTAGACAATAAGGTCGTGGATTGTAAAGTTAGCCCCCGGCCCCCTTATTACGTACAGCAGTAGAAGCGTTTCATTGCTTATTGTATGCTGTCTAACGACATACAAAATATGACGTGTGACAGCAAAATTTACTGCTGTTTTTACGCGATTGTATGTTCGTAATACCACCGGGGTTTCTACTACAAACCCAGGCCAATAATCACAAACTTTGTATCAATATCTACAAACTTTGTAGATATAGGTCATGAGGTATTTCAGAAATAAATTGTTAATTCATGCCTTGGTAAGTATGCTTACACCCGTATTCAAGAACGATACTATGTTTTATTTTATATTTAATTTTTTAAACAATACTTGAGTGAGATCTACGCGTTTATTGGGAGCGACCCTTACGTAAGGTAAGAGCGATAAAGATAAGAAGCGAACTAAGCAACAGAACCAATCCGTTGCTAAGTTAGCTCGGACCAATCTGTAATCGACGCTGTGCGTTCGCATAGCAATGCATCGGTGAGTGTAGTTTGTGAATGAAATGGCCCGACATGATGACAAACGCAGTGATAAATCCCTTACTTTGCACAGTGTAAGGTAGCTAGCAAAGCTACCTTACATAAGATTTATTCTTGAATACAGGTGTTAGTGTAGAGCTCCATACCTGGATACCGCAAAAATGTTAGTAATCACATTTTTTTTGTAAAATTTTATGATTATGGGATATTTTCCTTTACTTCTGGCTAATTGGAAGTACCCCAGAGGTTATCAGCCCGTTGCGCTACAAATGGAAATGTGTTTTAAAATGTCCCCGTATCTTTTTATTGTGTTGACTAAGGGCCAGTTTTTTGATCATTGGTTACAGTTAAGTTAACCATTTGTTAAACTGACTATAGTAAAATTCGTAACCAATAGTTAAATCGCGTGGAAAAAAATAGTTAACCAGGGATGAAAAAACGGATTTTGTCGATTTTTAACTATTTGTCAAAAAAATTAACCATTGGTCGAGACCAGTGATCAAAAAACCCAGTCTTAGAAGTAAAACTATAATATTTTACCTTGTAAAATTAAATCAGGTACATAATGATCGGTGACTCCCCCAAGCAGCGACCCGTCGAACCCGGACCGTTGCGATGTTTCAGTCTTCGTTATAAGATCGCCCAAAGAGTATTCATTCACTAACTTCACTTCTATTGCTCTATCCTTTTCTATCTCTGAACTAATTGTTTTTCCTTGTATATCTCTATCTCGCTCTCTCTTTAATTCTACAGGTTTCTGAAGTTCATCAGATATTGTGAACGTGAGTCCATTTTTTGAAATTTCAAATTGGTTATCATTTCTAGATTTGAGATCATTCGATTTCGTAACAGCGGTCTCATTTGATGAGTGTAATTTTTTTTCTTTGAATAATGATTCACTGGGCGCGTTGGTATCAATTGAATTTCTAATATCTAATTCAGTCTGATCTATATTATCTATTTTAGTTATATCTTCAACGTCTCCTAATGAAAATAATGAATTCAAATTATGTGATGATTTCGTAAATTTTAACCTTTTTGATCTGGGCAAGGTATGATTTACTAAGCTTTCATATTGACCATTTTCAGGCGAAGCTATTTCTTTCATGGAAACTTGCGGAGGGGTAACAACTGTTTCCAATGTTCTAGAACCTTCTATTTCTTCTATTTTAGAATCAGTCTTGTTTGCTTCTCCCAATCTTGCTAATCTCTCTGATGCCGCGTTTATTCCGTTCGCTGCTCTCCCTTCAGCTGCCGATTTTATATTTTCTATCAGATTAACGACCACCACGTTCTCTTGTCTTCTCCTGACGAAAGTCTTCGGTGACATCTCTCTATGCTGTCTCTCTGAATCAGAGACTACAGTTTCCTTAGCGAATTGTGGTTCAGATAGTCGAGGCATGTCGTTCATATATTCCATTTCAGAAGCGTTGGTAGGAGTTTGAAGCATGGATTCCATCATCTGACACTTGACACAAGAGTCGCACCTCTCCTCTTGTATCGGCAGGACCACCATCGGATCAAACTGAAAGTTGTCCAACTTCAAATTCCCCGGTTTACCGATATAGTGCCTATCTAATATCTCTAAGTTTTTACTCTTCATATAATTAGTGACTATCTGGGGGTACTTATCGAACTCGAATTTAAAACCGGAATGTTTGATAGGTTTGGAATGTTGAAGGGTTTGGCCGCAGCACTTCGACGGGCTTTCTGTGTCTCGGCACTTTTTGTGTTCGCTCTCGCAGGTTTTTTTCTCAACTGTCTCCAAGGTGATTGGTTCCAATAGAACTTTCGATGACTTCTTCACGGCTTTACCATTGGTAGACTTATTTTTCAATCCGACTAGTTTTTCGTCCTCGCCCAAAACGAACAAGACTTTCATTTCGGCGTCCGATTCCTCTGAGACCGACGAGTTGAGACTAGAATCTGAGGAAGCCTTCAAGGAGTGCATCACCGTGGGATTCCTCATGATCGTCGGTCTCTGGGCTAAAGGAACGCTGCAGCCGCATTCTGCGCTTGTAGAGAGCTTCTGAGTCAAGTCAGCAAGTGTGTTTGACTTCTTGAGGCTCGCTTTACTCGATACCGGCGTACTGACACTATCAACGTTCTGAGTATTCACTGACACTGGTACATTATCACAGTCCACGAGTTTATCGAATCGTGTGGCGGTTCGTTTGAGTCTCGACGTTTCGGGCCTCATCACTGTAACCTGTTTTGTTTCTTTAAAAACACTTTGTTGGTATTCGAACAACGTTCTTTTCACGTCACCGCAGCGGAGGAAGTACGTTAGGACGGTGAGGAGGCGCGTCACGAAGGGTGTGTTCTTTTCCCCGCTGATGATGGTTTTGGCCGCTTTTGGGGGGAAGCCTATGCTTCCGCAGAGATCACTGAGTTGTGCCCACAATGCGTTGTATGGTTTATTTGCTTCTTCATTGGATGGAACCTTCTGATGGTCGACGGTATCGTATGGACTGACCGTGGTCACCCAACCGAGGTGGTACGTGAGCACGTGCGTTAGAAGCGTGCTTATGAAGCTGAAACAAGAAAAGTCTACATAAGTTAAGATATCACGGTTAGTAATTTTATCACAATCATGTTTAGCCTGTAATAACCCACTTCTGGGCATAAACACCCTCTAGTTCTCGCCATTTTTCTCAGTCTTCAGCTCTCTACATTTGACCCAATTTCCTTTTTAGGGCACCCCTTTCTAACAATTCCGTGTACATTCATCCCCATAATTTATTTAGCTAAAAGACTTTCATTCCATCGCATGACATGTCATGCATTTCATCATGTGCATGAATAGGAATTATAAATTCCTGAGCTGTATGCGACGCGTCAGTGCACATAACCCTGGGATATAATAACATCAAGATTAGCGATTGTTGCTTTAGAAACAGTAGATATAATCAAAATAACCCGTGACTAGCGCGTAGGACGACTAACACTCAAATAATCTACCCCAACAAAACACATAATCCAAGATAAATAGCGTCAATTAATGCCCAATCAGTAGAACGCGTCTATTTCTATTATAAAGGTTAATTTACACCTCCCACGGTTGCACAACAATGTCGAACGATTTGTGAACGTCAAACCATTAAAAAAACCATTCGAATCACGTGAAAATACGTAAACAGGACAGAAATAGCCACCTTGGGGAGAATCAGGGAACTCCATTCACACGGCGTTTTTGTACCGAGACCACCGACGCCCAAATATGCGTCTGTGGATGTCATATAATGTCAACAATTGGATATATTCCAGTAAACAATGGACTTTATGAGAACATTCGTAATTTGGATCTTGGACTATTGCCAAATCTCTTTCTTTACTATAATGAAGGGATTAGGAGTTTTAAGGGATTGTAGTCGGAGGTCGGAGGCCTTATCTTGGAGACCTGAAACTGACGGGGTTACGGGTTGTACACATAACCTGTTTGATATGAATTGATACGAGCAGTGTAATGGAGAAAACCCCGCCGTTCTGTTAGAGTATAAATTCATATTATTATTATAACTCTGGCAGGTCATTTCGTATCAATAGTAACAGTAACTTTTGGTACGAAATCAAAAGCTCACAAACTATTTACCAGTATTAGCACAATTTGAGTTAATACACAACACAAAAACACACACAATAATATTTTTACACTTTTTATAATATAAATTGCATTTCTGCATACCTATCTTATTAGTAAATTATTTCTAAAAACAAATTAGTAAAATAGTACATAAAAAAATACCTTTATTAAAAATAAAAATTTAGTAACTTAGGTATTAAGTATTGTAATATTTATTTTGGATAGCTTTTGTATTTAATCCCTTCGGAGGGGGGCGTTGGTGTCTGCGACACAGTTTTATTACTTTAGCTGGCATCATCGTTTCCTCACCTTTTTTGTGTATGTAATTGGTTTCCGAAATAAATATTTATTATTTATTTATATTATTTCTTAATTTGTGTAAATTATACTGACAACTTAATATAGCATATGAAATAAAATATATTTGAATTTAAAAAGTAATAATTTAAATTCAAGCGAAACTAAGTTTCTAATTTCTACAAGATGATTTTATGTCGTCCAGTCATACAGCTGATGTCTTTAAACCTACGTATGTATCTTACAACATATTACATAATTATAACATGAATATAATTAGCTGAGATTATTGATATGTCTCCGCGCGTGCTCTAAAAAGATTATACTACCTAAAAACAAAAGCTTCGAAAATTCGGCAACGGTGCGGTGCGGTGCGGTGTGCGTAAAAAACAGTTTGCTAGAAATGCTAGTAGTAGTAGGTGCCATTTCGGCGTAGTTTTAGTTGCTGCATTTGACGGAGCGCGCGCGTAGACCTGTCTATAATCAAAGGGATTTTGTAATCAATCACCGTAACAGAAATTTATTTCCGACATTTTTGTACGTATTGCATATTCCTTTTGGCAATATACACAACTTCATCGTACATAACTTCACCGCTCATATTTAGGAAATCTAAGGTGATTTCCTAATTATGGGAATGGGGCGGTGAGCATTATATTTTTTTGGCAAACGATTTTCCCTGTTGCGTCTAAGCGTAGGC
Organism: Hemistola chrysoprasaria; assembly: GCA_947063395.1. Classification (NCBI taxonomy): domain Eukaryota; kingdom Metazoa; phylum Arthropoda; class Insecta; order Lepidoptera; family Geometridae; genus Hemistola; species Hemistola chrysoprasaria. Next base: position 13,058,110 of record OX346714.1, read on the forward strand.
ATCGAGTGCGTCAGCAAATCGGTGTTTACAAGTTACAGGACCATTGCCCTGGACGTCATTGGGCGAATGGCAAGTGGGAAGAATATGCAATGAAAATATAAAACATAACTAGTGAAAATGGCCCGTCGGCTCCGAAACAGATAAACAACTAACACTACTAAACAACTTCTTATTTCGCGATTTCAGCGTCCGTATCATATTTATATGTCATAAATATTGCCCCGCTTCAAATCCGTACATTTCAACTGGGCGCTACCGTGTTTCGGATGGCACGTTAAACCGTAGGTTCCGGCTGTTTTTTATAAGTATGTAAGGGCCAGTCGTTCTTGGCAAATCTTGGCGACATGAAACTCTGTCAATATGGGTTGTCCACATAACCCATATGACTCGAGCAGAGTAATTTGGGAAACCCGTTCTGTTAGAGTATAAATTATTATTATACAGAACTGCCTCGGTGGCGTAGTGGGCGCATGCTCGACTGCCAATCAAGAGGTCCCGGGTTCGATCCCCAGGTCAGGCATAGTGTTAAATATTGGATTTTTCCATTAGAAATTATCTAAATAGCTGCCTGGAGTCTGGAACTGTGCCCGGTATATGGCAATAGGCTCACCCCCTATTACATGAGACCAATAACATACTGGCGAAATGTGGGTGTATCTACTATGGGACTGAGTCCTGGGTACACCTCTGCCTACCCCTTCGGGAAAAAGGCGTGAATGTATGTTATGTTAGAACTGACTCCATAGTAAAAGTTGTTACAAATAATCACACTATCAAAAGATAGCTACTAACAGATTACCAGCAACTTTGCACACTGCAAGTGCCAAAACACAGGAGCACGTGAATGCTAACCCAGCTTAGATAAAGTTTATCAGGCCATTAATCTTTCTTTAGTTTTATATCCTATAAGAGCGAGATACAATATAACAATTGATAATGATATGATTAGAATGACGTGTAGTTTGTGTAGTGGTAGGCCTCTTTTGCAAGGGGCCGCCTGGGGAAGTACCACACCTTTGCCAGTTATTCATCCGCCAAGCAGTAATGTGCAAACATTACTGTGTTCCGGTATGAAGGGCAATGTTACCAGCGAAATTACTGGGCATGATGAGATTCAACAACTCATATCTCAGGGTGACAGGCGCAGTGCAGTGCCGCGCAGAATTTTGAATTTTAAAACACTGGGAAGCACTGTGTCTGATATGGGCAATCATGATGCTTACTATCAGGCACCTGATTTGCTCGTCTTGTTACTCACTATCATAAAAAAAAAAAAAGACGTGTCAGTCACATGATTACAACATTTTTAGTAAACAAAGCGCGTATAAGGAAAATGGGTGGTTATTAGAAGAGTATATAAGGCATTATAAAAGTATATAAGGCAATATATGTCAAATCTGCCTCGGTGGCGTAGTGGAAGCAAGCTCGACTGCCGATCATGAGGTCCCGGGTACGATCCCCAAGTTAGGCAGTGTTAAATATTGGTTTTTTCTACTAGAAATTATCTCAAAACTGCCTGGAAACTGGAACTGTGCCCGGTAGATGGCATCAGGCTCGCCCTCTATTGCATGGAACCAATTCCTAATGAAAAAATCCAATATTTATCACTGCCTCACCTGGGGATCGAGCCCGGGACCTCTTGATTGGCAGTCGAGCATGCGCCCTCTACGCCACCGAGGCAGTCCAAACCAATAACATACCAATACCATACTGGCAAAATGTGGGGGTACTACTATGGGACTGAGTCCTGGACACACCTCTGCCTATCCTTTTGGGAAAAAGGCGTGATGGTATGTTATGCAATGTTTTATAAGGCAATAAAAATCTGAGTACAAAAAATGCACTCAATTGACATTGATTTATTAAAAGTAAAAAACTAACATTAATTTAAACTGAATATTGGCCTCTCATTTAAGATATACAATATACGTGTCTGAGCTTCGCAGTTACTTGCCAAGATTAAGGGCGCGACAGTCTTCAGATCTGTAAAAAATGTATTCACATCTCGTGCCTCGTGTTAAGATTGAATCAAACTATCGGACGCGGCTGACACACGACAAACGGTCACGACTTATGTGTAATCTGAATAATGGACAGTAAAATATGCAGGTTATCGGAAGTCGCGGATAATCTTAAGCGTCTGGGGGTTCGAAACATGTCTGGCTCGCTATAGGTATAAGTACCAATAATTATGTAACCATGAAAAAAAAAAACATATGTTATTAATGTTAATTTGATAAGAACTATATTTTCTGGTTAACCCTGTATGTACGGTAAAATGAACATAATCAAAACTTACTACTTTCCGGAACGTAAAAATAACGAGTTACAAAACTTTTTTTTTTTCATAATTATAGTGATCGATCTACGTACTCGTACGTACATACGTACCTACATATATTTATCAACCGAAAAGCGTTTCCTAAGACTGCACTTAGCTCAGTCGCGTGTGTCAGTCCGATAGTTTAATTCTAGCTTTATAATACATTTATTTTTTTGTTAAATCCGACGGGAAATTGGCATATATTCCAACGTCGTAGTCCAAAGTAATTACATAATACGACGCGTGGGACTTTATTACAGAATTAAACCGAAAAATAACAGTTTCATGTGATTTCGTGATTTATTACAAACTTTATTGACTCGTATTGAAGTGAGATCATGATGTGAGACGATAAAAAGCTGCTGATTTACTAAATTAAATTAAGACTTGTTTCCGTATACTCGTAGTAAAAACGTTTGAATTTCAAATTTAACCCACTACATAAAAAACAAGGTATGGATGATAGATTTATAACGTCTTCACGACAAAATTATCGAAGTGTTTATGTTGGAATTAAACATGTAGATTATAGATGCCATCCTCGGAAAAGACATAGAACTTCAAATGGTGAAACCGCTAGGCGTAATTACGAGTAGTTTAAGAAGCTCGACGATTTCAACAGGCCCTATCTCTTCGACTTCTTCTGGTGCCTCTAGAGATAGTCACAGACGTGATAAGTTCTTCGTCGTCTTTTAAAACGCTGGTGATTTTTGTATCTTCTTCTTTGGATCCGTTCTTTTTTTTATGACACGACACAAAAATGGAAGACCAGCGCCGGTCGAATGGCCGGCAACATGCTGAGTTGCGACCGTTTCGTGCTACACAGATATCTTTTTTTTTTTGTTCTTTGTTCTAAAATAATTATGTGAAATATCTTTGTACACGAATAAACTTTCATTCATTCATTCATTCATAGCGATGTGTTAAGAAACTACATATTGTAACATTATGCCTATAGCCGTGCCCCGCGGTTTCACCCGCATAGACATCGTTCCCGTGGGTATATCGGGAAACAATGCAGCCTGCACCATACCAAATTTCAACCCAATCCATTCCATCACGACCTTAAATCTCGTTATAGCGTTTCACAGGGTTCTATTTAAGTTGATCAATTGTTGAATAGCATTCGATTCCAACCATCTGAACAGACCTTCAATAATTTTCTTTCCAATTCCACGAACAAAAATCAAATTAGTTTTCAATTTATTGTTTGACAACAAAAGTTGATAAACTTTAATCGAACCGTGTGAACCCGATATAAGGGCAAGTTAAAATTAATCTACTCATCCTAGGAATTATGGATCGATGTTTATTTTAGACTCTTTCACGCCAAAACCACTGAACTGATGGAGCTTAAAATTGGTATGCAATAAGTTTAGACCCTGTAATAACATATAGGGTACTTATTATTCCGATATTCCCTCGGGGACGAAAACTACGCTGGTGAAACCGCGGGGCACAGCTAGTATTAAATAGATCTACAATTTGATGAAATCCACATAATTATAAACAAATTTCAAGTATAATACAACAGAAACGTTAGGTTTTACCGACAGCTACATCAAAACAGGTTTACGCGCTTAATTTCCGTATGATACAGTCACATGACGGCTTTGTCTCGCATATATCGTGCTCGATCACGTGATGACCGCATCACCTTTGAATTCAATTAGCTGTCGAGTTATACATTAGTATTTCCTTTTGCTATCCTTTCCAACATTTTTAAGATCCGCTCTCGAGATATTAGTAGGACCAAAAAAAAGTTTGTTTATTGGATTGCATAACGATAAATAGCAATACATATTAATCAATATTAATGTCTGTCGACTGATCTTCGTTTGGCTTAATTGTTTTATTTCAAGCATTCCATTAAAATTTTTTTTCTTATTTGATTGTAGATTTGGTCAAAACTATCATTGTTTAAAGATAGGTTAGTCATTGAGTATTGTACGTAGACAAATACTATCGTAATTCTGATTCACGGTCAGTGTTAATGACCGCGCACGTATTTACGGACAGCTATTATGATATTATATTTTATGTGAAACTATGTAACACTATTAAACTAGATAGTGTTACTAGATCTGAAAGATACTAGACATATAGAACTCGTTCTATGGGCTAGACAGAGATTAGATAGATATGGGATAGAGAGACACGCGATAGAAAGAAAGGCAGCTGGTAGATTAATATAACGATAATTATTTAGGCGCTCTGCGACCTGAATTGCACTTTATTGCGTCTGAGCTAGAGTCGCTATTTATTTAAATGATTTTGAGGAGTTTCCCTTCTGTCCCTTTTGTATTCTGTGGTAATTGTTAAGGAAGTGCATCTATCCTTCAAACTGCAATAAAAATATGCATATAATGTATTCTACTAGGAACAAAATTCTGTTTTCGTATCCATTGTCTTATCAAGCGTAGTGGACGTAAGCGGGACTGCCACTCATGAGGTCCCGGGTTCGAAACCCAGGTATCATGGATTTTTCTATTAGGAATTATCTCTACGATAAGGCTGTCATGAACTGAAGATTATGGAGTCTGGAACTATGCCCGGTAGATGGCAATGGGTTCGCCCCCTGTTACATGAGACCATTATCATACTGGCGAAATCTGTGTGTACCCGGGACTGAGTCCTAGGTACACCTCTGGCCTACCCCTTTGGAAAAAGGCGAGATTGTATGTTATGTCTTATTAGAGTTTAATTTTCGTGCTACATAGAATGGTACTATCAGCCGATCTAAGGGTTAAGGCAAAATCCTAGACCTTAAACGCACACAGGTGCGCGCATAAAAATAATACATAAGTGTAGTTTCAGTGTAATTTGAATTCGAATGCGGCGTTTTTATGGACTTTTGGGTTCCGTACCTGGATTTTTTTTTCTGTATATTGAAAAGAGTTAAAAACTTACAAATTAGTAGTCTTAGTATCACCCACGGTCAAGATAGAGCAGAGATCTGAGAGCAAACTGTCAGCGAGCTTGTTGGAAACCTTCGAGTCGCTCGTCATCATACTGAGCCATAGCGGTTGTAATCGAGGACCGTATACCAGATCTGATATCCTGCAAGAAAATTGTACATAATAATATATAAGACAATAAACTTCCTAGACAATAAACTTCCATCTTCGCAGAAAGAAAAGAAAGGAAATAGTGATAGCGAGAAACGATTTGTGGCGCAGTCGGTAGGATCACTGTTAACACTGACTGCGAAACGAAACGTCATAAAATGTCTCTAATTACTATGTAAAAAAATTGAAGATGTGTGCTTTTCCTAGTGAAATTGTTCATAAATATTACGAAATATTTTTAACACACTGTGAAGTCTTTGTGAGTTTTTTCGCTAATAATATCTGCATCGACATACATAGCCAATACATACTATCTCAAAAATAACTATGCGATGACACTGTGCAGGGTACCTTATTTTATTTTTATAGAGCCAAATAATATCACATTTAAGTCATATACACGTTTTATATAAATTTCATAAAATGTGTTTTATAGTTTCTTGTTCGTTCGATGTCACTTATTAGAAAAATATACATACATATTTCACAGCGAGATCTCGCCGGTACAGTTTTATTTTAGTAACTTTTTTTTTTCATGGCGGGTATAATTTTGAGTGGCGCCATAGCGGTCGAGTCATGGCAGCTTCGTACAGGTAAATATTATGTGGATTCTATTGAATCTAAATTTAAATTGGTCAGTTTTATTATTTTTTATGCCCTTGAATTACATCATGGAAACTGTCATTAAATTAACATTGATACATATTAACATAAATAATTTTGCTCAAATCGTAATCCATCCTTAACAACTTTGAGTAAAACATCATCCCATTCTACTTATTACGGCTTTATGTAAATGCGACAGTTTAATGGTCAATCTACCCACGCGACTTCGGCCAAGTTCTGATGTTAAAAAGCCACAAAAGGGAGTGTATGTATATGTGTTGTGTATGTTAATGTCCCTCTTCATGGCAGAATTAATGAAACTGTTTGGTTATTTGGAAAGGTTAGACCCTAGAATAGCAAATATGAAGTTACTTTAATTTGCTAATGCCTTGGTATGTGTGGATAACTTCCGTTCGTCAACGGATCTCCTCATTTCTGATTCGATCTCGTAAAGAAATCCCGAGCATACAGCTCCACAGCTCCATAGCTAGTTAACCCGTGGCACAGTTAGTCAAACTATAAAGTTCAATATACATACCACCTAGCAGCATCATTGGCAGCCCGATGTAATACAGCCACGAACTTGCCCCGAGCTCCTGCATGTAACGCCGCGAGCCGCAGCCGACACACGAGAGATTGTAGTTGGGGACAATGTTCCAGGCATTTGCGGACTAGATCCCTAGGGGAAAATTGGTTTATTTAAGTTCAGAAGTCTGATGGCGAGCCCGATAAAAACCGGATGGAACAATTTATATGCAGCTGCTTACATTTATCGTCCGCTAAAGTCAAAGTAATAGCCGTAAGAGCCGGCTAATAAGATCATCTGACATTGTATCGACAGTGGGAACGGGGGTTAGGTAGAGCTGTATCCATTGTAGGTACAACGACATTTCGCCAGTTCAGTTTAGAGTCCCAAGCCTACTGATAGGAACTGAATGAATCTAACACCCGTATTCAAGAATAAAACTTATGTAAGGTATTGTGTTAAGTAAGGAGTTTTATACTGTGTTCGTCAAGGCACTAAATGGATTTACCGACTCTATGCGTTCAGGCCATCATAGTGTTGTTCTTGTATAAGGTTGAATTCTTGTTGTATACTCACAGCTGGTCCGAATCTTTAGCCGTGATGAGAACAGCTATACCCAATTTGTTCTTTCGTTGAGGTATGGAAGAGCCGCTCGCTATACTATCGCTTGTACTTGCTGTGCTACTGTTCATCTGTAGGCAAAATATAAGTTTTTAATTTTATAGATTTGTTGTGATCATAAGAACAAATCAAACTTAATGTGAACAGAATTTGAGTCTGTATTAATTCTTCGTATGCCGGAACGTAGATCCGTGCAAATTATATTATGCCAATTATATTACGTCTGGAACCCTGGTACACGATAGGTTAATCAATTGCAGACAATTAATCACTGTCTAGTAAAATCCATCACGCGATTTAAGTTACAGATCGTAAGTGCCAAAATAAAACCACACTAGAAAAATATGGTCAATATATGCTAATCACGAAATTACGCTTGATTATTTTTTCTATACTTAATACGACTTTGATAAAATTTAATGCGATTGCAAAAGTCAAGCCGGATTCTATTATTTGCAAATTACTTTCGCAGGCAGGTCGCTCACCTGACAAGCGACGCCTGACAACCGTTGCAATACTCGGAACAAATGTGCCCAATACGGTACACAGCACACGTAAGCTGCTAAGACCTACTTGCATTACGTTAGTGTAAATCACGTGAGTCAATCAAGTGGGCTTATCGTACAGGTAAATATTGAGGGAATCATTTTAAGCCTTTTAAATCTTTAAAAGCTAATTTAAGCAGCGTCCATGGCTAATAAGTATCGGCATTTACGTATAGTAAGGCTGATACGAAAGATTTTCTCTAGCTACTACGATCGTCTGACGCTTGTTCCCAGGGCTTCGGGTCTACGTTAAAGGACATGTCACTTTTGGCGCCGTACTTCAAAGTTTTAGTACTAGACCAAAGGATAAAGGATATTTTGAGAGGTTTTAATAATAATCATCAGGGATTTGACTCGAGGGATGCGTTGATCAATATGTCACAGCAGTAGCAAAAACTTCACTCCAAAGTTCTTTTTGTATTTGTCGAGCCGATATGGTTCCGTCAGAGTATCCAGGTCGTCCGAAAGCTTCTGACATGACATTAAAACAACAGAAAAGTTCTTATCTACTGGCTACGTTTAGAGCGGGATGTATTTACTGAACAATCTACCTGTACAGTCATAACACTTGAATATCTAATCAAAAGATCAATTCAGTAACTTCAATATGACCTGATATCTTGAAGCAGAGTTTTCCACTTCACATAGATCATTAATTTCGTCATCATCACGAGACACTCGATCAATGTTTAAATATGAACATAGCATTGTATTCAATGATAAGTATTTGCTTTTCTTAAACCCTCTTCACACTCTATTGACACTATAAATCACATAAATCTGGTGGATCAACATCACACACATTGTGGTATAATTATTAACGCCAACAATGGTTGCTATCTTATTATATTATAAGCCGGTGCTTTATGATTGTTAAATTTGGTTTTTATAGATCATGTTGACTGTTGATTCTACCTCCAGGTGTTTAAAGGCTTCACTTAAAACTGGGTCACCAATTACACTGCTTTAGTCAAACTATTAGAGATTGTATCAAACTGTAGCCCAAATGTCTAGACTCTAGAGTTTCAAGTCGCAAAGATACAAGGCCTCCGACCTGATCTCGGTCACCGGACTACCAACCACCTCTTTTTATTTGTCAGATAATATTCTAGATAAGACCAACCTAATGTAGTTCGAACACACCAAAGATGATCTTTGGTTTTCCCTAAAAAAAAAAGTGGTGATGTATGTCACTTTTTGAAACCAAACGAACACTCCATGGAACGACTGGACTGGTTACCCAGGAACAAGTGGAGGCCAAGCGGTCACGCGGTCGATCACCTACTCGTTAGACATACCATATCAAAGCTACGACACAAACCTCCACAGTCCAGACTTCCCGAGACGCTGAAGAGCGCACAAGTGAAGACGCATCGCGAGGGCTGCTCTAGCCAAAAAAGTGCAGTCATCAACTACGAAAACTCTGTCAACAGTGACGACTAAGGAGAAGGATGACCTTAGATAAAAAAAAAGTTTCCAAAATTAACTAAGGGAAAGAAGCTAGAGGCAATTGAAGCTTTGATTCCAAAATTTGATGTCAATGATGTAAATATGATGTATGATAAAACCCCTAGAGGCATCTAAAAAGCTTATGTCTTGGATCCCTTTTTACACCATTTGATTATTGCAACTCTATATAATAGTACGGGTCCAAGATGATCTCCTCAACAGTCCTCAAGAGTATATCAGTCCGATTTGGCAGAAGCTATTAAACTTGCACGTAGCTCTTATTTATATATTATGTTTGAATATTGATATAGAAACGCCCTCGTGGATGTTGGAAGTGTTTTCATATTACCCAAATTCTAGTCTAATACTTTTACTATAAGTCAATTAGTAAGGTAGCAAACAACTGCTAATGCCAACAAGCGAATCGGTAACCGCATGTATACGATAAGCGACTATAACATAATATGACGGTTTTACAAAACAATAAAACCGATATTATGTGCCGAAAGGAAAACATACAGCATTGCTATGAAGAAGCAGTCGTATACTTATCTTATAATCTGTGGTCGTCTTAATAATCTATGGTACCATAGACAGCTTAGTTCACTTCTCTGCCACGAGTAGCGCTGGGGAGCAAGGGCGCCAGATTCGGCGCCATCTTTAACGAAGTTCATAGTCTTCACCAGGAAGTACTTTCCGCAATGCTGTATGTTTTCCTTTCGGCACATAATATCGGTTTTATTGTTTTGTAAAACCGTCATATTGATGTGCCTTCCGGAAAACATACAGCATTGCTATGAAGACGTGTTTGTTATCTGCTGGTGAAATAAGCTATTTTATGATAAAGAACAACGCTATGATGAATTTTTTGCCAATAATTTTGATGAAACATAATAAATCATAGATATAAATAATTATTTATTTAACTTAAAAAGAATCAATCTATTTCTCGAACAATTTCAGTTATGTGCTGATTTTAATTGCTATTCATAATAACTGATATTGTATTGGTATGTATAATGTATACTATACACTTAAATTACGAGTAATAATTACATTTAATTAAATAATACACATCATGGGGTAAATGTACTGAGAAAAGTGGTGCTAAAATCATTTCTAGGAATTTCTATCTCGCGGCAGTAATGATTAAAAAATGTATTGGATGATTTCCAGTTTCCGCAAGAAAGGATCTTGTCAACCGGTTGATTATCTAACCATCTTAGAGAAGCTGCTGCTGATCTACAACTTCGCAAAGGTGCACTAATACCACTGTCTCAAAGAACAGTGCGCACCCAATTTCCAATTACGGTGCGTGAAGCTGTTTTAGTATTGCCACATAATGTAATGAAAAGATTACTTAACTTTTTTTCTGATCTCCTAGGTAACACTTTTTTTATAAGAGATCTTATTAATGTTACTGGGCATATATTTTCATCTGATGTTTAGCAAATTTCCACGCAGATTGACGATGATTGTATGTATCAGTTTTAGACCCAAAAGCCGGTATTAATACAATATTATCACCATTGTCAAAGAATGTATCTGATGAAGTTTTTAAAAGGGTCAGATCGTGAACTCTGCGTCCGGATGCTAATAATAATACTGTAGCTGTTCTACGGGATATATCGATAGGGTATCTTTAGGTGGATTAGACAATACCCAATCAAGCACAATTCTGGGATCCCATGTAAAAGACGTTTTTATAGATTTTGGTTTAGCTACCACGATGGCTCTCAGAACGTGTTTGATGATGAAGTTTGAAAATATTTGTTGCTCTACATGAGGCCCACAGAATGTCATTACAGCCGATTTGTGCACAAGGATAGTACTATATGACAATTTTTCGTTCAGTAATAGATGTATGAAAAATCTAGCAACATCAGTAGGTTGAGGAGCTTTCGGGTTCACTCCGGCGCTGCAACACCATGCTGCCCAACGTTTTATAGCCGGTAAGTATGTAGTAAGAGTCTCCTACTATTCCGCAATATATCTTTTTCCTGCGTGGACCAGTCTTTTATTTGTTCTCCCCACCCCCAATTTTCCCGATTTTCAGGGTTAATGCCTGTACTTATGGAGGAGGTTGGGATGCCGTGACATCTACCAATGTTTCCGACAGGTTCTGCAACTTGTGAGGGTCTTCCCGTGACCTCGTCTGCAGGTCTTGTAGCCAAAAGGCTTGGGGCCAGTCCGGGGCTACTATCCAGTAAGTTCCCTTGGCACTGTTCAGCTACACCCAAGCTAGTTCGTAATTCCATATTCTGCTGAAGGCATCTATATAACTTGCTGATCGATCTTTGCAGTCTATTGATACGTAGTTCCGCACCACCGCAGTCTTTTGAGACGCAAAGAGATCTATTACCGGTCGGCCCCATTTCTGGAAGACTTCCGCCGTAGCCTCCGGCATCAGATGCCATTCTGCTGGGTATTTTCCCCGCGACAGCCGGTCTGCTATTATATTGTATCTCCCCGGGAGATAATGCGCTGACAATATTATATTGAACTTGTCTGGTAGTTGCAGAAGTTTGAATGTTAGGTGAAGTAATGCTAGTGATTTTGTTCCCCCTTCTTTTCGAATATACGCTATCAAAGTTCGGTTGTCGGACTGGATCAGAACATGCGAGTTCACTAGCCTTTTTGAGTTCGTGCTGACTGCAGCAAACACAGCATATAGTTCTTTTTTGTTGCTGTGCCATCGTTTTTGATGGGCTGACCATCCACCTGACATTAGTTTCCCGTCGAGTTGGGTACCCCAACCCACATCCGAAGCGTCTGTCGCACGGAAGTGAGTGGCTGGTTTCTTGTGTATCGGTAAGGATTGATGTGTAGCTCCGCGCCACTACATCATCTCCTGACACACGTTTTGAGGGATAAGTTGTACTTGACGAGGGTATCTTTTGTCGAAACGTCGCAGAAAGATCTGAGAATTTCTGCAGTGTATACTGCCACGAGAAATGACAAAATTTGCGAAATTCAGCTGCCCCAGTATTGTTTGTAACTGTCGTAAATTCATGTGAGTTTTTTGTATGTAATGATCTAGACTTTCGTTGAGGCTGCTCACTTTCTTCGATGGTAATGCCATTATGTTTTTTGCCGTTTGCCACCGTGTCCCTAGATATTCTAAGTCTTATGTTGGTGTTAGAACAGATTTTTGGTAGTTGATTTTCCAGCCCAGGTGTTCCAAGTGTCTTACGGCTTCCGCAGCCTGAAGATTTAACTTGGTTCGGTCTTGGTGTACCAAAAGAAAGTCTTCTAAGTAAATTAGCACTCGACATTCTTCCGCACGCAGGGTCTCCGCGACCCAGCATGTTACAGAAGAGAAAAGGTGCGGCGCTGAAGCTAGGCCGAAAGGGAGGCAGGTCATCTCGTACAGTTGGTTTAAATAACTGATTCTCAGAGAGGGCCTGTGCGCCTTTTTGATAGGGATGTGAAAATAGGCCTGCGATATGTCAAGTTTCACCATCCAATCTCCAGACTGGAGAAAGTCCGGGACCGTTGCATGGGAAATCAGTTGAAAGTGTTTTGTCTTTACATATTTGTTTGATTCCCGAAGATCGAATATTGGGCGCATCGATCCGTCGTTTTTCTTCCGCAGAAAAAGCTTGGATATGAAGCTTGGGGTTTTTTTTCCCAACTGCCTGAAGGATATTTTGATCCACAAGTTCTTAAATTATTTGAGACATGGCAGGAGAGGGTCTCGTTGCATAACGATTCATCGCCAGCCTGGATGGCCAAATAAGAGGAGGTTTTTTGAACAGGGGTATTCGCGAACCCGTGATTGTCGACATTACATGTTTGTTGGCACTCATTGCCTGCCATTCTTCTTTGAACGCGGCCAGCAGGGCTATTGGCGTACTTCATAATCACCAGTCGCTATCAGGCTTATGTTACAAAGACGTTTTACCTTTCTAACAAGACTTTACTGTCAAATTTGGAGGAGAGAAAAGGAAAAGGATAGACACTACGAGTGGTTCTCGCTCGGGACCGACATAGTGCACAGTCTACTTAGTAAGTTTATCATAATGTCTTTGGTTAGTAACCGGACTTTGACTTTTGTACTTAATGTCAAATCAAGTTAATAGTCACTAAAGTGATAGTCACCAAGAACGCCAATAGCCCCCCAGGTGACCCCCCCTGAATAATTGTGTCGGATAGTCATTTTTTTTTTTCTGTCTTTGTTTCGCAATGTAGGTTTGAAATTTTTAGTTTGTTCAGAATTTTTGTAAGAAGCTGAGGATTCACCGAAAGTTTTACTCATTTTGTTAAAAAGATTGTCACTATTGAGCTCTTTGGGATTTTTAACGGCCCCAATCTAATATTTCTTGTAAGCCTGATTGTAATAGTTCCCTTTGATATAGCAAGGCAATAGTTATTCCAGCCACAGCTAGTTCATTAGGGGCCAGGAAGTCTTTGCCTTTATTTAAACAACACAGTTCATCGTTAAGATTGCAGAAGCCTGGAGTTGCTGTGATCTCCGCTAAAGCATTATTATAACGTACATGTTGCCATAAGGGCGTATTAAAGTGTTGTAAATCGATAAGCTGAGTTAATCTCTTCTTATCGGCGGGTTTCATGCATTTTTTCTCATTAAAGTCGGTTTTGCATGCACCTAGTTCTAGGATTTTTGATTTTGAAGCCGAAGGGTTGGTCAGAAAGCTTGAACTCGCATTATTCGATTGGTCTGAATTTACTTGGATGTTGGATCCGTTACTATCAGGCATACAATGTTGATTCATTAAGTAATTGGTAAGAAAACTGACCTGGTTATATAACGCGTCGATCCTGGGATCGGCGGTTACCTGTGGGTCCAGTCTTGGCTTCTTTCGTTGCGGGTCCTCGTCTTCTACATCGTGGCTGGAGGAGCTCGAGCTTGATTTTTCTTCCTCTTCTCGGGATGAATCCTTTTCATGTGGCGCGTCCCGTGCTTGACAGTAGTTATGGTCGTCGGCCTCCATTTTTTGAAGGGTTTAACGGTTAGAGGTGTTCAAATATGCAACACCAAGTACATGTAGAAGGATTTGCTTATTACATTCGTAAAAAGCAAAATGCTTATCGGAATCACTTCGAATTAGGGTTAATTCACAGTTTAATGAAAAAATATTTATGAAAAGTTATAAGATTTAGAGAATATTTATTGTGGATTTCGACCACTCGGTTCGAAAGTACACAACGCTATGAACTTCGTTAAAGATGGCGCCGAATCTGGCGCCCTTGCTCCCCAGCGCTACTCGTGGCAGAGAAGTGAACTAAGCTGTCTATGGTACCATAGATTATTAAGACGACCACAGATTATAAGATAAGTATACGACTGCTTCTTCATAGCAATGCTGTATGTTTTCCGGAAGGCACATCAATACATATTGATAACGGCTCACATGACGTTCGATATCAGTCACTCATGTGACGAGCCCGTCATGGGTACGCGATAATGTGTTTGTAAACAATATCATAAGTATTGTTTTAACTTAATAAACTATGAACCTGTCGTGAATAATTAGCATTATCGAAGGTCGTAGTTATTACACATCGGATACCAAACATGTAATTTTCGAATACTAGCGAGTTATGCTGGTCAAACCTACAGAAATAGTACAGAATAAGCTTAAAATCGTCTAACCATTCGAGAAATTGGTCTGAGAGTAGAGGCTTTTACCCAGCAGTGAGACACACTCGGATAACAATAGTAACCATTCGAGAAAACAGAATAAGGTCTTGAAAATCCAAACCAGATGTTAGATAGGCACTGAAAGGAGTACCTATTAACAGTTAAAGTAGAGAGAGAATGACATTCAGCAGTTGTAAAATTGTAAAATGGTTACACTCCGTAGCATGAGCTTGCGCGACAGATTCATTGGTTTCCGGTAAAGTCGCTCTTTCTATGGTACCCGCCTTTTGCAGTCAATGGGGGTTTTTTGGGGAAAATTGTATGAAGGAAATAATTTGGGAATTTCGCAATTTTTTCTTTTGCAAGTCGTTTAAATTGATGTGTAGATGCACCGCCATCAAGGGATTAGGTATTATTACATCTTTTTAACCAGTTGTTTATTTTGTGGTATTAAGCATGAGTCATAGGATGCATTTCTTTACACCGAATCAATAAAATTATATCTGGCTTTTAACCACGTGGGGAGCAACATTGGTAATGACCTAATCTTTTATACCCGGTTTGAAAGGCGACAAATATATTGTTTGACATTGTTGTTAACACCCTTTTGCTTAAAGTACCTAATAGCCAACGAATAATTAAACCCTGGATAACGCCAGGAATCCTACGTTGCATCCGTACCCGTGACAGAATGCACGCACGCCTAAAAGAAACACCAAATAATGAAACACTAAGCCTAACATATAAAAGATATAGAAATTTTTGCAATAGACTAACAAAAACACTCAAAATCAACTATCATAAACAACAATTACAAAAACACAGAAATAATACTAAAAAGACTTGGGAGACAATCAGACAAATTACATATACAGTTAAAGAAAAGAGCAGTAATGAGATCCTTCTAAAGACTAAACAAACTCCACTTGAAGCCAGTAACTATGTTAACAATTACTTTTCTAGCGTAGGCAAATGTTTAGCAGCCAAAATTTTAAAGGACACGCCGTTAGACTCTCAAAATACCACTCAAAGTTCACCTCAGACTAACTCTCTTGGTTTACTTGAAACTGACGTTACAGAAGTACATAGCTTAATCCGAAATCTAAAGAATGACTGTGCACTGGGGTATGATGGAATTCCAAATAGGGTACTCAAAGAATCCTCCGATATATTGGCCCCTTTAATAACCCATCTGGGCAACTGCAGTCTAAACTCCGGCATTTTTCCTCAAGCCTTCAAGACATCGATTATAATTCCGATTCACAAAGCTGGTGGCAGAGACAGCGTCGAAAACTATAGACCTATTGCTATTCTCCCATCCATATCCAAAATATTAGAAAAGATTATTAACAAGCGACTCACATCATACCTAGAAAAATTCAATATATACTCTCCATCTCAATTTGGCTTCAGAACAAACCGTTCTACAGAAAGTGCCGTTGCAGAATTAACAAACCATATAGTCCATCAATTAGATCAGAAAAATAAAGTAATTGGAGTTTTCCTTGATCTTGCAAAAGCTTTCGACACTGTCTCTGTACCGCAGCTTGTAAATAAACTTGAAAGAGTAGGAATACGGGATAACTCCCTGCAACTGTTGCAGAGTTATTTAAAAGGTAGAACTCAAAGGACTAAAATTGGTACAGTTATTAGTGACGAATCACTGGTTGAATACGGGGTCCCTCAAGGCAGCGTTTTGGGTCCCAACCTGTTTTTAATTTATATCAACGACCTGTGTAATTTAGAGTTGAAGCAATGTAGAATTTTCTCTTATGCAGACGACACTGCTCTCATTTTCACAGGGAAAAATTGGGAAGAAGCCCAAAATCTTGCTGAACAAGGTCTTAAAACTGTCACAGAATGGCTACGAATGAATTTGCTTACCCTTAACATAGAAAAAACAAAATATATAATGTTTTCAAATGCTCGCGGTAGAATTTCAAATATAGAACTGAAAACACATTTGAAGCAATGCTCTAATGATCATAAATGTAGCTGTCCATGTTTGCAAAGTGTATCTCAAATTAAATATTTAGGAGTCATACTAGATTATAAAATGTCATGGAAGCCACAAATCAACAACCTGAGTAAAAGAGTGCGCAGACTTATCTTCGTTTTCAAAAATCTGCGTGAGGTGGCGGATCGTGATCTTATCATTAACGTTTACAACGCACTATGTAGATCCATTCTAACCTACTGCAACACATCCTGGGGAGGAGCTTGCACTACATACATGTTGGAGCTCGAAAGAGCACAAAGGGCTGTTCTCAAAGTTGCAACTTATAAACCCTTTCGATTTCCAACTACAGATCTTTACAAAGAATGTAAGGTTCTGTCAGTCCGACAATTATACATTGAAAACTTACTCCTCATTCAACATAAACTAGCCGCTTCAATAGATTTAACAAAAATTTATAGTAAAAGAAGAAAGGATATAGTCTTCAAATCAACAAAATTCAATACTAAACTTGCCAAACATCACCAATCTTTCCTTGGTCCATATTTATACAATAAAGCAAATAAAAAAATTACAGATCTTGTAAAATTTAACAAGAAGGATGCCAAGAGAGCCCTTACCAATTGGCTGCAATCCCAAAATTACAAGGATACGGAAGAACTTCTTAAAGTTATTAAATAACACTACATGCACACACATCCACACACCCTCACACTCATTCATTCTACTCACACATTCCCTCCATGCCCAACTCTTACGAGGCTGGTGTCATGGAGAGGGACTTACACACATACACTCACACACCCCCCACACACGCACCCCCCCCCCCCCCCCCCCCCCTCTCACATCCTCATACACACAACCTGATCTACTTATACCATATTAATACCACTCCATTTATTTAACTAAAGTATATTTGATAAGTATCTTAAATTATTTAAGAAAATGTTATATAAACTTAATGATTAAGTCCTTACTATTAAAAATTGTATTTATTACTTAGGCTATACAGCTGACACTGAAGGGACTACAGACCTACAGCACAAGAGTAATCTTAGTGTGGGTCTATAGGTTACCAATTTACTGAAACTCTTATAACTTAGCTTTACTAACTGCTATATCTATATGCATAATTTAATTACTGTAACAACTACTAAGAATCAGGTATATAACTGTAATGCTTTTTTGAGAAATAAATTTATTTATTATTTATTATTATTTATTATATTGTTTGACATTGTTGTTATATTGTTTGACATTGTTGTTATATTGTTTGACATTTATTGTTGATATATTGTTTGACATTTTGGTTGGGTTGTTTATAAACTCACTAAGGTAATTATTCAAACTCAAACTCAAACAGATTTATTCAAATAGGTCATAATCTGACACTTTTGTACGTCAATGAAGATACAGTACTGAGTCTACCGTGCGTTCGGAAAGATACCTCTACAAGAAGAACGCACAAGAAACTTGTAGGGCTTAATTTTTTCAACAGATAGTTTCACAATATTTGGTTTGGTTACATTCGTTTTCTTTGAAGGTGCCGCGAGGCGGCTATGCAGAAGTTTCCAGGCATCTTTGTCCTCTATGTACTGGTTGACTTTATAATAAGCCTTCTTAAGTAAAGTAGATTTTATATAGGTTTTGAATTTACCCTCTGAGAGCCCAGTTATCTCTTTTGGGATTTTATTATAGAAACGTACACTATTTCCTAAGAATGTCTTTTTATTTGTTTTAGATAATCTAAAGCTAGGTACAGCTATTTTGTCTTTATTCCTAGTATTAAAATTATGAAGGTCACTATTTAATTTTAATTTATGTAAATTTTTACGCACATACATGATGTTCTCATAAATGTATAAGGATGGTAGGGTCAGTATGTTTATTTCTTTAAATAATTCCCTCAGGGATTCGCGTGGACGCATCTCATAGATGGCACGAATCGCACGTTTTTGTAGTATAAAGATAGTTTCTATATCTGCAGCTGACCCCCACAACAGAATCCCATAAGACATCAAGCTATGGAAATATGCAAAGTACACTAATCTCGCCGTGGCTACATCTGTTAGTTGCCTAATTTTATAAACCGCGTAAGCTGCAGAGCTTAGTTTCCCTGAGAGCTCGGTGATATGAGTGCTCCATTGCAGTTTAGAGTCTATATTTATGCCAAGGAACAAAGTTGCATTGTCAATATTGAGTCTTTCACCGTCAAGAACTATGTTTGGTTCTATACTTCTGACGTTAGGCAACGAAAATTTCAAACATTTAGTCTTTTTCGCATTCAATAACAGATTGTTTGCTGTGAACCATCTGGATATACTTGCTAAAGTATTATTAACATGTACTAGTGAAGTATCCTTCCTATCAACTTTAAAAATCAATGACGTATCATCGGCAAATAGAACTATATCTGCTAGACCGTGGACCATGTAAGGCAAATCGTTAATATATGCCAAAAATAGGAAAGGACCCAAAATTGATCCCTGTGGGACTCCCATCTTGACAGGAGAACTAGCAGATGTGATACCATTGACGCTAACCTTCTGCTGCCTACTAGACAAGTATGATTCCACCAGGTTCAGGGCATTCCCATGAATTCCATATACTTCTAACTTGCGCAGTAACGTGCAGTGTTCTACACAGTCGAATGCTTTGGAAAGGTCACAAAACACTCCAATGGCATCCTGTGAACTCTCCCAAGCCTCCAAGACAAGAGTCATGAGATGACAGCCTGCATCGGTTGTTGATCTGCATTTGGTGAAACCATACTGGTTTGAATGCAATATTCTATTTCTATTGAAATGTGACAGCAGTTGGTTTAGCATTAATTTCTCAAAGATTTTACTTAATACTGGCAAAACAGAGATTGGCCTATAGTTTGAGGGATCTGATAAATTATAAATTATAAACTAACAGTTCTTACAATTTCACAGCGACAGATACGTAGATCAAGACTCATTGTTTTTGTTTTATAACTACTAATGTTAGACTTAATGAAAGCTTTTTTAAGAAACCTTTATTTACTATTTCGTAGATTTGACTCGAGTTGTGACTAAAGAATTGACGGAATAACAAAGTCTTGAAGAATATGTAGAAAAATAATGTTCTTGGCACTTAAACTTGGAGTCTACCGCCCGTTTTGGTTGCGTGCGGACGCATTTGCCTCCGAGTATACTGCGACTCATTGTTTTGTTTGTTTGTTTTGTTTAAACAGTCAACTCGGCAAAATTTTAAGATAATTATATTGAAGCTTGGTCCAACGACAAAGTGAAACCCGTTCATTAGATGTTGATGAAAATTTAAAACTAGTTTGTGCTTAATTTTTTCTTATTATTTAGTCTGTACTGGTAACTGCTGTATACTTGTCTAAATCTTTCTACGTATCTCTTTCCTGCTTCACTTTATCCCAGCCACTCTGTAGTACATTTTATCGAATATATTAATTCTGCAGTGCGAATACTGTTAGTAGAGCTTTTAATTATCACAAGGCCTCAGTTAGATCATGTCACAAATTAAACGACAGCGCAGAACGTTTTATGTTTTATCCAACGTAAATTGACATGTATCTAGTGTTTCTAATGATTTAGATATCAAACCGGGATGGGACGACCCCAAGGGATCAAAAGGGATTTCCCGAGTTTATCTCTATCATCGGTATCGGTAAAATACAAAATATAAAAAACATACATTCACGCCTTTTTCCCGAAGGGGTAGGCAGAGATGTACCCAGGACTCAGTCCCATAGTGGATACACCCACTTTTCGCCAGTATGTTATTGGTCCCATGTAACAGGGGGCGAGCCTATTTTTTTTTTTAATTTACCGGACACAGTTCCAGACTCCAGGCAGTTATTGAGATAATTCCTTACGGAAAAATCCAATATTTAACACTGCCTGACCTGGGGACCGAACCCGGGACCTCTTGATTGGCAGTCGAACATGCGCCCTCTACGCCACCGAGGCAGTCAAAATATATATTTACATTTATTTGATTTGCCCCCAAACGAAATAAAAATCTCGATAAAGACCATCTCGATTACGTCAGCTTTCAAACAATCGATATGTCCGTTTAGAAGGTACAAGGACACAGACAGACACGTTAAACTTATAACACCTTTTCCCGTCAGAGCAGGTAAGAATGCCCTGTCGTCTTCGCAAGGGTAGGTCCAATACATTATTAAGCTTACTTGTGAATCGCTAGAGATGGGTACGTTGAGTAGATGCGAATCGTGTCCGAGTTCGAACCGAGTCGCCATGTTCTGGAAGGTTCTCCGCTGCCAGCTGCCGTTGCTTGATGTGCTTAACTTGCGACCGGGCAGGGCTGGACCGAAAATGATGAGATTGTTCACATATCGTATTCTAAAGTATAGCTATCTTTAGAACTATGAAAGAATTCTCTTAATTTAACGAATACACGAAACATTTACATAACTTCAACTTAAATAGTGACCCTCATCATCTCATCTCAGCCGTTGGTAATCCACTACTGAACATAGGCCTCCCCCATAAAGGGGGGTGTGCCGTGGAGTTACCGGCTTTAGAATAGTGCTCCACCCTCTCTACCCGTGGTTGCCGTGTCGGCCGCGTAAGGGTTAACAGATCCAGAGGACGGGCAGCAGCGTCCTCTGCAAAAAACCATCAAACTGCGCTCGACAACCCGCCTGCCAAGCGTGTCGAGTATTGGCAATGTGACCCTATGGAGCGTAAATTTTAATACTAGGAATACAGACAAAATAGCTGTAACTATAAGGAAGACGTACGCCGATTATTTTGTTTTCTAACTAAATCTTATAAAAACGGGGAAATTTAGATTGAGTACTCAGAGGTAATGCATTAACTGTGACGAATTTACTTTCAATGTATGGATTTTTAAAATCGTCGAATTCACTTTGTGATAAATCGACAATAGCCTTTTATCAACATCCATCGATCATAATATAAACTTGTTATTCAATGAATTAACATAAAAATATGCTGCACCCACTTGTCATACTATCATTTCTTAATGCATTAAACTCAGTTTTATTTCGTATCGTTAAAAAAAATTGCATTAAATCGGGACAAACAATATATCAAGTGCTCAGATGAAGAGATTGCGAAGTGATTTCGAAGAACTTTGATTTTTCGAGCACTATGTTATTATCCTTTGGGTGGCACTTATTTCAAGGCCTGAGCACTTTATAAATTATGTAATGCTAGTAGATTTCATATAGTAGATACTTGATTGGTATAGCTGTGATTGTAATGTGCTCGCGTATCGGTTAAATACAAAAAAATAACTGGTCAAATGCGAATGGGACTCGCATATGAAGGGTTCCTACCCACCATTTACCTATTCTTTTTTTTATGATAGTGAGTGACAAGACGAGCTCATCAGATGCCTGATGGTAAGCATCATGATTGCTCATATCAGACACAGTGCCACCCAGTATTTTTAAATTCAAAATTCTGCGCGGCACTGCACTGCGCCTATCACCCTGGGATATGAGTTGTTGAATCTCATCATGCCCAGTAATTTCTCTGGTAACATTGCCCTTCATACCGGAACACAGTAATGTTTGGACATTACTGCTTGGAGTATGAATAACTGGCAAAGGTGTGGTACTTCCCCAGGCGGCCTCCTGCAAAAGAGGCCTACTATTCATTCTTATTGCAGGAAATCTTATTTGACCATTTATTAAAATACGCTGGTTGTATGGAGAGCACCTTTATGAACCTTATTTTATTATTTGTTGTTATAGCGACAAGTACATTTATTGTGAAAATTACTAGTGTCAGTTTATTAGCTACTAGTGGCCCGCCCCGGCTTCGCACGGGTAGCAGAAGTAGGTATAGTGAACGTTTTAACAGGAGTAAATTCGTCATACATTGTATTTTTATAGATATAACCCTAATGGTTTACCTAATGGAATATAATATGTGACACCTTGGTTCACAATATTGCAGTTTTCTTTTTTGATTTTACGTGCAAAAGTGTCAGATTATGACCTATTTGAATAAATCTGTTTTGAGTTTGAGTTTGAGTTTTTTCAAAATCTCATATAGCCTATATATGTCACTCAAACTGAATTAAGCTTTCCATAAGTGAAAGAATTTTTTAAATCGGTTCAGTAGTTTCGGAGCCTATTCGTTACAAACAAAAAAACAAAGTTTCTCTCTTTATAATATTAGTATAGATTACGGTTTATGAAATAGAGCCCCGTGACAGACGGACGGACGGACGGCGGAGGCCTAGTCATAGGGTTCCTTCGGTACGGAACCATAAAAAGACTTCAACGAATTATCATATTAATGAATATGGCGGTGTGCGGGGGGAGGTCGGCTATGTTTTATTGTATCGTTTGACTTCAAAAATAATATTTTATTATATTTCATGTCATGTCATGCGCAAACGTCATACACCGGCTGTTATACACTATCACTGCATAACCTTGGGGAAAACATACCCCACTAAGCCGTTATCTTCATTCCGAAACCCCAATTTTTGGCAAGAGAAGGTAACAACATACACACAACTTTCGCAATTTGCGCAATTCTCCCGGGTTTCGGCACCAAATAATTTTTTGCCTAATTTTCAATGAAGATACCTACATATTTTTCGAAGTTAACACTTAACAGGGGTGAGGTAAAAATTAAAAGGAAGAGGTTAATTTTAACAACAAAAATAAGTACGTAAAATATATATAAAATTACTTACAATGAAAAGAAGAGAAGTCGTCTTGCGACAATCTCCCGTCCCAGGCATCGAACATGGAGAAGTAGTCGAAATTAGACCCGATACTGCTGTATGACGAATGTTCGCAAAAACCTGAAAACAACAGTATTTTAAGTAAAAATGTACAAACCGTAGCCCTAGTTTGATCATAAAGGCGTTTTGGTATTTACTTTGATGAATTTCGTAGATGAACTATAAATTATTACAGATCATAAACATCAGCGACATACGCCACGCTTGGCAGTTGAGATGGCGAGCGCAGTTCGAAAATTTTACGCTACTACCCGTCAACTAGATTTGAAAACCTTAGCCGGCTCTTATGACAACTACGGGCAAAGAGAGGGCTGTTTTGCAGTGACTAAGATGCCTAGAAACTTCTGCATGGCCACCACCCGGCATCTTACAAGCAAACAAATGTAACCAAACCAAATATTGTAAAACTCGCAGTTGAAAATATTAAACTCTACAAGTTTCTTGTGCGTTCTTCTTGTGGAGGTATATTTCCAAACGAACGATAGATATTAATTATTGACGTTTAAAAATATCCTTTTAATAATAATAATAATTTGAATTTATACTCTAACAGAACGGGTTACCCCATTTACACTGCTCGAGTCAATTCATATGGGTTATGTGGACACCCCGTATTGTCAGAGTTTCAGGTCGCCAAGATTCCTACAAGGCCTTTGACATGACCTAACGACTACCCCCTACATATCTTATAGGAAACTATAGGGACCTACAGTTTAACGTGCCATCCGAAACACGGTAGCGCCCAGGCGAAAAGTCCACATGGTGAGATTCGATCCAGGGCCTCCGGATTTAAAGCCGGGCATATTCCCGCTGGACCACGGCCGCTACATGACTAAGGGCCTCTTTGACCATTCTCGAGTAGTGTTGATTGACTACTCGACAAGTAGAAGTCCCAAGTAACTTTTATCAGTTTCACAAAAAAGTCCAGTATATGTGCCGATTAGCAAAACGGACATTATGAAGTTAGCACTGAACCTTACTCGTCACTTTATAAACGAGTATTTCGGCACTTTACTCGAGGATGGTGAAGGAGGCCTTTATTATAATAAATGTTCTTTGTGTTTTGACTATGTGTGCATAACCTTGGTGTAAACATATCCCCTAAAACGTCGTCTATAGATAGAGTTGTCAATGACCCAGGACAACGCCTTACTAACAGTTAGTCATGCGCAGCAATGACATAACATTGTAAAGACGTGCCGTAAGTGCGGAACTAAACGCTTGTGTAATGTTATTATGTATTATAATTTATGTAGTAATGTATGTAGTGTATCTTTCATGTCCAGGGTTGATACGTGTAAAAACACAATTATTAAGTCTCGCTGACAGGCTCATAAGTACGTGTATGTACAGACGTTGGGTAGAGATTGATACCTAACTGTTTTTCTTTTTGTTTTTTAATTTAATCGTAATTTGACTATATTATTTTATTTTTATTCTTATTTATTATTTTTGGCAGTATTTTATTGAATACTTCTGTATGTACTACGGGATCTTGTCTGAAATAAATAATAATAATAATTATAATGTATTATAGCTCTATGAAACCATTCGTAAAGTATGATAATGAAGGTTCTAACGGTCTAGTTATACTTGTAACTAGAAATGCCCCGCGGTTTCACACGCGTAGACTTCGTTCCCGTCGGAATGTCAGGACAAAAGTACCCTATATGTTATTCCAGGGTCATTTGTAAACGATAGGTAATAAAAGTACGGAGTCTCATAGTAGGTACACCCACATTTCGCCAGAATTTTATTGGTTCCATGTAATAGAGGCGAGCCTATTGCCATCTACCGGGCACAGTTCAAAACTCCAGGTAATCATTGAAAAAATCCTTATGGAAAAATCCAATAATACTTTTGCCTGACCTGGGGATCGAACCCATCGGACATCGAACTACTAAGCCACCGAATCAAATTTTATAATTCAAGCATTCTTTATTTTATTTATCTTGATAAAGCGCCACAAAGTTCAAGCCCCATTTTTATACTACCTATTACGTATGTAAAGGTTTTTTTTTTTTTTAGGGTTGCGTACCTCAAAAGGAAAAAGAGAAACTCTTATCACTTTGTTGTCCGTCTGTCTGTCTGTCTGTCCGTCCATCTGTCAAGACACTTGTTCACGGAAACGCGTAGAAGTATCAAGATATCAAATAAATAAGTTCTAACTTAACGCAATCAAAAGTTATTGCATTTTTCCATACTTTGCGCGTATGAAATGCCCACAAATCGGGCCTTCCTCACTCCTCACCCCGTCAGCGAAAAGCAAAACAATCTCCAATACCGGTGTCATTTAATATAATTAATAAATTATTATACGGTTAAGGATAAAGATTGCTAGAAAACTATTATCATACCGGAATCCCCTCGATCCATAGAGAAGCTCAGCGCCACCCCATCATCACTGACTGAAGGCACGTTCAATGGTGTGGATACGTTTGGAAGACAGTTCAATGTTCTATCGCTTGGCTTTCTTTCCGCTCGGCTCACCCGGCGGGTGGTTGGTACGCAAAACACTTTGGTGCACATTAACCTGGGTAAATATTGAAATATGGGTGGATATTTTACTATAGTAAAATGCTGTTGACAGCAACTATAGTAAACAGAGTAAAAAAAAACGCTTTAACGACTGAATCGATTCAGATGAAATTTGGAGATTGTAAGGATTACGATACTCTCACAGCTGGTCCTTAATATGTTTACAGGAACTGAGCGCTCGGCTGAGTACATCTCGGCAATTTATTCGGTGCTTGTGATTAAGGCTTAAGGATGACGAGAAGGCGTCTATTTTAATCTAACTGTCATAGACCATAATTGTTTCCTGATAGGTTAAGGGTGCGTGGTATTAGGATGTGATTGATAGATTTATTTTAATAGCTTCGTTTGACATAAGCTATGAAAATAAAAGATTTTGTTTGATTTATATCAAAGATAATCTGAGCAACAAAGTTTAGTACATCTCTAGTCAGCAACCTAACTCAGATGTAAATTTATGATAAAGCCTATGCCAAGGTTATGATTCTAAAGGTTTATTTGAATCAGCGTCTATCACTGAGCACTGTAGAAAAACAACGTATTCTTTATTAGAAAGAACTATTATTTTTACCTTCTCGGTTCATCCATGATGTGTATTTTCAACGAGACACTTCTGTAGTTCATAGCCACCGCACCGAATATCATCTCACCGAGTACGTTAGCATCCGCCTCCGGGCCTTTATACTGGAAATAATAGTCTTTGTGAGTACATATTAAATATACTACATATTAGATAATTGGAGGACGTACAATTAGTAGTGGCTGTGTGGTTCTCGTCTATATAGGGCCTGGATAATAAGCCACCACTTTCTCATACCGTGTACCAGCTGTGAGACCCGGCAGAGGGACATATTCGGTAAGTGGGCAGCAGCGCTCTCCGACACCAAGTATTTCAACTACTGCGATCACCAAGCCGCACAACAAGCGTGGTGATTACGGCGAAATCCCCCCATATGAATAGATTATGTCGTTCTATGTTCTATGGGGGAGGCTTATGTTCAGCATTGGACGTCTTTCGGCTTATGATAATTATGATAATGACTATAAGTAGACAATTACCCACGCTTATCCAATGCGGATTGGTGGGTGTGCAGTGAGCCTTGAGGCTCTCGGATCTTGGGCGTAGTACTAGGTACTCAGTAGACGCCCCCGAACCACAGAACATAATAATACTCCGAATGGAATGGACACTGTCGGATGACAGTACATGCAATCCATCGCCTTGAAGTTTGTCGTTGAAATTAATAATCTGAGGAAAAAATATACAACTGTCTAGTGTCTAGACATGACCGCACTTCCCACTTGGCGCCAAAATACGAATCAAAGTACTGCCTGTCGGATCTGCCTTGAACATTTAAAGGGAAATATTTATAGCACTTTAACAGCATAGGCATAGGGAACACTGTTAAGTCTCCGCCGATATTTCATCAGTTCAACTCAGCTCGTTATACAAAAGCGTAGATTTATTGCGACAGACACAACTCCACCAAATTAAAGCACGTGATTGGGTATAAATAACCCGCTATTTGTAGTCCAACCACTGGTTGGTCTCGTGATTTTTAGGAGCACTTCCATTATTCGCTACAAAGATAATATCAAAGCGAGATTCCCTCACTGACCGTGACACGCGAATCTTGCGCAACCAAATCGAGCTCGATGAGGATTAGTATGTCGGATACTTGTCTAAATTTTGTAAATAAACTACGAGTAGGTGCACCCACTAACCCGTTTTATGATTTTTTTGGCAGATTCAAGCTATACGCCGGCCCATTACAGCAGTGTTATTGGGGTAACCCGTTAGAGTATAAATTCAAATTATTATTATTATTATAATATTAAATAAATTGTTAGGGTGCAGTGCTAAGCAAATTCGCCCTCTCGCTCACACGTACCCACATTTTTCGAGATATAAAAAATACTACATGTAATTACGCAAAATAAAGATAACAAGGAACTAGAAAATAACAATACTAAAATTCAGTAAAAAATCCAATTTAATCCGAAATATACAGTATTCTATCCTGTATGGAAGAGCAACCACCTAAAGTCATTTACGCCAAAAATACTCTAAGAGAGATCCCCTTAACGCAACATCACGACTTTTTCCAAATGGGTATGCAGCGGTGTACCCAGGACCCAGTCCCATAGTAGGCACACACACTTCGCCAGTTATGTTAAGTCCCGTTTAATAGGGGCGAGCCCATTGATATCCACCGGTAACAATTCCAGACTCCAGGCCATCATTGAGAAAATTCGTGATGGAAAATCTTAAAACACTTAGCCTAACCTGCAATCGAACCCGGGATCTCATGATCGGCACTAGCTCGTCGATCGGTCTAATCGGTGTTGGCTTAAATAAGTCGTGCCAAACATTATCGTTTATCATTATTCATATATAATAATCAATATTATATTATATTATATCAATAATCATTTATTATTATTATTATTATTCACACGCACACACTCACATTCCAAATTACAGACATACATACATGCATACATACAGTCACGCCTTGTTCCCGGTGGGGTAGGCAGAGACTATTTCCCTCCACTTGCTACGATCCTGACATACAACTTTCGCTTCGTTCACTTTCATGACATTTTTCATATTCTATATTTTTCATTTTCATATTTTTTCACATTCCAAATTCCAACCATTTATAATAGAGTGGAATAATAGGACTACGGATCCTGAATTTGCATCAAACTAATCTTAACCCGACCCGCACTAATTGCTTCAACATCATTCAAGTAAGGTCGTGCATTTGAATGATCTAACAGAGAAGTTAATGTACTATAGTAATATGTTGATCACGAGGCACCGGGCGGAAGTGGATATAAAGATTGATGATTATCGTACCTATTCAGTAGCAATAACAAGGAACACACGAGAGTAGTGACTCTACGACTCTTTATTTACAATCTACGATGTTGGCATTTATCTGATTCAGTTCAATCAAAGCAGAAAGAAACTTTACGCACGTCGGAGAACCTCTAAGGAATCTTTCTCTGAAGTATCTATTTATCATCTTAATAAGAGTGTTTTTATATTGTAGGTGGACGAGGTTTACAGAGAATGATTTTAAGTAGGACATGTTATGATTGAAGCTAGGACAATGGGAGCACTCATCACTCAAATGCAATACCACACATGAGACGGACTCGGAATCCAAGAAAGCTGGGCCCAGAAAACCTTCCACTATGTATCCTATCGGCAATATTCGCCATAATATGAATGTTATTCGCAATAATATTCTCAAACATAGTAGCCCTCTTATTATCGCCGATTAATTTATAATTGGATTTGAATAAAGTTTTTCATTTCATTTCACTAGGAATATTTATTATGGCGACGCGCGTTTCAATTTTAGTAGAACATTTGCCTAATTTATGTAGGCGATACTTAAAGATATTATTTATGGAAATTTGAAAGTCTTATTATTGTTATGCCTATCAAATAGTACAAGTAAGGATCGATCACTGGTCAGCCGTTGTTTAACGGGAAACCTGAGTGACGAAGAATTTAAAATTTCGGTTTTTGTAAAAACTATCGCCGTCGCTCTACTCCTGAAAGTATGAGCTATGAATGTGTGTGTAAGAAGATTATTATTGCGACTTCGCGCGCATATTCATGTCAGTAGTAAAGTTTGTGACGCTTGTATTCAAATTAGGTAGGTACTTATCGTTGGTATTTATTCTTTTAGACTTTTATTTTTATTTACATTCTAGTAAAGATGATTGCTTAAATTCATTAGCTACGTCTAGTATGAAATGGACCAGTGGTTGCAGTATTCAGACAGCGTTCACAAAAACGTGTCATCGATCAACGAATGCGAGTTCGAATCCAGTCCCAGGAGTAATTTTTAGCCCGGATATTTTTTTGTTAGGAACTTTTTTCTTCATTATCTGTATTTATATTATTGTGATATTATATAATAAAAAAATAGATACTATAATATATATTTATAGTTTATATGACACCAGTCGCCCAGCGCTTAAAAATTCATATCAATGTGTAATCTTCGAAGGTAAGTATTGATTTTTTCAGTTCATCCTGTCAGTCTAGACGTTTGCTGAAAATATAACTTTTCATTGTAATATCTACCTAATAATAGATCGCCTAAATACTTTTCGACCTGTGCTGTTGTTTACGGACTTGATTCTTTTGCTTAATATTTTAAATTTTTAGACAAAGCGGTCTACTCGCATGAAATACAATTCGAATAAGAAAAGAATTATTATTGTATTCGTATTGTATTTCATGCGAGTAGACCGCTTTGTCTAAAAATTTAAAATATTAAGCAAAAAGGAATTGTTTATCAATTTCGATATGAATTCTAATTGTAACATTAGACTTGTCGGTGGATAGATTGCGAAATGCATCACCTATAGATAAACACACGCCCCTAGAGCGTTAGGTAGAAGGGATAGAAAAATTTCGCCGACGACTAGTACCTCCACGGTAGCTCAAGTGGTAGAGCGCCCACCACGGATTGGTGCGGAGGGTGCGTGGTTCAAATCCCGCCCGTGGGTGAAATTTTTCTTTCCTTTCGTATTGATTCTTTTGCTTTAGTACTTACGGTTTTGGCTTGTTTGTATGAATTTCTTTCAGTATTTTGCTCTGAAAATGGGTAAAAGCAAAAGGGGCAGGACGTTTATTTTTGAACGCTCTACGAAAAATACACCATTTACGTATATAATATAATAATAATAATAAATGTTTTTATTTGCCAAAAGATTAAATATAAATATAAATTTGCCAAAAGATTAAGTATAAAACGGCAAATACATTTTGCGCCTTTGCCATCCGTTTGATTATAGGTAATACGTACATACTTAATTATTTTGTGTTTTTCATCATGAAATTACGATAAAACGCAATTCAAATTAATTTCTTCAACCTAATGAGTGATGTTAGGGGTGAGCAGTTGATAGTCATGTCGACCGCAAAAATTCGATCCGTTCGAACCGTTGATCGCTATCAACTACAAACTTGAAAACCATTTAGGTGGTGTTTGAGCCAATCATATGATCATGAGAACCCGGGTTTGATCCACAAGTCAGCCAAAAAGTGTAATTGGATTTTCTATTAGGGGTTTTCTGAATGACAGCTTGGAGTCTGAACCCAATAGATGACAATAGGTACGACTTCTACTACAAGAGATTTAAAATATTACTGGCAAAGTGTTAGAAAATTTCACTGAGTCTTCACCCATGAACGCAAATGCCGTAGCTTGCGATAATGCTCTTGAACCATCTCTTTTTTAAAGATGTATCTACTCGTACAAGGCCAATAATGATTATGATGATAAAGTAATACATTTTAATACAATTACATATTATATAATATTTATTAACAAATTACCTACTTAACAGTATAGAAGACAATGAAAGATCACCATAAAAACAAGTGCTATGCACTAGACATCTCAACATTAGGTTCTCCGAAGGTCTAACTGAACGAGAATGGGCCATATGAAGATTGATATTATAGTTGAATTGCATTTAAATCGATATTGTTACATACTATTAGTCTTCTATTTTTTCGTAAGAAGTATTGGTTTAAACTCGTTTTCTATGAACATCACTAGGATTTTTCAAAATACTATGTCTATGAGTCCCTTCCCTAGTTGTATAAGTGTGAGTGGAACCCCCCCCCTCACCGCCTGCCGCACCCCGTAGAACGCGAAAGGGACAACTGCAGCTCAAAGCGATTATAACTACGAAAAAATGACGAAATCGATGTTTTGTATTCCCGTGTTCCCTCCGAGAATAATTAGTTTTATCCATAAATTTATATCTTGAAAATTAGGAAATAGATTAGGCTATGTCCCTGTTATTTTATTTTTTTTCCTTAACTCTTCATTTTTTCTAGTGAACGTCTAATTGCGCGAGTAAAACTGGGACAGTTTTTCATGTTTTTAAAGGGTCATATCTCATTTAATAATGAGTTTGTAGAAAAATGAAAATAACAGGGACATGCTCACTGAAAACCTTGATTTTATAAAAAAAAAACCATTGCTCTGACGCAATTATCTAGGGAGGAAACACGGGAATACGTTTGTATGGAAAAATCACCCCTAATGTATCCTCTTAAGTCTTGCAATCAATCAAGACTCAAGATCAAGCTAGGTATGCTACATTGCGAACTCTAAATAGTACCTATCTATATTATGTAAATTTTACTGACAAATCCACGCGGCACCGCTCCCGCTACGTCGACTAACATCCGAGTCGCAGAGCCCACGATAGCAATCTATCTCTCCCGGTTTGAGAAGAACACATCCGGTGAGGAGATAGTCCGCTATATCGACGAGAAGAGCCAAGGACGAGTCCCAGGTCAGGAACTCTCCCAGATCTCACTGTCGAGGCTGGAGTCAACGAGGACGCAGAACTTGAAATCCTACGTGCTCCGGCTTCCGGTGAAATATAAGGAGATTTTTCTGTCACCCGAATTTTGGCCTGAAGGAATTGTGTTCCGGCGCTTCAGGGAAGCGAGACCGAAAATAATCCCTACCTAGTGTTTAATATTATGGCTTTTTTATGTATGTTAGTCTGTAAGGTATTTATTAATATGGGCCTCTGGTGCGTATAATTTGTTATGCGTACTATTGTCTGAAATAAAAAAAAAAAAAAATCATCTAACCATAATATTTTCTCTAATTGTTTGTTCTTCGAACTTTAGAATTACTATTTTTAAATCTTTATTTATGGTCTCATACCCATATACAATCTCTTAAAGGATACGATAGGCAAGACAAGTCTCAAAGCTGTAATACCCAATTTGGGCGCGTCGTTTTATTTGCTGTGTCACTCATAGCATGGCTCTTCAATAGGTCGTCCATGCCGGATGATATTTGTTTATCTATAAATAGGAACCTAGTATCAATTTGCTTCGGTTATTTTTGAGTATGTGATAAATTATTGTATCTACATTTGTTTTTGGGACACGAGAGAAAAATATATTGGCAAAGGAAAATGGCGATTTAGTTATGGCCTTTCGGTCCAAATTAACAGTCATTAGAGGTAGTATGAATATTAACCGACTTGATTGATTGTTTTTACTTCAAATATGCTGTCCCTTTTAGCCTGAATTTGCACATTGCCTTTTGTAGTATCCTATTATGTGAGTTTTACACGAAGTCGATAAATATTGTTAAATAATCTTATCACTAAGTCTAAAAATAGCCAATCGTTCACCGACCACTTTAAAAGCACTAAAGTCACGTGACAATTTAGAACGTTGATAAATATAGACCTAAATTAAAGATTATAGAACCAATTGCGGGCATGTGATGTCCATTAATTGATATCAGGCTAAAATTACAGTCCCACGGGTGTTGGCCTGCAGATCTACACATTTATACACTTCATCATCATATCAGCCGTTGGTAATCCACTACTGAACATAGGCCTCCCCCATAAAGAGGGGTTTTGCCAATACTCGACACGCTTAACAGGCGGGTTGTCTAGCGCAGTTCGATGGTTTTTTGCCGAGGATGCTGCAGCCCATCCTCTGGATCTGTTAACCCTTAGCCGGCTCATACGGCAACCACAGGGAGAGAGGGTGGAGCACTATTCTAAAACCGGTAACTTTTTTTTTAATATAAAATAGGCTTACGTTTGACCTCAATCTCGCTTGATGGAAGGCGAAGATGAGGCCTAAGATGGTACACGTTTGCCTAGAAGGTGTCTGTTCACTTTGGCCTTAAAGATGTCCAGATTATAGCTTTACGACAGTTTATGTACTTAGGACTTTAAAATAAATAAATATATCTACCTATATATTTGTAGCGTGTGCTGGAATATTAGTGATATGTCCCCGCCACGTAGACTACTCATAATGCTCAAAACCGAATCTCGGACTAGGTATATGTGAATACTCCCGGTACGAGTCCTCCTTAAACCCAAGTGCGCCCACAATAAATACTAAGTTTTTTTTTTTTTTTTATAATAATGAATGACAAGACGAGCAAATCAGGTGCCTGATGGTAAGCATCATTATTGCCCATATCAGACACAGTGCCACCCAGTGTTTTAAAATTCAAACTTCTGCGCGGCACTGCATTGCGCCTGTCACCCTGAGATATGAGTTGTTGAATCTCATCATGCCCAGTAATTCCGGTGGTAACATTGCCCTTCAGTCCGGAACACAGTAATGTTTGCACATTACTGCTTGGCGGATGAATAACTGGCAAAGGTGTGGTACTTCCCCAGGCGGCCCCCTGCTAAAAAGGCCTACCACTACTAAGTGATCAAACTTTCAAAACTAAAATTGCAAGATTCACCAAACAAATTTAGAACTTGCCATAGAAAATGGATCAGCAGCAGTGATCTCTATATTTGTATGTTCGTATCGAAACCTTTTTATACAAATATTTTCTATTGCAAATTGTTCAGTTTGCCGAGTAGATGCCTTAAATATTACACCATTTTTGTAACAATGCATATTATATCATGAGGTCCCGGGTTCGATCCCCAGGTCAGGCAAAGTGTTAAGTATTGGATCTTTCCATTAGGAATTATCACAATAACTGTCTGGGGTCTGGAACAGTGCCCGGTAAATGGCGATACTCTCCCCCTATTACATGGGTCATGGGACCAATAATAACATACTGGCGAAATGTGGGTGTACCTAGTACCTACTATGGGACTTAGTCCTGGGCACACCTCTGCCTGCCCCTTCCGGAAAAAGGCGTGATTGTATGTTATGTTATATTATAATATTTTTTATTTAATATCATTCCATTTAATATCAATTTTAAATTGTATGTTAATGTGACTATGTAATTTCAAATACGATCAATGATTGTTCATATGAATATAGTAAACAGTCTTCTCGTGACCACGGCTGATGCAACTCAGTCGAAACGTCGAGGTAAATAATAAATATTTTTAGCGCGATTAAGTCCCGTCTCATTCATAAAATACATATAATTGAAATGTGTGTAGTAGTAGTAGTAGCAGTGTAGCCAAACATTGGGGCCAATGGTGAAAGGCAGTCTCGGAAAAGTATCAGGAAAGGAGTCACGATCCTCAACACTGAGGGACCGATTGAAGAGAGAGCAGTAGTGTGGATAGATAGGTACTAATAGATACTCCACCGATACCTGATACTCATCCCTCAATCGCTACACCATTGAAATGGTGTTACAGAATCGAGCCCAAGCTGTAATCGAAAAGGCTATAATACCATATTAAGTGATCTATATTTAGACAACGCGAGCGTGAACGTCTTGTGACCGTTTAGCGAGACATACTCGAAGTCAATTGTAAAGTTTATTTTTGTAACAGTATTCGCGATAACAGCATTTTTTGTGTAGGAAACGTAATCTATGGATCAATAAAGAAATTATGACAATACGACCGACTGACAATGCACCAAACCGCATGTTGAAATGTCCTATGTCAAAATATTGAAAGTTCTCTTCAAATTGTTAACCTAGACATAGGCCTCTCCTATGGCACGCCACTCAACTCGATCCTGTGTTCTCCTTCTCCAACCACTCCCAGCGACCTTGCGTATATCGTCGCTCCATCTAGCTCAGCGGCGTCCCACACTACGCTTGCCCCGACGCGGTCTTCAAAAATGACATTATTAATAAGTTGTACGAGATGCACCAAAAATTATGTTTTCAAAAATGTTATTACATTAAAAAGATAATATTATAAATAATACTGTTAATTTTTCTAAAATACTGTTAATTTTCTTTCTCCAACCTAAATATTCTGTATTTCTTGCAAAAAAACGTTGGCAACCCTACCTACCTACAAATTCAATAATTATAGTTACTAGAAAGTTTAGTTTCTAAGAAAAATATTTTGGAATACTTTCGTGATAATTTACGACGGAAACTAAGGCACGGAAACCATAAGCGAGTGGAGTGAGTGAAAAAACATAAGCAATCAGAGAAAATACACCAGCACTAAACGATTGCTTTAGATACAAAAGACCAAATTCGTGTTCGTATGTAATTTTGGCGGTTGCAGATTTACGTAAACGTCTATTTCTAATGACAAACCATAAAGTTGCAAAAGTGGTACTTAATGACGTCACGCATTCGCTGTGTGTTACGAGCATGAAATTGCGACGAATGGGGACGTTTACATTAACACGAAATAAAAGCAAAGCTTACATTATTATATTATGATTTATGATTCTCTTGTCAAGTAGGTATGTCATCAACTGAGGTATGATCAGTTCTTAGGTCGCACTAAGGCCTCTGACATGACCTAACGAATATATTCTACGGTGACATTTCAACAACTACCTTATGTGCCTTCCAAAGCACTAGGTCAGAACTATTATTTATTCTGTGGTAGAGTCCAGATATAATATACCTACATGTTATCGAGATACCGAGGGTCTTCGGATTCGAAAATGTCGCATAAAATGTTTGCAGCGTCGAATAATGTTTCCCATTCACATTGTGGTCTAAACATACATACATTATACCGTTATAATAGTTGTAACCTTAGTCTGTGCTGCAAACTTTCGATGCGACATTTTCGCTACTGTAAACTTTCGGCAAATGAACTTCGGAACCGAGGAACAAACACACTTGGAGGATTGTGTTCCCGAGTTTGTGTATTATGATAAGTTCTGTAATTAATTATGATAAGATCTGTAATTCTAGCTTTAAATATCAACTTACCACGTAACTATATCCATCGGTAACCTCGACAATGCAAGGCGCCTCCTCGAGCCGGCCGACATTAGGTTTGTCATGTTTACCGGCAGGCACGCGATGTATCGCCGACGAGTCGAAGAGTAACTTCCTACCACGCCAGTCGCACTCCTTGAAGAGAAGCAGACGCACTTGCTCCGGATTTATCTGACAGGACCTGGTGGAGGTAAACCTTTTTTAGTATAGCTCCATCTTTCGAAGAGTTAAGACTAGCGCAGGGGGAGGCAGTGCGGAGAATTTGAACAAAGCAATTTGATATGTATCTAGTGGTAAAAAGATAAAGATTCGAATGTTTAGTCATCAACCCCATATTGCGCAATCTCAAAACCAATGGCCCTTTGTCCAAATATTTCTGTGTGTAGATGCAAGTGCGTATTGTTTCTGGAGCGTCGAGCGTCTTCGTGATGTAAGTAGTGCGTATATGCTCAGAGTATGTTACCTATCAAATTCACTCGGGTGTTACAAAAAGGTAACAAAAAATCGTCTTTGCCCAAACTCTACATATCATTAGCATTAGCTGATATAATTTGTATGAGAACTCCAATTTTTACGAATCTTGCTGTTCTTTCTTTGGCAAGTGATTCAGTTTGACGGGTGTCTCAGGGCACCTCGTTAGTTTTATACTACAACCTTATAATTATGTCGGAGAACTGATCTGATGATGTACCTACCTAGCTGAAGTGACTAAAGATAGGAACGCCATAAGGAAATGATGAAACCCTACGGGACCCGATTTTTCTATAAGTACATGTAAACTGCCCATAGAGAACAGATAAGTAAAGAACAGTAGTAAATTACCTATAGCGTGGTAGATACAAAGGGAAGCCTAATAGCTTAGCAACTTGATAAAGATGACATTGATCCTCACCTTTGTTTAAAGCCCCAAATGCAGTGGAATTAAGATAGAGGAAAGTCAAGTGGAAACGGTGAAGTATGAAGCGATAACTAGGTGTAAAGTTATATCACCTGTATCTAATGCTTGAGTCTAAATGCTATAACATGAATGAGTGCTGTGCATTACCCACTTGACCGTAATCTGTGTGTATTTATAGGATTTCTAGATCTATTTCAGATAGTGCACTATGTTACAGTCTGTTCATACCTACAGACATGCAGTTACGCCACGTTGGGGTAGGTATACAGTCTATTTATCTTCAGTTGCTATGATCCTGACACACGACTATCCTTCCTTCCGCTTTTAACACATTGTTTATGTACTAAAGAGAAAAACTAAAGGTTGCTTCATGTTCTTATATCAAAGCGGAGCGGGTCAGGAGCGATTCAGGTTGTATTATATCAGAAGACAACACAAGTATTATACACAGTAACACAGTATGCGCGGGTCAGGCGCCTTTTTCCCATATCTGACAACCCACCCGTCCCGTGCCCGCATATGTGAGGAATACATAGGACTTAATGAGTTTTCCGAGTCCGACATCATTCGCACCTGGGCACCGCCCAGGGGACATTTATGCGTAAACTGCATTCTCCCCACATAAAAAAAGCGTACTTTCTCTAAAACAAATTGATGTTATTAAATCCTAAGGAAAGGCCAAGTCATATATCAGAACCATAACAAGTGGAGAGAAATAGGCTCTGCCTACCCCGACGGGAACAAGTCGTGACTCTCTATATAGGTATGTATGTATATAGACGTCTGTATATATAGGTATATCGTGTAATGTATGTAGTCAAAATAGCGCAACGAGCTATGGAGAGGAGGGCTATGCTCGGGATTTCTCTGCAAGATCGTATTAGAAATGAGGAGACGAACGAAAGTTACCGACATAGCCCAGCGGATTAGCAAGTTGAAGTGGCAATGGGCAGGGCACATAGCAAGAAGAACTGATGGCCGATGGGACTTAAAGTTCTCGAATGATCTGTAAGGGATTGCAAGCCACTTGCAACCGGACTGGATGGAAATCTATGGGGGGAGGCCTATGTTCAGCTGTGGACATCCTATGATGATGATGATGTATATAGTGGGCAGACGTCTATAAAGTTTTAGGACACTTTAACTATAGTGTTTATCCAGAAGCTGCATTAATATGTATTATGTGCCTACCTACCTATCTATACAAGTCTGTTGAAGATTAAAATAATATCTAAACTCCCTACAAATAATTGCACTCACCTGTATACAGATGAAATACAGTTTTTTATTAGGGAACAAGCATATTATGGGCTATGGGATTAAAGATCACAATAAACATCATCTAAGCCATCTAAAATATTGCAGCAGGATTTTGACGGCCATTCACAAATCACATATAAATTTGTGAATTATTTCAGTAAAAAGAACTTCCTGAACTAAAAGACTTCTTTTTATCACGTCAATAGTTCATTTATAGATCTACTAGACTGCCCTAGCCCAGTATATAGCCAGATCTATTGCGTTTTATGTGACATTGTTAAGGTCCTCCCTAGTGCAGGTGTTCAGGCACAGGAGACATTTGTGTAGACGGAGTGGTTTTAACTAAAAGATATAGGTAGGTACCTTATTTAATTGCTATATGTATAATAGATACCTATGCAACTCAATTAATTTGGTAACAAGGCACCAAATTTTATGAATCCACAAGGAAGACTTAAAATATACTACAATTTTCTTTTTGGTTATCCTGAGAGTATTATCAAGTAGAAAACTTACAAATGAATAGATAATAACAAAGTTCAATGACCTTAACCTGCTACAATGCCAAAACATCAAGGGTCAAAGAACTTGTAAAGGTTAACCGTGAAAGAAGTTCTGTTAAAAGTTTATTACTTTTTGATGATTGTGTTAATCATAGTGCATGAATTTAGCTTTGTTATAATACCCAATGAGTAGAGATATTATCATAGTGTGACCTTATATTTTGCATTCTGAACCTATTAGCATAAATTATGATTCCACTACAACATGAATTAGAACCAATATTTTGATTGTGTTACGAATGTTAAGATAATAATCCAACTTTCTCATTATTGTATTATATAATATATGATACACGCCTTAGTGATAATTAATTTATTTCTTATACTTTTTGATTATTTAATTGCAAATTATGCACAGTGCAAAGAATAATAACAACTTTCTCCTTCTTAATGTAGAGTTTCAGACGTAATGCATTCCACTTACTTTTGTCATATTAACCTTTATTTAATTATGAAAAACATCATCATTGTCTCAGCCATTGGGATTCCACTGCTGAACATAAGCCTCCCCTATGAGAGGGTGGAGTACTATTCTAAGGTTAGTAACCTTTCGGCAATACAGAAAAACATGTTTGGCAATATATATTAAGAATATATATTAAGAATTATTACACCTCCTCATCACATCAATAAATTCTGACACACAATATTGAGATCAACTAGAACAAGTTCACACTGCCAAAAACTAACATTTGCCACAATAAAGCACTGGCTTTAAAACAGAATTTGAGTTTTTATGAATAAAAAGTGGACAGTACCCAAATTTCATTTTACTTCATGCTCGCATCAGCTGTTCCAGCCAGCTGTTTGACACAATGAGTCTGTTCACAACTAGTCAACTTGTTCACACACACTGCACTGAAAATGCAAAAATTTAAATATTGTTTACATTAAATGCACATCGATATGCGATTGACGGTGATCGACCGTCCGGTTTCTATGGAATGTGCTGGCGTACTAAGTTAGGTCGCAAGTCGCAAGTAAACATTTAACGCGACCCGCCCATCGAGTGACGCGATCGCGAGCCGCCTACGACTACGGCCCGCGCCCCGCGCACTCGTCACATGCTCGTCGTCCGCTGCCACCGAGTACAGTTTCTGCCAGACTCGCGTTCATTTGAGTGTGCGTCAGCGAAGGTTCACATTCTGCCCTCAGACTGCCGATAGCTGACACGAGTGCCCGCTCCGTGCGTCAACCCTTCCCCGCATGCCACACCACTCCAAAATAGATTAATAAATTAAAAGCATCCGCCTAATGACGTACCTGCAGCGGTCTTTAGATTCGCAATGGTCTGAATCGAGTCTCCTCTTTAGAGAGAACAGTTTGTCGAACAGTGCCATTACATCACACGTAACATTTCACGGCATTCTCATACTCCGATTTGAGTAACATATTGGTACGATTTCTTTTTTATTTCTCCAACTTCTAAAAACTTTATCACTTTCGATTCGATGTAAATAATCTGACAGATCACGTGCGAAAGTCATATGATTTGCCATAGACAATAGTTTTTACTTTTGTTGAAAGGTCAAGGTCAATGACAAGTAGGTTTCATACATTGTTGTCCTATAATATAAAGCCCCCCATACACAATACACAGTCGACGATTGCATCGATATCGATTCTATCTTTTTTTTATAATAGTGAGTGACACGACCAGTAAATCAGGTGCCTGATGGTAAGCATCATGATTGCCCATATATGATACAGTGCCACCTAGTGTTTTGAAATTCAAAATTATGCGCGGCACTGCACTGCGCCTGTCACCCTGAGATATTAGTTGTTGAAACTCGTCATGCCCAGTAATTTCGCTGGTAACATTGCCCCAATTACCCTTAAGAGGTTTGCTGATTATCAATAACCCTATATTTGAGGTTTCTTTGAGCCTTCCTACCACCTAAGTCTATTACATTATGTAGGGTCTGTGGTCTAGAGGGAATAATTCGGAGGCCCTGGATCGCATCTCACCATGTGGACTTTGGTAACGTGATGGCACGTTAAACTGTAGGTCCCGACTGTTTCCTGTAAGATAATATCTAGGAGGCGCATCATTAGGTCATGTCTGAAGCCTTGTAGGAATCGTGGTGACCTGAAAGCCTGACAATATGGGTTGTCCACATAATAACCTATATAAATTAACTCGAGCAGTGTAATTGGGGTAACCCGTTCTGTTAGAATATACATTCAAATTATTATCACATTTAATTACTATACAAAGTACCTATCATAAAAAGGTGCAGTAATACTTACGGATGTGCATCTACCCTTAAAATCTACCCGTCCGCTGCTGTTCTGCGTAGTTGGAAATTAGTGGCCTAAGTAAATTTTATGGCCTTGCACTGCTTGCGCTCCGTTGACACGATTCGATATTGCATGCGTTTTGTCGCAAGTGTATGGCGGACTTTAACTGTGATAGTGAAAACTGTACCTTGCCGTAATCTTATCGTAATTACTTATTTATATAATCACTATATTACCAAAAAATATCGAGGAACTGTTATTGCAAATAAACCTTAATTATGTAGACGAGACCATAGAGAATGTTGAAGAATAAAAACTAAATAGTGCTGTAACTGGCTTGTGACTGTCAAACTAAATTTTACAGCAACGTCATCATCAGCTGATTGCTGTCAAAATTGACAACAATCAGCTGTGACTGCATGACAATACAGCAGCAGCAGCCTGTGGCAGACTGTGACTGTGATGAATATATACAGAAAATTGCTCATCTCATTATGATCTCATTTTGCTTCAATATCTTCATTAACTGTTCTGTGCTTCTATTTAATTTTTTACTCTAAATTCATATAAATTTTACAAACATTTGAATTTGTAAGTATTTGCCAAGAGTGATCCAATGACTTCAAATATTGAACTGCTAAATAAATTGGAAGAGTTCAAGTCTGAGGTTATAGAAGCTCTATCAGAAATTGAAGAAAATGATATAACTAGCAAATCTGTGATACGTTGCTATCTATGCAACCCTAATTCGACTTATGCCGCTTCTCACATTCTAATTGGAGCTGTTTTTGATCGCATGAAGGAAAGAATAAACGTTGGAAGTTGGAAAGATGTGCCTCCATTCATAAGAAAGACTATAACCATAACGTCATATGTAAGACTTTTATCTCACATAAATTCTTGTAAAGAACTTACAGAAGATGACATCAGAAAAGCTTATAAGTTTATTGATTCAGGTATTATGTTTGGGTGGCCACTGGATGTTGTTCCTCAACTATTGCAGAACTGTGCTCTAGCACTGAATTCTACAGTTCACTCTTCAGATAACACTAACGAAAAGGAAATTTGTGAAAATATACCAATAGATATTGATGCAAAGCAATTCAATGCTACTCCATTAAAGGTCGTTGACTGCGTAAGCATGGAAGACTTTTACAAAAACTACATTTTAGCAGAAACACCTGTGGTCCTAGATAACTGTATAAACCACTGGCCGGCATTAACTAAATGGAAAAAAACAAGTTACCTAAAAAGTTTTGGTTTTAGAACAGTGGCTGTAGAAGTA
Organism: Hemistola chrysoprasaria; assembly: GCA_947063395.1. NCBI lineage: Eukaryota > Metazoa > Arthropoda > Insecta > Lepidoptera > Geometridae > Hemistola > Hemistola chrysoprasaria. Next base: position 13,101,009 of record OX346714.1, read on the forward strand.
GGTAGCATGTACACGGATGAAGATTGGACACAGAAGGTGATGACTTTGGGTGAATTTATAGATAAACATATAGAAACAGATACAGGCCCAAAAGGCTATGTCGCCCAGTACCAACTGTTTGACCAGTTACCAGATTTGAAGAAAGATATTCAAGTGCCCGATTACTGCTGTTTTACAGACGCAAATGAATCTGTGGATATAAATGCATGGTATGGCCCTAAAGGCACCGTTTCACCATTACACCATGACCCTAAAAGAAACTTACTAGCGCAAGTAGTAGGTGCAAAACAACTCTTTCTTTTCGCCCCAAAGGATACTCCAAATCTCTACCCTCATGAAGGAGAACTCCTAGATAATACTTCTAGAGTAGACCCTAGGACTCCTGATTTGAATGAATTCCCTAAATATAAAGATGCTACTCCTTACTTCTGTGTGTTGAAAGCTGGTCAGATGATATACATACCACCTAAATGGTGGCATTTTGTTGAATCACTATCTATAAGCTTCTCAGTTAGTTTTTGGTGGGAGTAAAGATAAATCTTTTGATATTTAAGAACTACTATGCCAATTTTATCAGTCATATTCTGTAACTAACATAAAATGTTAACATAACATTGCATTGACACGTTAGCGCCGTCATATGTACCAGAGACCCAAGGTACGGCTGGTGCGGCGGTGGGTTCTGCCGAGCAACGCAAGCGGACCAACCTCGGTAGCGGTTACATATTTGAACCGTTTGGAGTAGACTGGGACTGAGCTCACTGCATTTTCAAAAATCTATCTGAGCGCTTTGTCGAGGCGACGCGTGATGGAAAGGCTGGCGTTTATCTGGCCCAACATATAAGCATTGCTATTCAACGTGGCAATGACGCCAGTATCTTGGGTACGCTGCCATCTGCCAGTAGTTTAGAGCACTTGGATTTTTTTTGGGTTAACATGTCTGGCTGTGGATTTTCGAAGTGTTCTATGGCATAGTGTATTTAGTTAGGGTAGATAGTAAGTAGGTAACTCTATTGTGTACTGTTACAATCCCAAAAAAAAATCTTAAAAAAAATCATAATACATATAAACAAAAAACATAACTCATTATGTTTGTTTTTATGTTCTCAGAATATTATTGAGATAAGCCATCTGAAATCATGAGTTATTCAATTACAGTAAATAGTGAATATTTTTTACTAGTCTGCTGTTCCACTGGGAGGGTAAAGACCTTGCCCATTATGACATGAAATACCTTTAGATATTTGACCTTATTGTTGTAGAACCACCTATATGTATAAATTTTGAGTGAAGTAACATAACATAATCTATTTATTTACGAAAAGGTATATAAAGGTACTTATACATAGATAGATAGATTAACTCTTTATTATTACACTACAAACATGAAACCTTAAATTTAAATATACAATTATAGGAAATAATGTAACAATTGGCGGTCTTATCGCTAAGAGCGATCTCTTCCAGACAACCGTGCAGGAAGAGGAGAGTCAGTAAATCACATTTACATAAGTTGGATAGTGTATAAACACTTAATAAAAACTTACAACATCATGAATGTGATACTAGTATTAGGAAATGAAAGAGAACAGAGCCTATAAATTATAATTTATTTATCACTTATATTCACTATTTAATGCCCTGCCAATGATCATTCTTCTCACTTCTGATGTGCCGGCCCCTATTTCATAGAGCTTAGCGTCTCTCAGTATTCTACCTGTTGGGTAGTCATTGATGTATCCATTTCCTCCTGTGAAAAAAATTTAATTAAGTAGCTTCCTATTGTTAATAGTTTTTATGTTTTATATCTTTGTAAAATCAGTACAAAATCAGCAATAAATTTTAAATAATAATATTATTTGTGTGTTATTCATATATCGTTAATAAATAATTAAGAATTGTTCGAATTGCCTAGGCTCCAAAATACCTATTCAGTTAGTTCGGTTTTAGTTTCAGTTATGTATAGAGATAGACTAGCCCCGCGGTTTCACCCGCGTTGTCTTCGTTCCCGTGGGAATATCGGGAATAAAGTACCCTATATGTTATTCCAGGGTCTAAGCTACCTACATACCAAATTTCAGCCCAATCGGTTCTGTAGTTATGGCGTGAAAGAGTAACAAACATCCATCCATCCATCCTCACAAACTTTCACATTTATCATATTAGTAGGATTATAGATTTATTACTAGTACCTAATTGTAAGTTGTGTTCAGTTTGACTTGTAAATGGGTGCATTTATCAGTTAAACTGAACACAACTGCTGAATTGATGCTTTAAGGCACCCCTTAACCACACTACACTTTTTTAACATCTAGTTTTTCAGAGAACTAACCAAGAATCTGTATAGCGTCCAAGGCGACTTTCGTAGCTTTCTCAGCGCAGTATAGAATGACTCCGGCGCAGTCCTTACTGTTCACATGACCGGCGTCGCACGCCTGAGCCACGCTGTACAAGTAACTGCGGCATGCGCTTAGCGTTGTGTACATATCCGCCATTTTACCCTGGGAAATAGATCCTTATCTTAAATTTATATATAAAAAGGGTATAGACAGACGGACGGTCAGACAGACAAATATCCCACATCCACATTGTAGTGGTAGGCCTCTTTAGCAGGGGGCCGCCTGGGGAAGTACCACACCTTTGCCAATTATTCTTCTGCCAAGCAGTAATGTGCAAACATTACTATATTCCGGTCTGAAGGGCAATATGTTACCAGGGAAATTACTGGACATGATGAGTTTCAACAAATACCTAATATCTTAGGGTGACAGGCGCAGTGCGTGCGGCGCAGATTTTTGAATTTTAAAACACTGGGTGGCACTGTGTCTGATATGGGCAATCGTGATGCTTACCATCAGGCACCTGATTTGCTCGTCTTGTTACACACTATAATAAAAAAAAACATATTTGTTAATTTGGGAATAACAGTTTTGTTCAAGACTCGCCAAGATAAAACGACCGTACTGTACGGGCATCATAAACGCATAGTGAAAAGTGAAAAATGGATGAGTATTTTTATGATTTAAGATAAACGAATAATTCCGTAATAAGTAACATCGTTTTCATATAAATATTTTGGTTACGAAGAGTACCTACGCCAGTGAAGCTCTCAGTCTGCATGATTTTTTCAACGTGAATGTTGACGTGTAATAACGTGTATAGAAAATCTTAATAAATTATACATATCATAAGCCTTCCTCTTGAAACACTTGGTAGGTAGGTACAAAACACATCAAAAACCATTGCGAGTAAGCGGACTATCTCGGCGGCGTAGTGGGCGCAAGCTCGACTGCCGATCATGAGGCCCCGGGTTCGATCCCCGGGTCAGGCAAAGTTGTTAAATATTGAATTTTCTCATTAGGAATGATCTCAATAACTGCCTGGTCTAGAACTGTGCCTGATAGATGCAAATCGCTCCCAATACATGGAACCAATAACTTAGTCAGTAGTCTTGGATCTACCTCTGCCTACCCCTTCGGGAAAAAGGCGTTATTGTATGTTATGTTTAGCAGATAAACAGACTGCGTTTTTCGTACCTGTATAAGTTGAAACTCCCCAATATTCTGTCCAAATTGTTTCCTAGTATGAGCATAGTCGAAGGCGACATCTATAGCCGCCTGCATCAAACCAACCGGCCCGGCCGCTAACACTAACCGCTCTAAATCTAGACCAGACATTAGCACGTACACTCCTTTGTTCTCTTCGCCTAGGATGTTTTTAGCTGGGACCTGGAAGATCGAAATACAATACAAAAGTAATTTTTTTATGATAGTGAGTACATGACGAGCAAATCAAGTGCCTGATGGTAAGCATCATGATTGCCCATATCAGACACAGGGCCACCCAGTGTTTTATAATTTGAATTCTGCACGGCACTGCACTGCGCCTGTCACCCTGAGATATTAGTTGTTGAAACTCGTCATGCCCAATAATTTCGCTGGTAACATTGCCCTTCAGACCGGAACACAGTATTATGTGCAAACTTGGCGGATGAATAACTGGCAAGGGTGTTGTATATCCCGAGACGGCCCCCTGCAAAAGACCACCACTACCACTACAAAAGTATCTTCCCTCTCTCATCTGATGGGAGCCGTGAGACCCGGCAGAGACACATATTCGGAGAGTGAGCAGTAGCGCTCTCCGACACCATGTATTCCAACTACTGCGATCACCAAGCCGCACAAGCGTGCTGATTACGACAAATCCCCCCCATATGAATAGTTTATGGCGTTCTATGGGGGAGGGCTATGTTCAGCAGTTGACGTCTTCCGGCTGATAGATAGATAGATAATACTTTATTGCACACCACACTTATAGAACCAACACAAAGGATACAGAGAAACTATACTTCCTTAAATGTACAAGCGGCGGTCTGATGATTTATGTAAAAGTATCACGTTTTACTGTCACATAGAAGTTTGTTTAATTTTTGTTAATTATAACAAACGGCCTCAGCGGCGTAGTAGGTGAAAGCTCAAATGCCGATCACGAGGTCCAGGATTCCATCCCCAGGTCAGGCAGTGTTATTGAATTCCAATAGGAATTATATCTATTATCTATGACAGCCTGTAGTCTGGAATTGTGCCCGGTAGATGGCAATAGGCTCACCCCCTATTACATAGGATCTATAGCAAATTGGCGAAACATACGGGTGTACATTCAAGTCCACCTTACACCTCTGCCTACCCCTTCGGGTAAAAGGCGTGATTGTATGTTTCATACAAAAAATATCAAGGTCATTTGAGAAAATGTATAAAACATGAGCGGACTATTGTATCGTGAATTTTTAAATTCGTAGAACAATTATATTTGATTATTACGATGTACAGAACATGCCCTAACTGATTACCAGTAACCCTGTACATGACAAAAACAACTTACTTTACAATCTTCAAAGACCAATTCTCCAGTATCTGATCCCCTCATTCCAAACTTGTCAAGTTTCTGCGCTGTAGAGAAGCCAGGGAAGTCTTTTTCTATGAGAAATGCTGTAATGCCGTGCTGCGGTTTGCTTGTAAGGTCTGTTTTCGCGTATACCTGTAATTTTAAGGTCTAATAAATATATTATGTTTTTACTACCTGTGCCCCGCGTTTTCACCTGCGTGTAGTCATCGTTCCCGAGGGAATATCGAGATTATGAGTAACTTAAGTGTTATTCCAGCGTAAACTATCTACATATATACCAGATTTAATTCAACCTAATCGGTTCAGTAGTTTTATTGTGAAGAAGGAACAAACATAATAATAATGATAGTACACGCTTATTTTTTCTTATTTTACCGAAATTATAATTAAAGTGAGTAGGTACTTAACGTAAAAAATGAAATTTTGATATGTTATTAATTTTATGATTTTACAAAAACAACCATTTTTGGTTTGCCATGGTAGGGGACATAATAACAAAGTATCAAAACTACTTATAGGTACTACCTTCTTTCCCATATTAGGTAAGTTCCTAGATAACCTGCTTTTACGGCCTTATCACGGTAAGCCACCTTGATCTTCAGGTGAAAAAAACCTTGGATATTAGAGATTGAAAAATTCCTACCACCAAAACATCAGCAACAGGTCCGTTGGTAATCCAGAACTTGTTTCCATTAAGCACATAATAGTCTCCTTTCTTGTCAGCTCTTAGTTTCATGGAGACGACATCGCTGCCCGCGCCAGGTTCCGACATAGCGAGTGCGCCTATATGTTCGCCGCTAAAGAGCTGAGGATGTTAGAATATGCTTAGAATCACTCTCTTAGCCGTAAGACGTCTACTGCTGAACATGACCTATGCTCCCCATAGACTTAAATGGATATACGATCTATGAAAGATAGCAGGAACACGCTGGATGCAAGACTTTAATAGAATCACTATCATCATCAGCCGGAAGACGTCCTCTGCTGAACATGGCCTCCCTTATAGAACGCCATAAACTAGCCGTTATCACCACGCTTGGTAGGCGGCTTGGTAATAAAATACTTGTTAACTTTAATAGAATATTATAGCATAACTAAAAAATACCCTTTATTGAGAACAAAATTATTATTACAACTATGCCGCCTCAGGACGCATCCGAATCCTCTTGCTAGAGCACTCACAAGTAACTCGAATGCCACCAAACGGTTAAAGAGTGCCCACATTCTCGATGGCCTACTACATGGAGGAACAGAAACTAATGAGTCCGAGCCTCAATCAACAACAGCAATCACAACAAATCCGCTTATTGTTTGAAACTGATCTTGGATATCACCACGAAAAAAATAAAAAAATAAAATAAACTATGCCCCGTCGTTTCACCCGCGCAGTCAGCGTTCCCGTGGGAATATCAGGAAAAAAGTACCCCATGTGTTATTCCAGGGTCTAAGCTACCTACATACCGAATTTCAGGCTAATCGGTTACTGAACCGATTTATGGCGTGAAAGAGTAACAAACATCCATCCATCCATCCATTCTCATAAACTTTCGCATTTTTAATATTATTATGTAGGATTATTCCAAAGGCATCCCAATAAGCCCAAATCAGATCTTACTCGTACTATTAAAATACTTAGTAAAATATAGCATTAGGTAGGTATGTTATTTTCATCCTATTGCCTACTAAAGCCTTTCACTCACCTTTGGCAAATACTTCCTCTTTTGTTCATCATTACCATTTCTGTTGATCTGGTTTACGCATAAGTTCGAGTGAGCGCCGTAGGAGAGCCCGATGCTACCGCTCGCCCTGAAATAATCGTATTTTTTACCTATACATTATACATTACTATATATATTTTTGTAGTGGTAGACCTCCTTTGAAGGGGGCGGTCTGGGGAAGTACCACAACACCTTTGCCAGTTATTCATCCGCCAAGCAGTAATGTGCAAACATTACTGTGGTCCGGTCTAAAGGGCAATGTTACCAGTGAAATTACTGGGCATTAAGAGTTTCAACAACTAATATCAGAATTTAGAATTTTGTAACGCTGGGTGGCACTGTGTCTGAAATAGGCAATCGTGATGCTTGTCATCGGGCACCTGATTTGCTCGTCTTGTTACTCACTATCATAAAAAAAAATGATGAGACCCTCATCATTTTGAACAAATTCACTATGCATCCTACTCCAAATTCGCGATAAAAGCTAACTTTTCCATCTAAATGGGCACATAGATCCTTAGCATAGAAGAATTAGTTTTCACGATATCAGATTGGGCTTCAACGTAAAATTATTCAAAATACAAGGTAGGTATACCTACAACCCTCTGACAGAAATAATGCGACCATAAGAGAATATAAATGATGTCAGTTGATTACCAGCCACCCTTTACAGATATTGTAATTTTTTAAGGAATTAAAGTGGATAAGTTAGGTAGGTACCTTGACAGTTCTTCCATAATGACGCAATGATCCAAATATTGACCCCCTGAGCCGCCATAATCTGGATTTGCTGTTATTCCTGAAAAAATAAATCACTAGGACACAATTTAATAAGACAAGATTTTACAGTATGTGGACAGAAATATGGTCTCCTAAGAGTATCCGAAATGCAGGGGCAAAAAGTAGCAAATGCGATCAGCGTTAGGCAGCCTCGGATCTACTAATTTTTCGAACTGGGGCAGAAACTTGATAGTGGCGACCATCACTCTCCAGCGTTTGAGATAAATCATATTGTGTGGACTTGTGTAGCGCCTTTTTCTTACAGTTCGACGTAGAGCCAACAAGCTAGGTGCTTTGTGGAGCAAGTTTTTTTAGTTTTAATCATATTATAGGTACTTATGTATTATGATTTTGGCGCCCCCTTAAATCTGCCGCCCGGGGCCGATTTGCAAGTTTCAGATTGGGTCAACTAAGTTAATTTGTGTTCACTTTTTAATCCCACATTTATGATGCATTGAGGCATTTAGTATTTATAGTATTATTGTAATAGGATCTCTTACCTAATGTGCCAAGATGTCCAAGTTTTTTCCAAAACTCTCTGACTTCTTTGAAATTATTATCTCTATCTATTTCTGCTGCTTTCGGTGCCAGTTCCTTTTGTGCGAAATCAAACACTGTTTTTCTGAGCTGAAAGAAAAATGTGAAATTTTAAGCGTTAAGTATTTTAAATGATTTACAAATTAGTTTTTAATACATGTTATCTTACTGTCGACTGTAATTTACATTTGAAGAATAATTAATATACAGGTAATACTCATTACCTATATATTAATTATTCTTTAAAGGTATATTTATCTCCTCTACAAACATTTGTTAAAATACAATATTAAGAATTTTACCAAACTTTTTAAAGTATTTATTATCTACTAGCTGTGCCCCGCGGTTTCACCCGCGTAGACATCGTTCCCGTAGGAATATTTGGAAACAAAGTACCCTATGTGTTATTCAAGGGCCTATGCTATAGGCCCTTGAATATATATTTTTATAAGAATATTATCTCTACATACACATCACTTATGTGTAGAATACATTAAATTAATAAAAATAGGTAAACCTACTACCTACTTATTATATTTTTTTGTATTGTCTTAGGTAAGTATGATACCAAAACTTTACAAATAATATGACATAGGTATATTCCCTGCGAAAGAGCGCTTCTCCCTACTATTATAATTTATACTTCAATAAAGAAATAAGTTATCAGAAATATAACCAACTTAAATTGAGATCTCTAAGGTCAGTGCAAGCAAGAGAATGTATAATATATTATTACGTCAGGGATCAACGGTCTCACGGCTTATCAAGATACATAAAAACATGCGACATTCAACTCTAAACATATCGTAATAATGGTTCAAATTGGACTTACCTGTTGCTGTTCACTAGATAATCGAAAAACATGTTCATCGATAGGGTAATGTGACAAACATCGAGAATTTTTAGAGCATTGTAAAAGTTTTTTAACCGAAACCAACATTATTACAGTCCACTTACGAGTGCCTCTACCACAATACTGAGGAGGCTTGAGGCTAACAACTCATTATCTTTTAATTAAATGTATATGCATCTTATTACAATGGGTTAAGGATGTATTTTGCTTAGTTAATAACATTGTATGATAATTACGTAGGTAGTTTATATTTTTGATAGCGTTATCGGAATTGTTTTTGTGAAGGACCGAGTTAATTTGATTTTGCTACGTTTGATAAGATTATACTTTTGTTTATTACACATGCAATGGCGCCTGACGCATCTTCCTGAATGGCACATTGTATAGAAAATTCATAAATATAATCAAACCGAAATTGATAGACTGTATAGGGTCCGTAAGGGTAAGGTTTTTTTTTATGATAGTGAGTGTCAAGACGACCAAATCAGGTGCCTGATGGTAAGCATCATGATTGTCCATATCAGACACAGTGCCACCCTGTGTTTTAAAATTCAAAATTCTGCACGGCACTACACTGCGGCTGACACCCTGAGATATTAGTTATTGAAACTCATCATGCCCAGTAATTTCGCTGGTAACATTGCCCTTCAGACCGGAACACAGTAATGTTTGCACATTACTGCTTGGCGGATGAATAACTGGCAAAGGTGTGGTACTTCCCCAGGCGACCCCCTGCAAAAGAGGCCTACCACTACAAAACAGGTATTGTCATAGGAGGTCACAATTTCTTATCCCCCTGTTATTCCCACTTACATAATAATATGATCCATTGGGATTTATGGAACAATTAGTTAAAAATTAAAGTAACTTAATAATATCCCGTACGTTCTAATCAGGGGAAATTTCTAAAATAAACAACTATAGTTGCCTGTTACACTTACACTCTCTATTCACATTGTGCATGTTTTTTAATATCATGTACTACTTTTTTATTATTTATTATGCACCCAATAAAGAATATAACACTAATTATATATGCCGGGGCCTGGATGTAACACACTAAATCATATTATTCTAAAATAAAATACAAAACATTCTGACTATCATTTATTTGTATGAATCTATCAGCTTTACAAGCACCATAATTTTACAACAATTTTATAATAATTAAATTTATTTATAACGAATAAACTAACAATACGACCCATCACAATAGTTACTGTATATTAAATTAAACTTAATTAAAAAAATTAATACAAAAAAAAAAACATAAAATAAATTCATTTAGATTCAATAACGTAAATATATAAAACGTCGGACAAAAACAATATAACCGCAATTAAAAAGTATAAATTTGTTTACGGATGTCATAATTATTATGCATATTCGTAAATAAAAAATAATAATACGTTAACTTGAAAATAAATAACAAGACGGAATGTGTATTTGATACACAGAAAATAAACTTCATTATTACATAAGTAATTATATAAGTAATTTCATTAATTCTATATATTATTAGCGATTTAGAAACTCTGACATATGAATAAAATGAATAGACTAGCTTTGAAAATGCTTAGCTAAATAAGCTCCATTTGTAGTTTAGTGGGTGTTTATTCAGTTTATCTATTAGCTTTAATTTTCTGGGTTGGCTTCTTTTGGCTTCAAACGTCCAGTTATGTTCCAAGAAAATTAGGAACAAATGTCCATAAATAAGCAGTTATAGTATAGTATAATATAATGTATGTAGTTATATAATGTAGTGATATGTGAGAGACAAACTAAGACGAAATGAGTGCCGCCGCTAATTTTAAGAGCTTCCAAATTGCGCATGCTTGCGTCTATTCATTTTACTATGTTAGTGCAGTTTGTTTGTTTTGGGAATGTCAAGAATTAAAATTATAAGTTTTGCACATTATACGATTATGTACCTTACTATAAAGGTCAGCGCAGACAGAACGGGTCGGAAGTACGTAACATACATGGGTGGGAAGGAGTGTACCCAAAACTTCGTCCCATAGTAGGTACACCCACATTTCACCAGTATATTTTTGAGTCCCATTTAATAGGGTGAGCCTGATGCCATTTACTGGCCCAGAATCAGACTCCAGCTGCATTGCAAAAATTCCTGATGGAAAATACCAATACACTTTTTGCCTGACCTGGTGATTGAACCCGGGACCTCATGATCGGCAGTAGCGCTTGCTAATCACTACACCATCGATGCAGTTCTGTGTACGTTGACTTTAAATAATGTTTATCGCTCATGATCAATTATTAAGTATTATAATCTTGTAAACTACTATACCTTGTCTAATTTAACTTGATCAATGACAGCTGAACAAAAAACAATTTTTCGTCCATATAACCATAAATTAGATACATAAATGGTATCTAATCGGGTCATTTATTATTCAATTGATAAATTAAAAACCCTCTTTGAACTTAATATACGGAAAAAATAAATTTGTTTAGCTGTCATTGATTAAGCTATATTAAACAAACATTAATTTCTTAGGCCTTAGACTATGAAAAAAGATAGTGGATGAATAATTCAATATTTGCCTTTGGATAAGTTTTATAAGTTGAAGACAGTAAACGGACGGAAATTTCATTTACTTTAATAGAATGCCCAATTGATTTTAATAATCATAAATTATTTGGGGCAAATTATGAATTAGTCACCAACAAAAATGAGCATTATCGTGACAAAGTTTGAGTAGTTTTTGGAATAGCTGGTAATATGATATGCTGCTAAAAATAAACTACTAATTATTATGGAAGCATGTTAATTATTCTAATTTTAACGCTATTGTAAAATTGTGACAAATTTGAGAAAATGTGTGGCTATTTCGAGAACAGTACGAGAACATACGAGAATTTATAGTCGTTTTATTGATGGATATCATTCATGAATTTAAAAATAGGTTTTGATATATTTTTTATTTATTATTACTGATGATAATTTTACGTATTTTATAAATAGTGTCATTGAAGAGATATAAAAGGCAGGACGACTAAGTCACTACCCATCGAGTCTACAAGTCAGTAACAATATTTAATGCTTCGCGTTCGAGGGATCAGTAATAAACAATTAATTACTATATAAACATAGGTCTAGGCAATTATTTATTACAAAACAGATTAAGAGGTTACTTTGGTAACCTTTAGGCGGAGTTTCACCAACTAACTTTAAGAATAACTGCCTAGTTTACACAGTCACTGTCGAGTAACCGACTTGCAGTAACTCGCACCGTTTGGACGTAACTTTTTTATTATTATTTTTTATGATAGTGAGTAACAAGACGAGCAAATCAGGTCTACTGGCTAATCAGCAGCTCGCACTGTGTAAACTAGTCATATAACCTTCAAATCTCTGATGAGCAGTGAGTTTTACACGTTGCACGTAAGTCAACATTATATTTGACCTCATTTTAACATAATATTTTATATATTTATAGACTATGCAGTCTATTAGCTTGAAATACAATATGAATATACCGACCGCCGACGATGACTATAACCTCCATGGTAAAGTGATCGGTAAAGTGCCACCACGCGGAAATGTGCGGAATGTGCGGGTTCAATTTCCGCGCGTGGGTGCTTTTTTTTTTCCATATTCATATTGTATCTCATTTTAACAGTAGGTTTTTAATGAGTATTTAAGCAAATAAAATGTAAATAAAGTAAGTAGTGACTTTTTTAAATAGTGTTTTGTGTGTTTATTTTTCTTTGAATGATCTTTTCTTTGATTCTTTGCATGTTTCTTTGAATAAATTTATCTACATAATGAGGGTAGGATAGGAAGTTGAACTGCTGTCAAATGTCAAATGTTATTGATTGTCAATAGGCACCTATTTTAATAGTTGTTATAAGGTGCAATGTGTAATTTTGAAGGGATTTGACGACTAGAAGCATTAATTATTGCTTAAAGTTAATTTTTGTAAAATAGGTTTAGAAATTAAGTTTTTTAATTATATTAGGGCTTCTTTTATCAACTTTGAAAAAAAGAAAACAGAACCATGTATCATTCAAGAATAGACCATAACAATTAGGCAATAAGACAGAGAATACTTTATATGGGTTAGATAAATTATAGAATATTTAGTTGGTATCCATCTTGGATTTCAAAGATTGATAGTAATCAGCGAGTACTTTCCATGCGGTTGGGGCCATGAATCCTTTGGGTGGCTCTTTTCCTGCTTTTGCAAGACCTAAAAATAAAATAAAAATGACATACACATAACATCACGCTTTGTTACCCGAAGGGTTAGGCAGAGGTGTACCCATTCCTAGGACGATTTAACCACTGGACGCGAAATGTACATATTGAAGTATGAAAACACGTTCAACCGATTTTTGCGGGGGGAGGAGGATTTCACACATTGCTGACTTTTACGAAGATATACACACACTACCGTAATATTCGTATCCATGATTGCGCGCACACAAAGATTTACCTTTGTGTATTATATTGTTGCACTATTCTCGCATGTAGCATTGTCACTGTCTAAGAGCAAAACAACTGACAATTGCGATTAAAATGACAGAGAGAAAAATTGGGTACTTCCCACTTGATCCCCATCTCCTTGCCCACCACTAGTGACAACTGCAATTTTTATTTCTGAATATGTATTCCACTCGTGACATGTGGGAATTGCCTAAGATACATATATTGATTCTTACATCCTCAACTCGTATTACGGTAGATGTGATTAATTGAAAATTATCAATAATTATCGATCAATAATTATTTTCAATAAAACACATTTACCGTAGCATATTACATATATATACGTACTTGACAAAATATTATAATGATGCAATTAATGACGGTATAATAATATTATGAATTTATAACGTGTAATATTATGTGATTTAGAAACATATTCTAAAAATATTTTTTTTATTTTGTCCTACTTGCCACCATTAGTGACCTAGAAAAAAGTCCCAGTGTTGACCAAAAAGGTGTGGACAGCGAGAAGTACCCGTAAAATTATGTCACCTACACTAGTGCTTGACATAGTCGATAAATTGCTATCGAGGACGAATGAAAGAACAACGAGTTTATGATAGTCTGACAATAAATATTCAAATACGATTTTGAAAATACGGTTTTTTTTTATATGGGTTGGCCGAGCTGTTGATGAAACCAGATGATAGCTTGTCAGACGCGGATACTATTACTATTTAGTGCTACTATTAAGTTGCTGATAAGCTTATCCCCGCCATTCAGTAGGCTTGATTTTGCCTTTTAGTTAATATTAGGTCCTTACATATGAAATTGGCATTTTGTACGGGAGGAATATATAAAAGTAATTTTTTTTTTGTAAAATATATTTAATTAATCAAAGTATGCACCGTTGTTATCTATGCATTTTGGCCATCTCATGGGTAGTTCATGAATCCCTTTACTAAAAAAACCATGGGGGCGAGTATCAATAAACTCTTTGAAAGCGGTTTGGACTACCACATCGGAGTTGAATTTTTTTCCTTGTAAGAAGTTGTACAAATACCGGAAAAAATGGTAATCTGTTGTAGCGAGGTCCGAAGAGTACGGTGGATGTCGCAGACATTCCAATTTTAGCTCATCTAACTTAGTGGTTGTTTGTTGTGCAGTTTAGTCAAACGCTCTAGGCCACTGCTGCTTCACGACAACGCAAGACGTGTGGTCTTGCGTTGTCGTGAAGCAGCAGTGGCCTAGAGCGTTTGACTAATCTCGGTTGTTTAGCAGCTAGTTCTTCCTTCATGGTTTGCAGTTGCTGATAATAGATATCTGCCGTAATCGTTTGGCCAGATTTTAGAAAGCTGTAGTGAACGACACCGGCGCTAGTCCACCAAACACGCACAAGTATCTTTTTCTGAGTCAATTTTCGTTTAGGGGAAGATTTGGCTGGGACTCCAGGGTTCAGCCATTGCGACAAGCGCTTCTGTTTATCGTACAGTATCCACTTTTCATCACAAGTAATGATTCGATTTAAAATCCCTTCATTATTGTGTCGGTTGAGAAAAGTAACACAGCAGTCGACGCGTGTTTGCGATTCACTCAATTCATGAGGTATACCCATCGTTCAAATTTTTTTACTTTCCCGATTTGCTTCAAGTGTATTAATACAGTTTTATCGATATATGTCATTTATTTTTATCGATATTATTATACCTACCTAAAACATTGTCAAGCCCTAGTAAATTTGACTTTGACGTAAATAATCCAGGTAATTTAGATAGGTGTATTTTGTTCGTGGTGTATAATACTTCATGACCGTTTATTAAATATAGTCGGATTAAGTTGGATATATTTTTTCAATTAATATTAATTTTTGGTATAAATAGCTGTATTAATAAAGAAAAATTAAACTTACAAGTGAAAAGAAACATTAGTTGCTCGACCACTATAACTTTTACACCATTTAACTGCACGTTTCGTCATTTTTTTAAATATGTTTTTCTCCCGATGGTGTACGAACGACTGCGACAGTAAAACTACAACGATGTCCGATGTTTCATGGTATTAACCTGCGGGGTATTAGGCGAGAACGGAAAGAAGGCGCGTCCAGTGGTTAATTCGTTCAAGACCCATTCCCATACTAAGTACATTTCATCTGGAGACCTAGCATGACACGGAGATTAACTAGTTTTTCCCGTTCTTAGGGGGTCCGTACCTCAAAACGAAAAAAGGACCCTTATAAAATCACTTCGTTGGCCGTCTGTCAAGACCCTTTACCTCGGAAACGCATTGAGGTATTAAGTTGAAACTTATATCAACAACTCAGGTCTGCGGTCCCTTGGTGCTGTAAAAAAAATCTAACTTTTTTATGATAGTGAGTGACAAGACAAGCAAATCAGGTGCCCGATGGTAAGCATCATGATTGCCCATATCAGACACAGCGCCACCCAGTGTTTTAAAATTCTAAATTCTGCACGGCACTGCACTGCGCCTGTCACCCTGAGATATGAGTTGTTGAATCTCATGATGCCCAGTAATTTCGCTGGTAACATTGCCCTTCAGACCGGAACACAGTAATGTATGCACATTACTGCTTGGCGGATGAATAACTGGCAAAGGTGTGGTACTTCCCCAGGCAGCCCCCTGCTTAAGAGGCCTACCACTGCTTCAACTCATTCAAAAGATACGGCCATTTTATTGCACATTTCCATAATTTGCACTACGGTTTAAAAACTTCAAGGGTTGCCCTAGCATCATGAAATTTGGTAAAAAGCAAGATCTTATCGCAATCAAATGGGAAGTCAATATTTTTTTACGAATTACGAAAACTTTTCTTTTACAAGCGGTTATGGTTGACAGTGCCGTGGTTGCCGTGGAGTTACCGGCTTTAGAATAGTGCTCCACCCTCTCTACCCGTGGTTGCCGTGTCGGCCGGCTAAGGGTTAACAGATCCAGAGGACGGGCAGCAGCGTCCTCTGCAACAAACCATCGAACTGCGCTCGACAACCCGCCTGCCAAGCGTGTCGAGTATTGGCAAAAACCCCCCCTTTATGTGGGAGGCCTATGTTCAGTAGTGGATTACCAACGGCTGATATGATGATGGTTGACAGGTAGATTACTTAAGGGAGTGCCTTAAGTACTACTCAGTTTTGTTTGTTTTATAGGGAGAAGAAGACGTCATCTCTTACAGCATTACCCACTCTAGTTAGTATAGGCACAGAACAGATAATAATACTACGTATAGAATGGACACTGTCATCCGCCCACCAATCGGGCCTTCCTCACCCCGCGAGCGAGATTGAGCTCTCCACGAGCCCCGCTTCTATGGGAAATCACCTCACGCACACTTGAACGTGTACAGAACTCCATGTGTGCAGTGTCTGTGTAGTAGGTAATTATAGAAGGCGGCTTTTAAGGAAATAGAGATATATCTCTCACCTCTCATTCTAGTTCCAGAAATGAAGTCGAAATCTTCTTTCCTCGTAGGATCAAAAAACGCCATCTTGCCGACTGACGTATCGTATGCGGCCACACGGAATGGGATAATCTGGAGGGTTAAAAGAAATATATTTTTTTTATGATAGTGAGTAACAAGACGAGCAAATTAGGTGCCTGATGGTAAGCATCATGATTGATATCAGACACAGTGCCACCCAGTGTTTTAAAATAAAAAATTCTGCGCGGCACTGCACTGCGTCTGTCACCCTGAATAAATATTAGTTGTTGGAACTCGTCATGCCCAGTAATTTCGCTGGCAACATTTCCCTTCAGTCCGGAACACAGTAATGTTTGCACATTACTGTTTGGCGAATGAATAACTGGCAAAGGTGTGGCAAAGGATGAATAACTGGCAAAAAAGTATAAATTAATCGGCGATAATGAGAGGGCTATTATGTTTAGGGATATTATTGCGAATTATATTCTCTACGCAGTAATATAATATATAGGATAGATAGTGTTAGATTTTCCGGACCCAGCTTCCTTGGATCCCAAACCCGTTTCCTTTCTTAATTATCCTAGTTGAATATTTGTATGTTCATAGTAAATAGTGAAGTGATAAGTAAGGCTCCGTGTGGCGGGTCGAAGAGATCTCCTACACTATGCAGTGATTGTCTCTATATAGAGTAGTGATACCTCGAGGTTGTGCAGTCCAGGCGCGCGTGTGAGCAGTAAGGCTCCGTGTCGCGGGTCGTAGAGATCTCCTCCGCCGGAGGGGTGAGGCAAGCCGGCCGGGTCGCGACCCACTATGTAATGGTTTGCGCCTGCATTCATGCGACATTTCGCGTGCCATTGTACCTATGACAAAACATTTATTATAGATGTATCATACGTAGAAATTCGCCGTCTCACTTAGAAGACGTTGGTATACGAATGGCCAAGCTTAAGTGGACATTTAATTAACATAAAGAGGACACTTTGGCCAGCTGGGTTGAAAACAGGTGGACCATGGCTGTGACAGTTTGGGAGAGAATTAGAAGTAGAAAAACCTCTCATGTTCACGCTTCTCGGACGGTCTCGAGTTTCTCGACAAGAGATTCCTTAAATTACCAATCAACGCAGATAGGTGAGACCTTAATTATATAAAAAAACTTAAGTAAAAACACAAACTCTATATTTATTATTAAACTCTAATAAGAGAAATATCTGGATGTCATTCTTATTTGGGGTCTAATTATATTTTAGGGCACAATTCTTAGCCGTGGTATAATTCTAAACACTACATTATCGCTTACGATTTGTGAATAATTTTATTTTAGTCGCGTTAAACCTTTTTATAAGAAATTGTAGAGGGGCAGTCGTAAGGTCGTGTCGTAAGGTCGTGTTGGAGGCCTAGGCTAATCTTGGCGACCTGAAACTCTGATAATATGGGTTGTCCACATAACCCATATGAATTTAATCGAGCAGTGTAATTGGGGGTTACCCCAACGTAAGGCTAACAAAAGCCGTTAAGTTCTCGAATGGAGACCACGGACTGTAAGCGCAGCGCAGACGATCTGATAAGGACGGCAGGAGCACGCTGGATGCAGGCCGCTTACAACCGGACTTGATGGAAATCTAAGGGGGAGGTTAACAAAAGAACGGGTTACCGTTCTATTCAGAGTATAAATTCAAACTATCATCATTATTATTATAACGTGTAACATGTTGCAAAAAGGTGTACTTAAGGGTGTGCATCTCACCGTCAACCTAAACAACTTGCGACTCCTATAAAAACGATTTCCCATACAAAATTCGAATCTTAAAAGTCGATTTTTTTATCGCGAATTTTGCAATTCTTTCTTTGCAAAGTTGTTCAGTTCGATGGGCAAATGCACCTCCTTACGTTACCACACCTTTTTGTACAAGAAAGTAATTGTATAAGATGATAGAGTTTACCTCAGTGGGGCCAGCGTACATCATGGGCGATGGGAATATAGCGAGCACGGTGGCGTTAGGATCGAGAACACGTTCATTAAGGACCGCCTTGTGTTGACGCATACGAGTCTCCAATGGAACGTCATCGTCTTTCGTCCAACCACCTGCAAAACAATATTATGTTAGTATTAATTGCCCCGCGATTTGACACGCGTAGACATCGTTCCCATGGGAATATCGGGGATAAAAAACGCCTTTGTGTTATTCCAGGGTCTAAACTATCTACATACCGAATTTCTGACTAATCGACCCAGTAGTTTTGGCATGAAAGAGTAACAAACATCTAAAGAAAGGATGCTCACAAACTTTCGCATATTTATATTATTAAATTATTAGTAGTATACAATGCATTATTAAGTATTAAATACTTAACCGAGTGCAATTACTCGTTAATCTTAGCAACTTGCAAAAGAACTGCAAAATTTGCAAAAACAATTGTTGACTGCCCATACTTTGTCGATCAGCTGAACAATTTCTACATCTTTTCAGAGATCCGTACCTTAAAAGGAAACAAAGAACCCTTATAGGATCACTTCGTCGTCCGTCTGTCTATCTTATTTATTTTAATACATTGTGTATTCGGATTGAGCGATGCAAGTCAACGCTCTAGATTGATTTATTTTTTCTGGGTGGCCATACAAAGTAACAGCATTTCTGTCATCACCAGCTCAGCCCCGCGGTTTAATACGCTCAATCCATTGACTCGAAAGCTTTAACGTGAAGAGATATCAAACATACACACATATACATTCGAAGGAAGTAACACTTTTTGATACAAAGAAGTAATATTGAATGTTCGAAACTGAATTTAATTATACTTAATTTTAAAAACATGCTGTGATTTTTAATAATTTCGGTATTACGTTTGTATGAGGAATTAGTCGGTTGCCAGCCTCTTAAGTAAAGTGATCACGTCGGGGTCACCAATATACGGGTTATATATAGATAAATGGATCACTGATATATAGTATAGACAGGATAGTCTATAGTCCAGTGTGTCATGCCTATAATAATGTCCTAATGAACACAAGAGTAAGACACAACTCCGTATTCTTTAATCTCCGTTTATTCGCAATATAATAGTAAATGCCTACGCGTGGAGCCGTGCGCGACTGCTTGATATAATTCATTGCAACCGCATCGATAACTATTGTACAATCTGTGTCCCTACAGAAGCTGTCACTACAATACAAAAATAAGTAGCACAAAGTATTCATACCCAGAGGATGCAGCAGTAGTACAGGTTTCTTATAGCCCCTTTCAGTGAGCTGCCGATGTGTGTCTTGCATTAGCAGAGCGTGGCCGTTGTGAATCGGATTACGTAACTGAAAACATATATCATCATAATATCAAACATGCAGCAAATAAATTAATAGTTGATTTTTACACAAGGGGATAAAGACACCCATTAGATACGAGGTAGTTTTACTCCCGAGCTTAAGCGAGGGAACAAATAGATACCGAGTTATAATAGGATCTAGCGCCGAGTGTAATACACTCTACTATTCACTACGATTGGGAGGAAATAAAATTATCAATTTCAACAAAACATTTTGGTTAACATTCTACATGTGCGACCCCAAAAAAATATAATTTAGTTGGTAACAGACTTAGGAGTTGAAAAGTTATTTTAGCCCAGCTCTGGTACGATGGTAACGATGACTGACTTTTTGATTAATACTTCGCGTGTTGAACACATAATATTTTACTGCCAAAATGGTACTTAAATGAGCTTATACTTTATTATTAAAAAAAAACTGATTATTAATTTCCTCAGCAAACGCTCTCATTTGACACCCATATCCATGGTAGTGTACAATAAAAATATCCAGTCCACCATCTTGTGCGTTCTATATTGCGCCAATGACGTCACTTAGCTATACATGCATTGTTATTCAAACTAAACGTGTAAGCAAAATATCATCTCAATCGGTTGCGGATACCGTTTTAAAATTCATTACCTGGAAGGCGAAAACTGCATCAGCACCCATCTCTTTAAACTTAGCCCTGAGTTCGTTAGGTGTAAGCCTGTAGGAGTCCAGTCCATCATTCCAGCGTATACGTTCAAATACTTCGAGGTTGCCGCCCACTAGCCAGTCGCCCGAGTCTTTTATCATCTGGAATAATATAATAAAATATGGATACAAATTCCTTGTTAAAATTGTTGGCGCATGCGACAGGATTACAGATAAAAGCGGTTTGATGAAATTTTAATAAAATGCGAAAAATACTAAATTTCAAACATTTTTTCGCATTCAATAACAGATTGTTTGCTGTGAACCATCTGGATATACTTGCTAAAGTATTATTAACATGTACTAGTGAAGTATCCTTCCTATCAAGTTTAAAAATCAATGACGTATCGTCGGCAAATAGAACTATATCTGCTAGACCGTGTAATAATAAACGCCAGCAATGCCTACGAAGCAAAGCATCTTCGGTACATTGCCATCTGATAGTGGTTTGGTA
The DNA here is from genome assembly GCA_947063395.1 of Hemistola chrysoprasaria. NCBI lineage: Eukaryota > Metazoa > Arthropoda > Insecta > Lepidoptera > Geometridae > Hemistola > Hemistola chrysoprasaria. The sequence continues at coordinate 13,122,133 of OX346714.1, forward strand.
CATTTCGATTTTCTAAAGGCTGCCATATAGTTATCCTGATAAAAATTCGACTTACCTTTATATAAGGATGTCCCGTATGATAAATCCCGAACTGCCTACAACACCTCTCTTCCTTCCTGTGGGGGTAAAACTCCGGTGCCCTCAACACGGCGATCGGTCTATTGTTATAAGTTAAAGCGATCGCTTCGGAACCAGTCAGCCTGTCCTTAGTCTCTGTATCAACTGGCAACACTACTGGGATCGATTGGTTGATTATTGAACCGTCGGGGAGAGTGAGGCAGTTGGAGTGAAGCGCCTGGAATATTTTTTAAATTTATCACCATGGTTTATTTGTAGTGGATTTGTAGTGGTAGTGGATTTGTAGTAGGCCTCTTTTGCAGGGGGCCGCCTGGGGAAGTACCACACCTTTGCCAGTTATTCATCCGCCAAGCAGTAATGTGCAAACATTACTGTGTTCCAGTTTGAAGGGCGATGTTATCAGCGAAAGTACTGGGCATGACGAGTTTCAACAACTAATATATCGGGGTGACAGGTGCAGTGCAGTGCCACGCAGAATTTTGAATATTAAAACACTGGGTGGCACTGTGTTTGATATGGGCAATCATGACGCTTACCATCAGGCACCTGATTTGCTCGTCTTGTCACTCACTATCTTAAAAAAATCCTAAAAAGTAACCTCAAAGGACGAGCAAGTATGAAGAATGTGGTGAAAGTGGAAGCGAAAGTCATGTGTCAGGATCGCAACAAGTGGAGAGAAATTGTCTCTGCATACCTAACGGAATCAAGGCGTGAAGTATGTATGTATTAATTAGCTATTTCCCTCTGAAGGTTTATAAAATATCCGGTCAGGGCAACATTAGGTAGAAATTGTTGTAACTACCACGCAAATAGTTCTGCGACTACTTCGGACCGTATTTCACGGATTCGGATCGGATTCATTTCGGACGTAGTCCGAAACCGCTTAAATATAGCATAAAGCCAATATAGGTACAAACGCGGAAAGCGAGTTTCATAAACTTAGAGATTATCAGCAGTTATTAGCCGGTCTGTAATAAACACAAAATATGTAATAATTCTAGTCATACTTACTTGCAGATATTCGTGTTCCCTCATAAAACCTTTGAGTGGATAAGCCCAGCCTTCTGATAATACCTGAAACAGAAGTCATTATTGAAAAGCCGATACAAGTATATGAAGAACCTATTAAAACGTATTGTATCGAAAAACTAAATTTCTACATAATAACCATCGTGTACTCTTGTAGGTTCCAAACAAATAATGGAAGGTAAAATGGCAATCAAAACCAAATTAAGAGTTTCTGGTCTGCTCGTAGACATCTACATAAAATGAACGATAGAAACTGATCAAGATTACTATATTGGGCATAGTCTACTAAATCTAAATGTTGAAATACAAATAAACTTGAACCGTCAAAATGCCCTTAAAATATTTGAATTAAATAAAAACATACAATAAAGTCGGATATGCCCAACAAAAAGGTTAAAGAATAAATTTAGCCTATCAAATCTAATAATTTTGCCTTGTTTGAAGGATTTTTTTAAAATTTAGTGATAAAAAATTGTACATCTTGTGATAAAATTCATAGTTTCATGGTTTTACGCAAAGTTATTTCAGCTTGAAAAATTGCTTAAAAAGATGAAACGTCAAACGGTACTTCTTAGATTTGATGGGCTGTAGTTGATATAGATTTAGTGGAAACTAGGGTAATTTCCGTGGCTTTGTTCCCGTGCCAGTTTCGGGAATCCCTTTTTTAATCTTTGTCTACATCATTAATGAAACATCTGTGCAAAATTTCAGCTCTTTAGGTCCAGTGGTTGGGGCTGGTCTTTGATGAGTGAGTGTGTCAGTTAGTCAGTCAATCAGTCAGAACTTTGATTTTAAGGTCTAAACTATCTACGTACCGAATTTCAGCCCAATCGGTTTAGTAGTTATGGCGTGAAAGTTACAAATATCCATCCATCCTCACAAACTTTCGTAGGACTTTGTCGATATTGAGTATACAAGCAGTTATTTTTAACTATGTACATTTGCCATTTAATTTATTCTTACCTGAACCCATTGTAGGTCAAGCTCAGAGAGTTCAATCTGAGGCAGCCGTCGAGCTTCCTCAACGGCGCTGGTCAGCCTGTTGCCGTATATGAACAACTCTTCGACGCCCGCATTCTTCTCTTCGAAGCATGGGATTATGCCCTGAAGCAATGGAATAGTACATTATGCAAAGGCCGCGAAATAGGAAAATGCCATGTCCGCCGTGGCATATATTATAGTGCTTTTCTCAATAGAATGCAGGGAAATAAGTCATAATGTTTTCTTTTGACTTCGCTGGAAGCAGGTTTTCTATTGCCAGTTTGGCTTATAATTTTAAATCTAGTGGAGTACAATCAATCTCCATTTCACTCTCTGAACCGTTGGAACTCACTTTAACGCCGTTTCATACAAAATTGCTGAAGCGTTGTAATGTTCCAAATAAAAAAACGCTCCAGCAATGGATTTTATTTTCTTTGTCCGTAAATTCGATACTTCGCGTGTTCTTTTTCGAAATTAATGACAATATTTCCATGTACGTTTGAGATAATTATCATAACTACCTATTTTGTATTTTTATAGACTAAAGCGAAAGCGTTCTATTCGTCGTAGAGCGTTGTCACTTTCGCACGACCCATCTACTCAGCAACGGTTGCAACTAAAATTATTTAGTCAGAATCAGGTTCCCAAAGACCTTGAATTCAATCATTAGATAAATGTTGTTTGAATTAAATCACAAAGCACCAATAAAATTAAAAAATTAATGATCATTTCCTGATCACATTGTGTTTTCAAATCATGAGTGTTATTGTTATATAAGTTTCCTTGATTTTTTTGCTACTGCAAGGGCATTCGTGAAGAAAAAGGCGATTACTACTTCAATTTGTAAGGCTTTGCGATTGATTGGGTAGTGTTTTGAATGCTGAACAAATCTCATGTGTTTAATGGCGGCAATTGGTTTCACGAGTTGGGGAAATAGTTAGGTGTTAATGCGCCACGATTTTATGATAATATTATTGTTATCGTTATAATTAAAACGATAAATTGGTTGTTTTAATTAATGCGAGTGACCTATTATATAAAAAATTCGTAACTTTGCCAAAATTCATGAGTGTTGTGGTGGTTTCGACACGATGTTTTAGATTTTGGTCCACTGTGAACTGCTACTAAAGAATATTAGGGATCATCTTCCATATCGAGATAGGGAGCATCTAGAACATACTTATTTTCAGCAATACAACACAATTAGCTGACAATTGACAATAGGGATGACCGTGCGTGGTAAATAAAAAAATGACGATTTTGACAGGACAAAAACGTAAACATAAATCCCGATTATTTTGTTATTTAAATTCATCATCATTGGCCTTAATCAAATCAAAATCATTTATTTTGGAGATAATTGCGAATGTACACAAAGGCGAAAGAAACGATGGTGCCTGCAATAGTCGTGTGGCAAACACCAAAGCCCCTCTCCAGATTTAATGAGGCAATTTGACAATCACAAAAATAAAGTCTTATTTATCTTAGATTGGTGGATGCTCCCCAATTACACTGTACAGGAATTAGAATTTTAATGTCTATGACACGACTCAAACTGTGTTCGTGGATTGTATTAAGCTTTGATAACTAAACAAGCCAATTCTGGATTGGGAAGGTTATGCACACTGGGAGCAGATGTGTGTTGCAACTGATGGAGTTCTGTCGCGGTTGTGCCGTTTTGGTCTTTTCTCAGAGATTTTGTCGAACCAAGCTCTATACCGTCCTTTATGAGTTTACACCATTGGATTATATCTTCCGCGAGCTCTTCCCAAACGCCATGTACCACGCCAAACAACGGTCATCGCACACTCTTCGCATCCGCTACAGCACCAAGTATGACCTTCCAAGGAAGACGCGAATGGTCCATGCGATGCACATACCCCAACCAACATTACACTTAGAGTAATCCCGCGACTTTGCTTACGTGGTTTTCAAGAATTCTAGGTCCAATTATCAGGTAAGCGTCCATGAGTCAGTCAGTCAGGACATTGATTTTAATGGTTATGTATAGAGAATGATCTATAATTATGCTCACATTTGATTCAAGTAACCGCACAACTTGCATCGTCGACTCCTGTATCGAATGACCGACGGTTTGCACCACCAGTTCTGGGGATTCCGGTCTTTCATACACTTGAGTGATGCCTGTGAAACCCTGAAACAAATATATAACATAACATCACACCTTCGCCAAAGGGTTAGGCAGTGGTGTACCCATCATCAAAACTGTGTGGCCACACTGCACCAGTTATATCTTTTAGGTCCCAAAGGGGGCAAACCTATCCGACATCTATCAGTCACAAATCCAGTTACTGAGAAAAATCCATATGGAAAAAATCCAATAATATATTTTGCCTAACCTGGGAATCGAACCAATGCCCTGGTGCTTGGCAGAAAAGCTTGCAATCGCTACACCATCGAGGCAGTGAGACAAAAAATACATAATATGGTTATTTATAAAGCATAGTATATAAAAAAATGCTAAGATATTCAAGACTAGCTGCGTTCTGCGGCATCACCTACGTAGACATCGATCCCGGTGGAAACATTGAGATAAAAGTACACCCACCCTGTCCTTTTCTATAAGGAATTCTATGGATAAATATGATTAAAATGTCGTGCTCAGTGCGATAAGACCGCCGGTTGTTAACCGTGATACCTATGAATTGTTTTTGTAACATTGCGATTTTCTATTTATTTTTGTATACAATAAATAGAGTATAATTCTATTCTATTCCATCTCTATACCAAAATTCATCAAAATTGGTCCAGCGGTTTATGCGTCAAAGTGAAAGAGACAGACACAGATAGACAGAGTTACTATTGTATTCATAACAAAAGTATGTATGTATTGACAAAATTTGTAGAACTGAAAAGTTGAATTAAATTATTAATTTTTTTTTTATGCCATAGGTGGCAAACAAGTAGAAGGGACGCCTGATGGTGAGCGGTTACCGCCGCCTATGGATACTTACAATACCAGGGGTATTGCCAGCATGTTGCCGACCCTTCAAGACTCTATTCACCCTCCTTTTGTAGAGCCCCATGTTGTAGCTCAACGGGAATACAGCAGCAGGGAGATCATTCCACAGTTAATTAAGAATACTGATTACAGTATCCTTCAAATATATGTTACTGGCACACAAAACCGTGGGAAGTGTAAAAAGAATATAAAAATACAATAATTATAGGTACAATATTTATTCGTACCTTTATTTGTCCGTCTCTCGCTTTCTTATAAAGGCCTTTTGTGTCTCTCTGTTCACATACTTCTAGAGGTGTGTCGATGAAAATCTCAAAGAACGGCAGTTCCGAATCGGTGTGAACTCTGCGCGCCACTTCACGGTCCTGCGAAAAATCAACAATGGAGAAAGTGTCTTTAAATAATTAAAGAAGTTAATTAATCACCATCATTTACTATTGTTTCGTTTTAATAATAAAATCACTCGTCAGCAGTCTAGTTTTATTGTGTGAATTTGAAATTCTAGAAATATTGTAAACGCTTCTTTATAATATAAACCATTATTGCATTTAAATGGGAAAGTTCATTGTGCTAGGGTTTATTGGCATAATGTAATGATAATAAATGTTTTACAAGACTATAAAGGTAATTAACCTATGATATCATTCAACAGAACTGATATTAAATTAAATCTAGGCCACTGGAGTAAAAGATAAGGGTGTTGACTGTTGGTTTCTTTTTCTTTAAATATAATACTGAGCTATCTTAAGCCTATCACACGCAGCGATTTATAGCTAATATTTTCCGCCAGCGAAAGTTAGCTTCGTTTGAGCGTAAACGAGTGAAATATTGATAAACGAAAAATAGCTCCTATAACATTTAGCATATTCCATTTAATAGCTGCTAGTAATCGCAATCAGAAAATTGTTAAAATAGTAATTATAAATTTCTGCGCTAGCTTTAAAAGGGTTATTTGGAACGACTTTCGTAGAGCCAACCCTGAATTCGCTGAAAATATTGTTTTACACTACACAGGACGTGTAGTGAGTGTTCATCTTGTAGGAGAGCGTCCTCTGCCTTCCTTACCCTCTACACAGCCAGTGACGATAAGCTTTTCCAGGCTATTAGGTCTTTTGTGACTGTGTGCCCAAAAAATTTTAGGACCGACAGACAGTTTGTTGAGAGCCGTGCTTCTATATGAAGTTCTGTGAGGATTGATTAGTTTGTGCGACGTTCCGTCCAGGATTTTCTAAGCATTCTGCGCTAGCACCACATTTCGAACGCGTCAAACCTCGTGCGCAAGGGGTTTTAATGCTAAAAAAAACCTATGGAATAGCAAATTTTTGTTATGCGATTTCAGAGTTGACTATATAGTGAAAATTGTACTAAATTTTAAAGTCAATGACCCTCTTATAGTAAACTAACTGATAACAAAATTAATACCCGTACATTATCTATGTCTTTAAGTATCGGTTTGGACTTTGGTCGTTATAGGTACTAATTTTTCACAACGGCCGGCATTTATGATTCGCTTTCTTTTGTTAGCAAATAATCGTCTATTCGATAGTAACGCTATTTGTGTCACACAATACGGTGTTATGTATTAATTTACTTTGTCGCACCGGTTCATTTCATAAAGATATGAAGTCCTTATTGGTTAGCAAACTTTTTGAAAACAAGCTTTTATTAGTTAACCATACATTGTCTTCCGAATTAAATGTGTACGTCGTGGTGCAGGATAATCGCACAAATCGAATCATTGCAACAATCCTAGGATGAATGCCTATGATCAGTAAACTGAAGTAGATGAGTTGACTTTAATACCGTGCTTTGCGTGTCAACTTACTATTGTTACTCAAGTCAATGGGCTTGAATAAAATACGTCGCACCTTGTCTTGCGTCGATTTTACATACATAAGGTTTGCTGCTCACTCTCACGTACTGTGGATCTGTGTTATATCTATCTGACAACAGAGTTTAATATATATCTGCTATCTTTAACTTTAATTAGTGGTGGAAACAAAGCTGCGTATATTCTGCATAAGTAGGTACAACAGAATTTCGCCACGTTTTAGGGATGTTTTAATGAGTATAGTGTCTCTTTTTGTATAAAAGCTCATAGCCTACAACCGGATTGAAACGCAAGGTCGATCTTCCGAGCTATTCAGTCATCTGGTCCCAACTAGGCAGAACCTGTATTATGGTAACCAGAAGACTGATATACAAACTTATGCACACATATAACACCCAGACATATCAAATACATATAATAATATGATATATCAACCAGAATCAGAGGTCAATCAAGTTTTTTGGATTCCAAAAATAGAAATTTTATGTTGTATGATGTAGGTATGTTAATATTTTACCTCAGCAAAAGGTGACACAAAGCTGCACAGACACACGACACCGCTGTCTGCAAATAGCTTGGCCACTTCAGACACTCGCCTGATATTCTCCTCCCTGTCTTCCTTGCTGAAGCCCAGGTTCTTATTGAGCCCTGTTCTGATGTTGTCGCCATCTAGACCATATGCTGGGATACCTGGAATGGACACATAATCACAATCTTCACTCTTTTTACTTAACATTTAACATAATATCATTATATCACGCCTTGTTAGGCAGAAGCATAATCATTCATCATCATCATCATCTCAGCTGTACGACGGCCACTGCTGAACATATGCCTCTCCAATAGATTTCCATCTAGTCCGGTTGTAAGCGGCTTGCATCCAGCTTGTTCCTGCTGTCTTTATTCGATCGTCTGTCCATCTTGTGACTGGAAGTCCTACGCTGCGTATGCCGATCAGTGGTCTCCTTTATAGCCCCATCGGGCATTCGTTTTACGTGCTATGTGCCCCGCCCATTGCCACTTCAACTTGCTAATCCTCTGGGCTATGTCAGTAACTTTAGTTCGTCTAGGGATATCCTTATCGCGTGCTCTTTACCATCACCCTTTTTACCACACCAATAAATCATCACACTTTGTTTCTCCTAAGGGTTACCATTAACGTTTAGATCTCGGCGAGGCAAGCCTATTGCCATCAACCGGGTAGGTACATATCCTAACTCCAGGTTGGGACAAAATTCCTAATATAGGCCTTAAAAGTCACTTCAGCACGTTAATGAAACCATAGATTAATTCGTGTATTCGGAAAGATACGTCTACTGACAGTTTTACAATATGTATTTGGTTTGGTCATATGTTTGTTTTTGAGCCGGGCGGTGACTGCAGAAGGCATCTTTGCCTTATATTGGTCAGCACAGTACGGTTTTTTCCACTGTTTCAGTAAAGAATACTAACTGTTACTACGTATAGAAGCGACACTTGCCTCCCTCCGCCAATTTTACGTCGCCTGCGACCTGCGAGGTAGTCAACGATGCTGTAACGCCAGTAACGAACGCACCCATTTGAAGCGTGTACGTACACACTTAATGTTTTCTACGCAGTAGTATAGTAGGCAATTGCCTAACAATTTTATCCAGGTATCATGCTGGTGATTATATAATTTATTTTAAGTAAACTATGCGACATCTACTCTTGTTATTTATCATCAGTCAAATAGGCATTGTTGTCAACATTTCAATTTTATTAAAGCTTGCCAAAAAAGTCTAAGAACGGCGTTCGCTAACTTTAATTTTTGTTGTTGAAATATTTTCCCAATCTATTTACCGTATTTATTTTTCTGAAAAATATAATGTTTACACCTCTTCTATTATGTGCTACTCTAGTATAAGTTTGTTCTACTTACGTACGTCATAGCAATATTCTAGTAATTCAATGGATACTGGTTGATAAATATGCATTTGTGTCATGAATAATAACAGCCATAGCCGTTATAGATATTACAAGAGTATATTTACTATTTAAATGGTAGATCAAGCAATGATTGGCTACAATAATCCTGCAAAGGACATCTGACATCACCATAATTGAATCTGTGATAAATTTAGCCGCCATGACTTTGGACGGGTATTCGTTATTCGGAAGATCATTAAGAACGTTTGGCCGATAAAATACCTTAACCAGGTTGGTCTGGAAGAAAGTAGGTCTTTATCACTACTCTAAAACGTCGTGAAACGTTTGTATATTTGTTTGACGATAACTTAAGAACTGTTGATGTTGTTTTTATAAAATTTTGCAGGCATATAACTTGAGCTAACAGAACTTTTGATTTAGATAAGGTAAGACAAGGACAAGCCTAGAGCCATCTGTCCACTATAACGTAACGGAATAGGAACTTAATAGGATCTTGCCTTGAATATTATTTGAATCTAAATGTATGAGACTATTGACTATCCTCACTAGACTGTTTTGCTAAAGTCCCTTTCCGTGCAGCGTTTCGTCAACTATTTTCTATGGGAACCGCATGGCTACAACGGAATTTGCAAATCAGCTCGGCAGGCGTAAATTGCGCAATTACTGGTGTCAAATGTAGCTTTTGGTATTATACATCATACAAAAAATTACGTCTGACAGCAATAATTGCGCAATTTACGCCTGTCGCGCGGTTTTTGTATTTCTATCAAAAAGTTCGTAGCGGTTAGCGTGGTAAGTTAGCCCTACTGTTCTCAGCGTCTCACTATTGAAATGGTATAAGTAGACCGTTTCGTATCCGTCTCCGTGTGTATTACGTTCCTATTCTAGGACTAAGATAACTAATAAGGGACAACTTCCATACATGGTTATCTGGTCCCAAACTAGGCTAGAAGCCTGTACTATGCGAACCAGATGACTGATATCTTATATCTTTAAATGAGCAATTCTTGTATATAATTGGAATCTCGGAATCGGCTCCAACGATTTTCATAAAATTTAGTATATAGGGGGTTTCGGGGGCGATAAATCGATCTACGTAGCTAGGAATCATTTTTAAAAAATGTCATTTTATTAAAAAAAAAAAAAAATACCGGTCATCCAGATATTACATACTTATGTAAGCTTATAACACCCAGACACAGATCGACAGAAATTTTTGACATGGCCGGGGATCGAATCCAGGCCCTGAGGCACAGAAAGCAGAGTTACTACCATGAGCCAACAAGGCTGTCAATGTGATTGAACCACTCGTTACTTAGTGTTGCATGATTGTATGTGCCGCTTCATAGCACACGACATATGAGTCAAGTAGTAGCCTTGTCTATCGACATAGATTACTACTGTTATTATCATAGTCACGGCTCAATGATTCATCGTGCGATTATATAACACATACGATGCAAAATTTATTTCCATATAAACATTGATTTTTTTTATATATATATGGCATAGTGCCTTTATTGAAAAAAGACTAAACAATAGAGCTACCTACTTACTATCTATACCCTAACTAAATACACTATACCATAGAACACTTCGAAAATCCACAGGCCGACATGTCAGCCTATAGAAAATCCAAGTGCTCTAAACCACTGTCAGATGGCAGCGTAATAATTAACATTGAATTGAATATGAACGTTATGATTTTATCGTTTATATCTTGATCAAAGTACATTATAAATAATTATCATATAAAAACGCTGATATTTTTTTATTACTAATGATTTTTTTTTATAGGAAATTCAATGAATGCGCAGAACGTTTGTTAACGTTTATTAACTCTTCACGCATAAACGACTTAATTAGGCCCACTTGCACGTTCGTGGGTTAAGGAAAGGTAATAAAGCCAGTATTAACAGCTAACACAGGGTTAGATAAATAATGTATCTTGCGCCATCAACATTTAGGAGCAAAACTATTTAACATTTTCCATGATTATAATGAGAAGGTAACATTATATCACGTTATCCAAAGTTTATACACCCACAGTTCTTTATTTAACCCTAATTAGCATTAAAACGAAATTAAGAGTTATATAAATAAATGTAGAGTTAATAAACATTATATAAATGTTAAGAAGTTATTTTAGGAGCAAACCTATTTAGCATTTTCCATGATTATTTACATAATATTTATCTTGTGATCTCTTTGTCGATGCTATAATATAAGGCATGGCGGACTTGCATTTTTCTACATAATTTAACTTTTTTGTTGTTAACGTTTTTATTGGTTGGGATATATATGGTCTATAGTTACATAATATAAGTTGTGAGTTAAAAACAAGTTTATAATGTATTACGAATTAATTTTTTTTCAATATTCTACAGCTTCTGACAACCGAAACGAATTGTGGTAACATTCAACTATTTTGCAGTGAACAATTTTAATTTTCAAACTAGAATTGTAGCTTGCATATAGTTAAAATGCACAGGTATTTTATTACAAAACACATCAAACATTGTTATATTAACTGCGTAAATGAATAAACGAAGACCAAGGACGTAATATCGTTATTAATGGACCGAAACACGTTTATAAGAACAAAAAATCAATGTAGTTTTAGATTTTAATTTGTTGGATGAAGTGGTACGTATAAAATCGACATTCACTAAGTATATTACCTATTGACAAAATCAATTCAATCAATTTCGATTCAATATCGCTGGTGATACAATGTAGCACGTGTAATGCTGTTTGTTGGTCTAGCTGCCATCAAAGACCATAGTCCTATGATTTTGTTTACACATCGATGTTTTATATTCCCTGTTTTCTTCGAATATAATGGTTAACCCTTTCTATAAATTTATATCCTGAATTTTTTTAGTGAGGTAAACTTTGTCTTGTCAGTTTTGTTTATTTTTCAACTCACGGTTTTTTCAAAGTGAACTTCTAAAAATCAAAGTTTCACTCGCGTGATTAGACGATGACTCCAAAAATGAAGAATTTATAAGGGAAAATAAAATTATAGAATCCACACTTCAGTCCTAGCTTCGGTCCGTTGTCGCCGCAGTTAGGATTAACTTAGAATTAATTTAGAATTAGCCCATTATTGTAATGGAATTAGCATATAAACCTAGTATATAGAAGAGTTTTGGCTTCTCCTGCACCCTCCGGTCCCATCATATATAACTAGGGGACCATTAATTATTTATTTATCTCGACATAGTATTATTATCTGTTCTGTGTCGACGTTTTGACTACGATGCATTAGGCGTGGTAACGAGAAGATGATTAATGTACTTACCTATATATTCTTGCAATTTCGCCGAAACGTCAAGTTACATAAATTTTGCCGTAAACTAATTAATAATTTGTTGGTATCGCGAAAGTAAAAAATTACCTTTAGAAACGAGATAGGCCTCTAGAGCAAAAGCGATACTGGTTTTTCCCGCGCCACTGAGGCCTGTGAACCAAACCGTGCTCCCCCTGAACGCCCTACTCCCGAGGGCTTTACTCCTCTTGGCTCTGGACACCTGGTGCTTCTGCTCCACAACATTCGTCGCTACTTGAGCACACTAGAACAAAGGAAATGTAAAGTTATTGCAAGTTTCACCGCTGAAGGCATATAATCATCTGTCGTTATTTTCCAGGTTCTATATGAAGGAGAATAATGCGGGAGGCATTGACGTTCTTAAAAAACATTTGTTACTTAGTTCATTAAAGTTGCGTTTATGCAATTTTTTTTTTATTTTTTTTTTCTGAACTAGTTTACCTTTACAGGACTTATACCTAATGCGATAAACTATCGAACACTTATATTATTATTAATTAAAACTAGTTCTACCTTATATCTATACTATTACTACAAAACACAATATTACTGGGTGCCTAACTATCTATACATATAACATAATATGGCATACGAGACCCGTGTGAACTCACTCAGAGAAGCAGAGAAAAGGTCAACCCTCTCTGATATAATGTTGAGGGCGCGGAGGGCACGCGTGAGAGGCGCATGGTGCAGCATGGTGCAGCAATTAAAAAAATACATCACTTTTTATGGCTATAATTTAAATTTACTTACATTAAATATAGCTTGATCAATGACAGCTGAACTAAAATCTATTTTTTGGCAATGTTTCCGTAAATTACATTCTAAGAGGGTTATTAATTTATCAAATGAACATTAAATAACCCGATAACATACCATTTGTGTACCTAATCAATGGAAATTAATATAAGCGAAAAATTATTTTTGTTCAGCTGTCATTGATCAAGCTAAATTAGACAAGGTATAGTATACCGTATATAGTATACCGTATTACACAATATTATAAATAAATAAAATAAAAAGCCTTTTATTTCCTGCTACAGGTAAATTACAAGTAGTATTTTAAATTTTTAACTTAAGCAATTTAAGATCTTTTTTAAAACATTTTCCCTTAATCTATATTATTTTTATGCAAGAACCCCTCTCTAGGCGAAGGTGAAGGCCTCCTCTAAAGAAATCCATTTGTCTCTATCTTGAGCTATTTGCGGCCAGCAGGGGCCAGCTATTTTTATTAATTCGTCTGCCCATCTCATGTAAGGTCTACCTTTAGGACGCTTGCCGTATGGACCCTTCCACTTTGTTACCCTGCTAGTCCACCTCTCGTCCTCTAGCCTCGCTACGTGACCTGCCCACTTCCATTTTAGTTTTTTAGCTTGGGTTAGAGCATCTTTGGCTTTGGTCATTTCCCTGATTTTTGTATGGCGTATCTTTTGCATTTTTTTTATATTAAGCATGCTACGTTCCATTCCGCGTTGGCAAGTAATAATTTTGTTTTTTATTTTTGAAGTATACTTCCAGGTTTGGCATGCGTAAGTTAGGCATGGGAGGAGGCATGATGTCATGACTTTTGTTTTTTTATATTTATAGGTAAGGTGCTTTTAAATATTTCTCTTAAAGACCAGTACTTGTTCCAAGTATTTTGTGTATTACACAATATTATCATAGTACAATTACGATAACCTACGAACAACACTTGTGTAAACATTATAGAAGAATTAATATTTTCGGGAGTCTTACTTTCATGTAATAAATGTGTCAACATTTTGTTATTATTTTACAGATATTAATGTCTGATTATTCCTATACAAGGAAGACTAACGTATCTTTCATTTAGACTCAATCTATGAAGTTTGATTGGAAATTATGATCAATCAGCAGTGGCCTTGCACCAAAGCAAAGGTCAGGTATAAACGTATTTTTAATGAATTGAAAAATACTGACACCTTCCTCTTCCTAATTATTAATTCTATTAAACATGTTTATGTTATAAATATGTAGTAGAATAATTCCTTAAATTATGATACATGAAACAACTTCCATACACGGGTATTCCATTCACTAACTAGGCTAACAGCAAAATATATCTTCACACCCAGACATGGTCAAAAAGAACTCAAACAAAATTTATTTAAATAAGTCTTAAAAATACATTTTTAAACATTTTTGCCGTGGGGTTACCGGCTTTAGAATAGTACCTCACCCTCTCTCCCCGTGGTTGCCGTAAGAGCCGGCTAAGGGCTATAGGATCCAGAGGATGGGCAGCAACGTCCTCTGCGTAAAACCATCAAACTGCGCGCTCGCCGTCCCGCCTGCCAAGCGTGGCGAGTATAGGCAACAACCCCCCTTATGGGGGAGGCTTATGTTCAGCAGTGGACTTCTAACGGTTAGATGATGAAATAATATCAATAACTATGTATAGTGAATCTACCGTGCGTTCGGAAATATAACTCTACAAGAACGCACAAGAAACTAGGGTTTATTGTTTTCAACTGCGAGTTTTACAATATTTGGTTTGGATACATTTGTTTACTTGTAAGGCGCCGGGAGGCGGTTATGCAGTTTCCATAGGCATCTTTATCCTCTATGTATTGGTTAACTTTATAATTAGAACATGCTCAATAACATAAAAAAAAATAAAGATTAGGTTCTCTTTAGATATAATGACAAACTTTTTTCTTCCAAGAACTAAATAAGGGTAAGCGCTTATTTATTAATTTGACCTCTAATTTTTCAGAAGATATTAGTTACAAACAAGTACGTACGGGTACGTAAATTATGAGAAAAGAATAAAAATTGAGCTTTTCATTCAATTTTGACGCTTTATAAAGTTTGTCCTATATACTTAATTGTAAAGTGACTGTATAATATAAATCAGTAGTTCCTCTCACTATTGCAAGGGCATAATAAATGAAGTAAACTATTCAACAAATGCCCTAATTACATTGATTTGACAAAGTGAATGTCAAGTTGATAGAACGTGTAACTCTACCACTAAAGTCTAAAGCCGTATATCCATTTGAGGCAGCCTCGAGTGAAGATCGTGTCTTAGACTTGCTACGGTGTCCATATGAGAACAAAATACAGACCCAAACGTATATAAGGGAAGTTCCTCAAATTCATGTAAGTATATAAATTACGCGAAGCAATAAAGTCCAATTCAGCTCGCACAACGCACCTGCCCTCCTGCCGGAACTTGCATACTTACTAACTTAACAAACCTTAAATTTGTCAACCTCTCTTTTTATCGCCTATCTCTCTAGCTTTTCTTTTTTTTTTTTTTTTTTACTAGCCCATTGAAGTGCCGTCTTGTCGCAAGCCCCGGCTACATGTTCCTTCATGCCTATAATTATTTATTTATTCGTTTATTTCGACAAACAACGATCATAGATCGGTACACGATATGAATTAATAAATTAAATGAGATTACGATACAAATTAACAAAAAAAAATACAAAATAAAATGAATCGACATAATAATTCATAATTGATTAAAATTAGAAATGAATAGTCATGAATTATAAATTGAATTAAATAATAAAAAAAATCATAAACATAAACATACATTCACGCCTTTTTCCCGAAGGAGTAGGCAGAGGTGTACTCAGGACTCAGTCCCATAGTAGATACACTCACATTTCGCCAGTATGATATTGGTCCCATGTAATAGGGGGCGAGCCTATTGCCATATCTATTGCCATGCCTGGTATATACCGGGCACAGTTCCAGACTCCGGGCAGCTATTGAGATAATTCCTAATGGAAAAATCCAATATTTAACACTGCCTGACCTGGGGATCGAACCCGGGACCTCTTGATTGGCAGTCGAGCATGCGCCCACTACGCCAACGAGATAGTCTGTAGAGATTTTGTTTTTTCAAAAAAATCACAATTATGATAAAATCAATAATACCTATTGTCAAAATTGTGGAGAGTCTCAGACCTGACAAGTCTAGCCTCAGGTCTGTCTCAAGTGGATACTCGGCTTAAGTATATTTAATACTAACACTTCTGTATAATATAATAAGGTACAATTACTATCTAACTTTAGAAATGGTTCATAAACAAGCGGCCTGCACAATTCGCATGGAGTGCGTAGAAAGTGTTTACGTAAAGCTGCAGCGCAACTCGGAAGTGAGGAGTTTAAACAAACATATATGTATAGAATGTATATATAACCAATATGATAACATTGAAATATTTTGATCACGCCAAGATTTTGAGACTTGTCCAGATAGAGAAACATTTTTTTAACCCAAGCTTTAATAGACTTCTACTGCCGATCATGAGATTCGATCCCCAGGTCAGGCAGTGTTATGGTCAGGTACTGTGCCCAGTAGATGGTAATAGGCTCACCCCCTATTACTTACATAAGACATAACAGGCGAAGGCAGGTCTACCTACTAAGATCTGGGTACTGTTTACATCCAGGGTAGGGAAAGGTAGGGAAGGGGTATATAGAAGAGTGTACGTCTGCCTACTGCCTACCCCTTCGAGAAAAAGGCGTGATGTTATGTTATCAAGCTAATACCACCTAATACAGTTGAAGAACATTTGTAGAGAATAGTTACCTAAGAATATGGCAAAATTATTATGTGGTCCTACAATTACCGTCAATTTCCTCCTTATCAATTTATCAAGTAGCGATATAATAACAGGCCTCGGTCAATAATATCGCCCAGTATTAGGCTTAGATAGGTGTGGAAATTGCCTATAAGTATTGATAATAGTCTATTGCACTTGTTCCAAAGCAATACAATTAGTTTTATGATCTTACTCGCATACTTGACTAAGCCTATTTAAAGATCTTCAAGGAGAATAATGCAGTATTCATAATTATTATCCTTATCAATGGTTTGATCTTTGAGCTAAGAACAAAATCTCTACCATCCATATTATCAATATTATAAATGCGAAAACAATAAAACGACTCTATCTGTATGTATGAGTATATATGTATGTCTGTATGTTAGAGCGGTATGTCGCAAAGGGATAGGATTTTTACACATTTTTATTATGCCACAGACTACAGACCAATCGTTTGAAGCTGAGCGGACGCAGCTCGTTGAGACTTGCGTGATAAAACATGAGTGGGATTCAGTTATTGAGCGACTAATAACTACACTACATTTGTTATATTTGATAGTCTTTATATAGTAAGTATTAACTATATTGAAGGTCTTCATATTAGTATTTAAGCACTCTCCTACTATACTGGTACGTTACTAATTTCATGGGGCCTTATTTATTTTAGCGTTAGCTCTCCGTCAACAATTACTATGAGAACGGTCTTGATTGTTGATACCTTATAGCGTGCAAGGGAATTGTCCGTGCTTAAAACATTCGCTTTATCAATCTATTGCTGATTACGAAAGTACTCGTGCACTTCACAGTTGATTCAGGTAAATTTGATAACATGACTTTGGTTCCAGAGTGACTCTTCTGTACGCTGGTATCATTAGTTGTTCTGTGGTACAACTTACAGGGTTTCTGGTAATCAGTTAGCTGTTTCATAGAAAAGATTCCTTGTCTCTAACGAAATAAACTCATGCACGAAGAAAATTTATTTAAATAAGTCTTAAAACATTTTTGAACGTTAATAAAAATATCAACAATACTAGTAATGAATATACCGTGCGTTCGGAAATATATCTCTACAAGAAGAACGCACAAGAATCTTGTAGGGTTTAATTTTTTCAACTACGAGTTATACAATATTCGCTTTTGTTACATTTCTTTGCTTGTAATGTGCCGGGTGGTGGCTATGCAGAAGTTTCCAGGAATCCTTGTCCCCCTATAACGTATCGGTTAACTTTATAATGAGCCAGGAACGGCTGATGGTTTTTCTATATAATAAGATGATACATTATAATTCGTAAAGTGTTTATTATTTAATTCTTTGATGATATCCTTTATCCTACAGCACTTAAACTTGTAATTCATACCCTAGAAACCCAGCTATAATATCGTAATACCGAGATTATGCAATTGGATTCCACATTACATTTACCTGCGTATAATAGTTTACAACACGCGATAAAAGATCTAAAGCATTTACTTAATCCAACCAATGTAATGTAATATGATTTAGGATGATAAGAGAGAAAATAAGCAGAGAAATAAATTGCAAATATGATAATTTTAATGTTATTGTCCTAATTGTATGAAAAACGGAGTTCATAAGAGAACCTCGAGTCCAGAGTATGAAATTAAGTTTGATTGTGTGCATTTAAATTTTGCTGACACAGACCTGCAGACCGTTGGCATGTCATGTGTAATATTATGACAAAACGAGGCTTAGCCCAGCTAAAAATATTTATAGATAAATAATTTACTTCGACATTTCGGTTAACTTGCACTAGCATACTAATTTTGTACAATACAAGGAGATTTAGCATTCCATAATCTTAACACACAATCACGCCTTTTCCCTGAAGGCGTGTAGACAGAGGTGTAGCCAGTTCTCAGTCCCATAGAAAATATACCCACATTTGGCTAGTTTGTTATTGGTCCCATGTAATAGGGGGCGAGCATATCGCCATCTACCTGGCACAGTTCCAGACTCCAGGCAGTTATTGAGATAATTCCTAATGGAACATCCAATATTTTAACACTTTGCCTGACCTGGGGATCGAAACCATGATCGGCAGTTGAGCTTGCGCTCACTACGCCACCGAGGCAGTCACTCTCGTAGAGAGTATTATATTCTGCTTATCTTATTATTTTAACTGCATTTTCACCTAGTTTGAACCCGTAGTCTGAAATCGTAATCATCGCAGTGCCGGCCGGCATTACGGAACTATTTACTAACAAAACTATATATAATGTATGATGTTGATATTCTACACTAAGTAGGTAAGTACTTATATGTGCAATCGATTCTAGACGAAAATAGAGTTTAAAACACGAAACATAATATTATTATAATGGGGAAATGGTAAATTCAGCACGAATCATATCATAGAAATATATACACGTGCATAGTTAATTAAACCTTTAATACCTACTACATAACATTTACGATTAAAATTTAACATAAATTTTTTACAAAGATTTTTTGATCGATTGAATAGATTTTTCAAATATTTAAAATAGAATAGAAGAATATTGATCTAGTTAAGTGTTTTGATTTTTGATAAAGAAAAAGGACAATAACTATTTATAGAGAATTCATTTTTTAGCCTTATTTTTTAATATTATAATTTTAAATAATAGACTATAAATTTAAATATAAATTGTTAAGGCAAACTGAATCCCTAATCCCTGAAAGTGAAATGATTTTAAGTTATGTTTCATAATGAAAGTGAATTCTGCCGCTAATGATTCGTAAAAGAAGTTATGGTCGAGAGAAAGTAACGTGTTTCGTTTAAATACTTGTTTTATAAGACATTGGTTTATATGCACATATTATGCTTATATTATAGATTTGCCACAAAAATTACAAAAGAAATAACGTCATACAAATAAAAACTTGGAAACTACTAAACTACAATACACGAGCGACTCCAAAAACTAGAAAAAAAAAACTAACCATTCGTACATCGCCGTTCCCGTTTCCATTACCCCATTGCGCGATGTTGTACTTCTCGAACGTTTCGGAAACCTTCCTGTTTCGCTGTTCCAAACTCATTGTAACAACTAAAATTAAAATGATTAACAGATGCAGCTTTCCTTCGAATTTTCGCTCAAGCAATTGTAGATTATGAAAACGCGCGCTGCCCGCGAGAACGGCTGGAATACTGACGAACGCACGTACGAAACAAGTGTTTTTAATTTTAGCATAAATAATACTGGCAGATTTTATTAGGTGATTGTTCTTTTCAATTATTTTTTTTTAGTTTATCAGGATGTGAATGGGGTTAATTAATTTTATTGTAGTACATAAGTACTTAGTTTATCGATATTGTTAGTTCCTAATGAATAATAAACCAAAGCACATTATTTAAAACCTTTAAATATTGAATATTGAGGAGCGAATTTCAGGATTTTACTCTTAATCCTATATATCATAATGAAAACGTAGGAAACTGTTTAGAAAATTTTTGTTTTCTTGGTCCAAGGCTGCTGGGCTGTCAGTTTTGTTTTTTTTTATATGTATATAATAGAGAAGAAAACAGTAATATTATATTTATAAGAAAACCTAGGACTTTTCGAGGCACATTAGAATGACTTCCGATTTCAACTTAAATCTAGATTCACTTTAGTATTCTGTGATTCAGAATAATAATATTATAGATGATGAGAAGAGGACTGAAGGAAGAAACAATAGAAGGCCAAAATCTCAGGCTGTGAAAAATTCTCATGAAAATATTCAAATCAAAATATAGTATTTTTTGCCAAAACGATTCATCATCTCATCATGCCATATCTCATCATGACGTCCACTGCTGAACATATGCCTCCCCCTTACATTTGCATTCAGTCCGGTTGTAAGCGGCCTGCATCCAGGGTGCTCCTGCCGTAATTATCAAATTACAATTACATATAACAATCAAGCCTCCCTCGCCTCGGTGCCTCGGTGGCGTAGAGGGCGCATGCTCGACTGCCAATCAATAGGTCCCGGGTTCGAATTATCTCAGTAACTGCCTGGAGTCTGGAACTGTGCCCGGTAGATGGCAATAGGCTCGTCCCCTATTACATGGGACCAATAACATACTGGCGAAATGTGGGTGTATCTACTATGGGACTGAGTCCTGGGTACACCTCTGCCTACCCCTTCGGAAAAAAGGTGTGAATGTATGTTATGTTATAACAATCAAGTCAATTCCTATACAAAAGCCGCGTTACAACTACCTACCACAGTCATTACACACACAGTTTTGTAAATGTGCAAGTGTGCGTGAGGTGCGTTCGGAGCTCCGTCGGCTCTCTTTGGGTTTCAAAATTGCTGGCGGGGTGAGGAAGGCCCCATTGGTGGGCAGATGAGTGTTCATTCTATACATAGTATTATTATCTCTGGCCCCATACATAATTTCATTCATAATTTTAACAAAAATTTCATACATAATTTTATCTTGTAAGGTGAGTTATTATAGAAACCTTTTCATGTCTCTTTATCAAATAGTATTAGCAATAGTGTAGATAACAGGTTATAATGATAATATTTTACAATAAATAGTTGTGAACTCCATTAACATGATTATGATGGTGACAAGCGATCTTGGATTTTAGATTTAGTGGATGTGACTCAGCTACTAACAAATAAGCTTTCTATAGGTTTAACCGAGTATAACGGTTACTAGTTGGCTAATAAATATATTTCTAACTGTAAAACCAAAAAAGATGAATGTAGATTTAGGTAGCAGAAACTATGATAATACTGTAGAAAAGGTACCAACAGATCACAACTTGGAACATTCAACACTCCCGAATGTTATTCTATGGATATTTACTTGAGTTTATGTGAAAAATTAAAATTAATCGTACGAGGTAAAGTTAAATTGGTAACTTACAGTTTTAAGTTTCTTCTTGGGAACAGAGGGTCCGTCCATGCTAGAAGGATCCATGGAAAACTTGTTGAAATGGTGTAGAATATTTAAAACCAATTATTTAATAAATTACATGAACTGGTATTTATAAAAAAAAATATTTTAATTTGAGGTCAAAATAAACGTAACACAAGCAAACACGGGTCAATCTTAATCGCCACAGATTCACAGAAGATGAAACTGGATGAAACATTAGACGTCAAGGATCACTGACCTGTGTCACTGACACTAATGTGACATTAAATTATTTGACAAATACATACAAAAGCTGTCACTGTCAACTGTTAACCCACAAGTGTCAACAGTCACTAAGTCACTGTCCACTACAGCGTTGCCAGAATGTTACTTTTGCAACATTTTATGTTACTTTTCACCCTTTTTCATGTTACCTCCCTGTTACACGACTCAAAATGTTAAGCCAGGTCTACAGCTAAATGTTAGTAACAAAACGTTGTTATCTAACCGTGTTATATAACAACTCGTCCACAGCGACTTGACACCGAAAATGTTTTTGTTAGCAATTATCATTTTCTAAAATAAGCTCCGTACAAGGGCAAGTGTTTTGTTGTTTAAAATCCATTGATTCCGACTCAAAATATGCTACAGTCTCTAAATAATAGAAAATTGCTAAATATTGTATGCTACAAAAGGAGATTATGATTTTCAAATATCTAGCAGAGATGTTGACGGCACGAACGCTAACAAAAAATGAAATACGACCCCCCCCCCCCCCCCGCAGGTAACACCAAAGCCACGCCCACTTTTCATGTTATTGTGTTAGGTAACACAAAAACATGCCGCTGCGGACCCGGCTTTACTCTTACGTTACTTTGAGGATTTTATAAAAAATATAGGATATTTTCTAGCAATAAAATTACAATCGTGAAACAGAATGCAATCAGAAAAATTTTCGCTTTGTAACCGCGCTATCATAGTGCACTTGACATCGGACCCGTGCTTCGGGTCTCACAATTGAAGAATAATGAACATAGCAAAAGTAAACGGAACATGCACTACAGCCCAGCAAATCTAAGAATTACCATTTGATAGTTTTTTTTTTTCTTGTCTGAGAGATTTGACTAAATTTTTCATAATTTCACGGTTTTAAGGCGAGTCATTGAAATTTTGTGAGTTACACCAATGCTTAAGTACCTAAAGATGAACATTAAATGGTACTTCTTACATAAAATATGCTGGGCTGAGGGCTGTAGTTCTGTAATTTTTGCATCCCACCAAATCTAGCAATTTTGCCTGTTTTCTTTGGTAGATAAAATTTACTCTATTTTATGATCTTTATGATATGCTTCTTTTTTTAAATTGAATACAATTTAATAAAAGTAGATTTTACTGAATCTTGCATTTACGTAACGTTGCCATCACTTGACGGGATTCGTTTAGCGTTGGTGGTCAATAATGGTCCTAAATATATTTAGCGATCGTATCTAATCTAAATTCACTCGAGAACCCAATTTTCATAATAAATGAAAATTTCAAGAAGTAATCATTTTAAGAAATGGGTCGTTGCAAAAAGTGAATATTACAACTCTCTCTCAAGTTTTGCTCTTTTTTAAATGTTATTTTTCTTTTTTTTTCAAAGGACCGTAACCTTTTCAATGTACCGTATTTAATGCCATTTTCTACATAAATTAAGACATAACATAACATACATTCACGCCTTTTTTCCCGAAGGGGTAGGCAGAGGTGTACCCAGGACTCAGTCCCATAGTAGGTACACCCACATTTCGCCAGTATGTTATTGGTCCCATGTAATGGGGGCGAGCCTATTGCCATCTACCGGGCACAGTTCCAGACTCCAGGCAGTTATTGAGATAATTCCTAGTGGAAAAATCCAATATTTAACACTTTGCCTGACCTGGGGATCGAACCCGGGACCTCTTGATTGGCAGTCGAGCATGCGCCCTCTACGCCACCGAGGCAGTCAATTAAGACAATGTTACATTTCACGTGAAAATGTTACTTTTCAAGCGGTCTCATGTTACTTTGACTATCGGCTACTGACAACACTGGTCCACTGTCATGTCATTACTCATCACTCATCACTGTCAACCTAAAAAAAATAAAGTATGTTTACGTTTCTGCTATGCGTAAATGGTGATTAAAAATAAAATCTATGAATCTTTATCTAGTGCAAATTGGTTTAATTTGGACTTATCTAGTATTGCGTTTATACTATTCCCACAATTTGTAATACAATTATTCAACTTAAAATTTAAACTGAAACTGGAACCAATAGCCAAAATGCCTGCCGTACCATCATCAACGGCTGAAGAACAAAATGATGCTGACCACAAAATGTGGAATGCTCTCAAGAAATATATCATCAAAGAAAGACAACGGAAAAAAGAAGGTATGGTTTCCATAAAAGATGACCCAAAAAGGGAATAATATCCAAATAATCCATGTAAAGCAGTTTATTAATTTTATTAATATTAAGATGTGTTTTTCTATAGAATATGAGGCAGAGGTAGAAGAAGAAAGGCTTCGTAAAGAGCGGGAGGCTAGAGAGAGGCAAGACGTTATGACATTGGGTAAGCATATTGATATCACCGAGCTCTCAGGGAAACTAAGCTCTGCAGCTTACACAGTTTACAAAATTAGGGAGCTAACAGATATAGCCACGGCAAGATTAGTCTCCTTTACATATTTCCACAGCTTAAAGTCATATGGGATTCTGGTGTGGGGGTCAGCCATAGATATAGAATCGATATATTACAAAAACGTGCGATGCGTGCCATCTATGAGATGCATCCATGCGAATCCCTGAGGGAATTATTTTAAAGAAATAAACTTACTGACATCCTTCTACATTTATGAAAACATCATGTATATAAAAATGTACATAAAAATTTATATCAATTCAAATTAAAAAGTGACCTCCATAATTTTAATACTAGGAATAAAGACAAAATAGCTGTACCTAGCTTTACATTATCTAAAACATATAAAAAGTTATTCTTAGGAAATAGTGTATGTTTCTATAACAAAATCCCAAAAGAGATAACTGGGCTCTCAGAGGGTAAATTCATAACCTATATAAAATCTACTTTACTAAGGAAGGCTTATTATATAGTCAACCAGTACATAGAGCACAAAGATGCCTGGAGACTTCTGCATAGCCGCCTCATGGCACCTCCAAAGCAAACAAATGTTACCAAACCAAATAATGTAAAACTATCTGTTGAAAAAATTAAGCCCAACAAATTTCTTGTGCATTCTTCTTGTAGAGGTATCTCTCCAAACACGCAGTGGACTCATGAAAGTGGAAATGGTAGACCTATTTGAATAAATCTTTTTGAGTTTTGAATTTGATACAAGTTATCATACATTCACATAGTTTTGGTCACGGAACCAACCCACATGCATGCTTTCCGAAAATATGTTCAAAATAGACCATTTATGCATTATTTTATGGACTGCCCTAGCATAGTGGTTAGGAAGTGCTATAGTTCGATCCCCAGCACAGCACAACAATTGGGTACGATAGGATACACCTACCCTATGCCAGTTATGTTTAAGTCTTATGTAGTAGGAGTTGCCCCCATTATTTGTGCCTAGTTTATTTATTTATAATTCAGCACAACGCTAGGACTAACTTAATGCTAGTGTAGTATGTAATGCATTTTCTACCAGTTATCCCAAAACTAGAGAAAAAACTAGTTAATTGCCTATTGCAATTTGGTCGGTTTTATAATTACAGAGGAAACAAAAGAACAGATAGAGCAAATAGAGCAAAAACTTAAGCAACTTGAGAAGGAGAAACAGCAGTTGTTCATGCAGCTGAAGAAGGTGCTCAATGAGGATGAGATCAGGAAACGGCAGCAGCAGAAGGAAACTAAGTGAGTATGGGATATATCATTACACTTTCCAATATATAGATACCTAGCTGTGCCCAGGGGTTTCACCGGCGTAGTCTTCGTTCCCGTGGGAATATTGGAATAAAAAGTCTAAACTATAGATATAAGGAATTTCAGCCCAATCCGTTCAGTAGTTTTTGCGTGAGGGAGTAACTAACGTCCATCCATGCATCCATTCTTCCATCCTAAATCTTCACATCTATAATATCAAGTATAAGTATTATATGTTAACAGTAAACAGCTAGATTTTTGTTGCCACAACACAAAATTCATTGTTGCCCTATATGCAGAACGCCTTAAGACCTAGCATTCCTCAAGCATAATTTCAACATGTCTAACTACCTCCATGACAACCCAGTGATCTTTCCAGTGAGATGCCGCCAATGAAGATGCCCATAGGCAACATACAGCAGCTGCCCATGTTCTCTATGCCACCATCGTCTGGGCAAGGGGACCCCATGCAGAATCAGGGCAGGCCTCCGCCACTTACTTCACACAATAATATGATGAATAAGGTATGGCATAATCCTTGTTGAAATGGGTTTGACGCAAAATGCGCACTTTGCGAAATGTGCACTGTTCATAATGAGCACTTCGGATTTTTTCACTTTAAGCATAGCCCATTAGAATGAGGATCACTTATTACGGGATAATTACCATGATTCGACGTTTTGCTAGTTTCCCGATAATTCGACGCAGTTGCATGCACCATGATCACGGAAGAACTGACAGGCATCGGCGAGTTGAATTTTTTTTGGCAGGTAAATCTATCTACCCTCTTTTTTAGTCTTTTACTCCGATAAATGACACTACTATTTCTTTCACTCCCGAACGTAACTCGAGCGCGGCACACAAAACTGACTTTTTGCACTTTTTAGATTTTTACATAACCTCACAACGGAATTCGAAGCGCCGGACAATTGAAAACCGTCCTTCTGGTTAAAGTTGTTGTGTTTGGTTATCTCAATTGGCTCATGTACCAATCTTGGTATATAATGTCTCTCAGTTGAGATTGCCTCAGGGGTTGTGTAATTCAAGTAATCCAGTGATTCAAGTAATGAGTGATCCTTATGCTTATTACAACCATGATAAGTTTAATTTAAATCATATATAGCCCAATATTTTGTCTAATCTTTATGAACAATATTATGTGTGCTCTACAGAGGCCTACTTCATGACCTACGTTAATATAAAATATTTTTTTGGGGCTACCTTTTTTTTTCAATATTATGTTGTCATTAGCTTTTTGGCATAATAAACACGAGGCAAGCCCTGCGTTGGACGTCCACTTACAACAACAGACGTTCCAGCAAAGGAAGCAGGAACATGTTGGATGTTTCTTCGAATATTAGTTTACCTGGCATTTTTCTTCACGAGTTATATGCTCTAAAGTTCGCAGAGCCTATGTTCAGACTCGCTTACTTACGCCAGCCGTATTGAACATAAACATAATATCATACAATCACGCCTTTTTCCCGAAGGGGTAGGCGGAGGTGTACTCAGGATAACTGCCTGGAGTCTGGAACTGTAACTGTGGACCAATAACATATTGGCGAAATTTGGGTGTACCTATTATGGGACAGTCCTGGGTACATCTCTGTCTACCCCTTCGTATTATACATACATACTAATATAAACAAATACATTATTTAGGTACAAGTGCGTGGTTCCATCCAACAAGGCGTGAAGCGGACCCGCAGTCCGTCGCCGACCTATGCCCTCTACGCCCACAGGCTCCACCAGCCTCCTATGAAGCATCAACCTGTGTATTCTGATCATAGTATGTTTTATATTGTTTAACTACCTTGTCTCGCGAATGCCAGGAAAGCTCAATGTCCACCCCAGGCCACAAATGAGCAGCATGCTCGCAAAAACACAATTATATCAAAAAATCTGTCTTTTCAAAAAACTTCTTTTCATTTAATATTTTTGTAGCCAGCCAAAGGATAAAAAAGTGATAAAATAAAAAGTATTGTCAGTAATATCCTCATATTTTAAGATAATTTAATAATAAGTACTAATATTAAGATGTTTTCGGTTACTACTTCTGTGATATATTACTGGTTAAAATGTGGTATTTAATTTAATTATTTATATTTATTTTCGTCACAAGTCTATTCATTCGTGGCCGAAGGCTCTTAGAAAGAGGACAGAAGCCTTTCGGTACTGAGCCGTGGACCAACCGGTATGTTCAACTAGTTGAATCAACGGGACGAAAATTTACCTATGGTACAACTGGATGTACCACGGTTACATACGTTTCCCGATAGCCCTACTGGTTGTAACTTGGGTAGATAATTAATTTGTACATATAAGCGCCTGGCACTTGTCAATCCTGCCATAAAGTACATTAATGTGTAAAAATGTCTTCCATATTTGAATGAATTAATGATTCGTGAGTTTAGAGCTACGTTAGATCTTTGTATCTTGAGTTTAAAAGTTTTATCGGAATCAGTTCAGTATCTTTGAATCTTGAGTTTAAAAGTTTTATCGGAATCAGTTCAGTACTTTTGGCGTGGAATAAGAAGAATCCATAGAAATATAGCAAAAACCTCTTGCTAACATCGATATATTTTACATTTTTGGACAATTTCACTTTTTTTATACCTATATAGTTTGATGCAAAAATGTATAGCTATTATAGCTTTTAATACTTATAATATAGCTATTAAATATTATATAGCTATTAATTGAAGATAGAGAAAGGAATGCTGAGGTGGTTTGGACATGTGGAGAGGATGGATGAAAGGAGATTAACAAAAGAGATTTATAAGGCTAGTGTGAATGGTCAAGTCGGTAGCGGTCGACCTAGGCGTACTTTTCATGAACAAGTTGACGTTGTTCTTAGGAAAGGCCAAGTCAAAAGTACCTACAACCGACGAGCATGTATGAAAAATGTCATGAAAGTGAACGAAGCGAAAGTTGTATGTCAGGATCGTAGCAAGTGGAGGGAAATAGTCTCTGCCTACCCCACCGGGAACAAGGCGTGACTGTATGTATGTATGTATGTATATAGCTATTAAAAGATAGAGGATTTTGTAAACGTGTATACTTCATATAATTCATCTGTCTGGAGAATTTAAAGATAATATGTAATTTTATTGCAAATCAATATCTCTAAGGTTATAAGCATTGAATAAAGTCCATTTTTGCTTGTACTTTAGAATGTAGGCCTAATATGCCCGGCTATATAATAGGGCCACCCCTTTCTGATCCGGTGGGAGCCGTGAGGCCCGGCAGTCGGACACATTCGGAAAGAGGGCAGCAGCGCTCTCCGGCACCAAGTATGCCAACTACTGCAATCACCAAGCCGCACAACAAGCGTGCTGATTACGGCAAAACGCCCCATATCAATAATTTATGGCATTCTATGGGGGAGGGCTATTTTCAGCAGTGGACGTCTTCCGGCTGATGATGAATATGCCACAAGTGGATTTTCGCGTTGAGATATGAGTACACAAAACAAAACATTACTTATATGCAAAATTGTACTTTATTTCCTGATCAAATATATCAATATTGCATAATATTTTTTACAGAAGTTGAAGATGGGCGCATGGGCCGACAAATGGCTCGCGCTGTGCTGTGGAACAGTGAGTTGATTGTTCGAAAGATGATGTTTCATTACTTATTATCATGCATTATCTGTTTAACACTAAAATCTTAGGCGTTCATTACACGATAGGTTTTGCTGTCAGTTCTGGCACAGTCGCGGCATGATTGATGGTTAAGCTAACGTGTAATGTGATGATTGACATTATTCAAGAAGAAACTACCCGTCTGTCACTAAGTATCAATCATGATTGATGGCACTTGATTGACGCCTGACCTGTCGTGTAGTGGACGCCTTATTGTGGCTTTTCAAGAGTATTCAAGCTCAATTAAACCATATTGTGGTAGAAATAGTGACTGCCTTTGATGTTTTAATGCTATCTTTTTCTATCTGTTATGTTTGCATGACTTGTGTCATTTTAACAAAAGAACATTTATCTATAAACCAATACAATACATTGTGTCATAATTTTGTGTACTAAATGTAATATACTATACAACGAGTAATAAAAATGTGTAGTAATATTAAACGTATCAGCTGATCGGTAAATTTTAAACATATGAATCTCGTAATTATTAATTTTAATTTAACTGGTAGATAACGTCATTAAGTATCCCTACACGTTTTTGTAACAAGTTGTATACAGATTAAAATTACCGAATTCATAAATAAATTGTTAAGACATAGTATGTATGCATAGTCTAGGGTTCCATACAGAGCTAAGAACATACAGCGCCATCTATTAGTTCCTTGCGCACAGTATGGAAAAATGCAGTAAAATGGCCATGACTTTTGATTGCGTTAATTTAGAAGTATGATTTTTTTACAGCCACAAGGGACCGCAGATTTGAGTGGTTGATATAAATTTCAACTTGATACCTCCACGCGTTTCCGTTAAAAAGTGTCTCGGACAGACCGACAGACGGACAACAAAGTTATCCTATAAGGGTTTCCTACCGTGTTTCGGATGGCACGTTAAACTGCAGGTCCTGGCCGTTTCTTATTAGATATGTAGGGGGCAGTCGTTACGTCATGTCGGAGGCCTCGTAGGAATCTTGGCGACCTGAAACTGACAATATGGGTTGTCCACATAACCCATACGAATTGACTCGAGCAGTGTAATTGGGGTGACCCGTTCTGTTAGAGTATAAATTCAAATTATTATTATTATTCTCTTTATTAATTTTATATCTTAGACCTAATTAATAATAACCTTAGACTAATCTTATTATTATTATTATTAAGGGTTCCCTTTTCCCTTTTGAGGTACGGTGTCCTAAAAATGCAGTACTCGACGAACGGACCTATCGATAATGTATAAACGGTACCCACAGAGCCGCCGTCGCAGTACCAGAACGTGGGGTCGTCGTACTACACGATGCCGAGCGCGGGCTCGCCGGCGGGCGGCGGCGAGCGCTCGCTGCTGTACGCGCACCACGCGCACGCGCCGCACACGCCGCACGCGCCGCACGCGCCGCACGCGCCGCACCACGCCACGCTCATGTACGCGCCCGCGCCGCAGCCCTCGCTCTACCTCGACATACTCAACAACAGGGACCAACACCATCAGGACGCGAAGAAGGATCCGCCGCAGGTTAGACTCAGTACTGTTTATCTTCATTCACGTACAAAAGTGTCAGATTATGACCTATTTGAATAAATCTGTTTGAGTTTGAGTTTTGAGTTTGAGGTGACCTCTTCTTCTTCTAGAACAAGAATATTTAGTTTTTAGTTCCGATTATTAAAAATCGGAACTAAAAACTTAATATTCTTGTCTAGGAGTTTGCTATGGAGAAGGAATAATATTTGTTCGTTCATTCAACAGTGTAGTTTGTGAATTATATTTTTAAAAATTTCTGACTGTTCCAACACACTCAGTCGTTAACCCTTATTACATACATGCAACACATCTATGTGTTCTAGGAGTTTGCAATGGAGTTCCGAAAAGTAACGCCAAATTCAATCAATTATCTCTTCTTCTTGTTAGTGGTAGGCCTCTCTTGCACTCATGTACAAACATTATTGTGCTCCGGGCTGAACCAATGTTACCGGTTTCAATAACTAATATCGCGAGGTGACAGACGCAGTGCAGTGCCGCGCAGAATTTTGAATTTTAAAACATTGGGTGGCCCTGTGTCTGATGTGGGCAATCATGATGCTTACCATCAGGCGCCTGATTTGTTCGTCTTGTCACTCACTATAAAAAAAAATGCAATACTTACCCGCCGAAACATATTATTTTATTTGGAAAACGAGCTTCTTAAGAAATAAATATGAATACATTGAATACAATCACACCCATAAACTTCCACCATAGCTCGGTCCATAACTCTGAGCGGCTTTGAATTTGTGGATTTACCCGATCTTGAGTTTCCCAAATGCTCAAATAAAATTGTAGTGGTAGGCCTCTTTTGCAGGGGGCCGCCTGGGGAAGTATCACACCTTTGTCAGTTATTTATCCGCCAAGCAGTAATGTGCAAACATTACTGTGTTCCAGTCTGAAGGGCAATGTTACCAGCGAAATTACTGGGCATGATGAAATTCAACAACTCATATCTCAGAGTGACAGGCGCAGTGCAGTGCCGCAGAATTTTGAATTTGTCACCTGGGGGTGTGAGGCCAAGTGGGAATGACCAAGCAGTGTACAAATAATAATATTGAGAACCACTGCCGTGGCTTATACGCTACGATTCATGTTGCAGCGAGAGAATTAATTTCAAATACCGTACACGATGTAAATAGGGTAAGCAAGCTGAACAGGGACAAACTATAGTATAGTTAACGTTTTACGTCAAAGTCAAAGTCAAATAGGTCACAATCTGACACTTTTGTACGTCAATGAAGATAAACAGTTATGATACCGTGCGTTCGGAGAGATACCTTTACAAGAAGAACGCACAAGAAACTTGTAGGGCTCAATTTTTTCAACTGATAGTTTTACAATATTTGGTTTGGTTAAATATTTTTAATTACAAGGTGCCGTGTGGTGGCTATGCAGAAGTTTCCAGGCATCTTTGTCCTCTATGTACTGATTGACTTTATAATATGGTATATATTTGTTAGCCCCCACAGGTTTTGATCGGGTTAAGTGAAGCCCATCATCCTCACGTATCAAGCGGAGTTGCGTACGCGCCGCCTGTCTCCAGACATCTGTCTATACACCCGCCGCAACACCCGCCGCAACACCCGCCTCAACATCCGCCACAACATCCGCCACAACACCCGCCTCAACACCCGCCTCAACACCCGCCCCCCATGCAGGTAAGCAGTGTTTCAAGTGATCCTTTAAGTCTATGTGAAGGCCATCATACCTACAGTATTGTGTCTTCATATAAACGGTCAGACCGCGAGTCATACCTACGCGCCTTGAGTTCTACATACACTCAACATACACACAGTCGCGAATGCGCCGCAGTGGTGAACGAACGGTGTGATGGTTTTGAAAGCGTTCGATTTGTGAATATAAGATAATTAAGCAATCAAATTTATTTTTTGTTTACAAGCTGTAGGTAGCGCACACGCAATGAGTTGATATTATGTAGGTAACTAATTGTTTAAATATACAATCACGCCCTTTCCCCGAAGGGGTAGGCTGAGGTGTACCCAGGACTCGGTCCCATAGTAGGAACACTCACATTTCACCAGTATGTTATTGGTCCCATTTAATAGGGGGCGAGACAGTTTCAGACTCCAGGCAGGTATTGAGGTAATTCCTAATGAAAAAATTCTATATTTAACACTTTGCCTGACCTGGGGATTGAACCCGGGACTTCATGATCGGCAGTCGAGCTTGCGCCCACAACGCCACTGAGGCAGGCTAACAATATAACCAAATATTTATACTTAACAAAAAAATATACATTTTAAACTTATTTTAATGCATATTAATTTGTTGGCAGAATTTTGCTGGAAATTATAGACTGTAAAAGATCTCATGTAACCAAAATTCGTCATGCATTTATAACATCGCTTTTTATTTTTAAGGTTTTTCTTAATCATAGGTCAGCACATGTTTCCTTTATTGTCCATTAATTAGCAAGTTAATTGACAATATAATTTGTTTCAGGCATCAAAAGGCGGTAGTATAACCCAGGGCTACCCAGTCGGCGGGTCCCCGGCTCTATACCCGCCGCGACACCGTTACTAGCGTCCGACCGACCGCGCCACGCGAACGCTCTACATCAAGTACTTGAGGGATCGAGCCCTTAACAAGATGTAGACTGGGCTACTAGTGAAGTGAAGTGTTGTGATGTGATTTGGGTGATAGTGCTACAGTTTTGTGTGTTGAAATCATATAACGTAATAGGTTTTCAAGGGTACCCTAGTTATAAGAAATTTACCAAATCGATGTTTTGTATTCCCCTGTCTCCTCCGAATGTAACTAACCCATTCTATAAATTTATATCGTGATGTTTTTATAGTGAAGTTAACTATGTCCCTGTCATTTTAATTTCTTATATAAACTTACGGTTTTTTCATAGTGAACTTTTAAAAATCCCAGTTTTGCTCGTGTGATTAGACGATCACTACAAAAAAGTTAAGAATATAACCTCTTTTTTTTTGTTTTTATAAACAAAAATAAAATGATATGGACATAGTTTACTACATCCGCAAAATATCAAAATATAAATATAACACTTTCCTATACTATAGGTATTCAGAGGAAACAGGGGGAATACAAAACATCGATTTAGTAAATTTCCCATAGGATTGTGTCAAACTGCTAAGAGATCCCTTTTCCTGTTAAGGGCCGAACACAATGTCTTGCCCATCTACTCTGTACATATTATCAGGGAAACAACAAAATAGTCTTCAATCCCTATTAAGAAAAAGATCTAGCATAAATGGAGCACTATTATCGTGGAGTTGAATACAGGGTGTACATTTAATAATTGAAACCTTAATTAGTAATCATAATCTGTGCGATCTTCCCGTTCTTTGCATACTGTGGAATGATCACCCTGTTGCAGTCTTTCCGTTGAGCTACAACATGGGGCTATTCAAAAAGAGAGTGAATAGAGTGTTGGTCAGGTCGGCAACATACTGGCAATACCCTTGGTGTTAGCAGGTATCCATAGGCGGCGGTAACCGCGAGCCATCTGGCACACATTGCTTATGCGGCCACCGCAGGCATAAAAATTGTTCTCAATAAAATGCACACCCTGTATATTTAAAAGTGGTATAAGCCGGTTCAATAAAGAAACTAATCTAAAATGGTTTCAAAAATCATGTCGTCTCGCTTGCACACTACTGCTCTAATTAGGTCATGATTAGCGCCGCCATTTTGGATTCGTTTCTTTATTGAACTGATTTATAAGTAAAAAATAAGTGGTACGGTATAAAGCGTTCGCGTGGTTCGGTTTTTTAATGTAGTGAAAATACTACAGTACATTTTTGTGGAACATTAATGGACATTTCTTATAGTTTAAAGGTGTTTATTTTGAGTCACTGATGTAAACCGTTGTTGTTATCTGCCAGCTTTTTGCTTAAAATCAGGCAAACATTACAGTCCTATGTTTATATTTATATGAAAAAGTTGCAATTATGATAAATAGTTAAGATTTTTAAATAGATATAAATCACTTTGCACACTATACTGGTGTTTAAGGTGTTTAAGGTTTAAGGGCCGACATTTCCCATACAAACTTTGAGGAGCCAATGACGATTATAGAAGACATATAATGGGCTTTGTTAGTGTTGTGTACTAATTATAAAGTGGCATTTATCCCGTTCCGTATCCGTCACCTGTTCGGATACGTTCATTTAACATACCGGTATAGTGGGCAACCAGCTTAAGTCCTAATGTTTATATTTCTTATTGATAACCGCGAAAGTACATAATATTGTGTATATATTAAAGTTACTGCGATAAACATAAACCCAGAAAAAAAAGCGGACGGGCCTTTTAAAATAAGATGTGGAGCACCATAGTAAGCCAGCTCGCTAATACAAACATGGCGGCACGCACACATTGACATCCATGTACATAAAAAAAGGCGTGAATGTATGCGTGCACTCAAGCAGCCATGGGTCAGCTTAAGTGGTCAGTTATCGAGCTTTTAGTACAAAACTCTTTTTCTGTCCACTCAAGGTAGACCTACCCAAATAATATGCGAGCTGGCTTACTATGGTGCTCAGCTTTTTGTTTTAGAAGACCGCTCGCCTTCTTTTCTAGGTTCATGGCGATAAAGTACCTTTTTCCATCATCCTGTTTGCGCTTGCGCAAAGACGCATAATGTAAATAGTAAAACGATAGAGAGTACCTAGTTATTTAAGAAATAAATTTATCTATCTACTCAAGTTGAGCGGTTCAGGATTAGGTAGGATCAGATAAAAAGTGTTTTTTTTTTTCTAAGAACGCTTTCACTCGTATAACGAAGAACCAGGTAAGAGCCGGTTCCCACTTGTCTGATGTCGGGCCCGATAAAAAAATCGGATCATTGGACTTAACGATCGACATAATTATGTGAACAGCTTCATATGAAATGTTCCGTCTCTGGAGCACCCGATTTTTTATCGGGCCCGACATCCGACAGTAATGCCGGTTCTTACGGTCGTTATTTGATAATTGATATTATAATATAATGTAGGAAACATAATACATAATAATCTACATTATCTACGCAAAGCTTAGGTTAGGTTACCTAGTAGTCTAGGATTTGCCCGTTTCTCGTTGTTGAGACCTTTGGTTGAGACGACACTTGTGTATCTGTTATCTTTTTCGCGCACAAATATATTGCATCTGCTGTCTCTTTCACACGTACTACCGTGGAAATTTGCGCATTTTGAACTTACTACTAATTTCACATGCGTTACTCTGAAAATATGCGGGTAACCGAGCGTGTGTGATGTTGCCGCGCGTTGCCATACATATGTGTGAAAGCATTGCTACACATGACGCCAAAATTGACTATGTTAATCACGTCAGTAAGAGCCTTTGCACATGGCGTTTTTAACGTATAGTAAATATAGTTCGAGAGTATTTTTATTATAGATGCAGGGCTAACAATGTATTGTGATCTTTACAAAATCGTTAAATAAACATGTTCTTAAATACTGATTTCTTTATTTTATATTTAAATAAGCCGAAGTTGCTTGGGATTTCTCTGCGACATCGAATCAGGAATGAGGAGATCCGTAGACCAACGAAAGTTACCGACATAGCCCAGAGGATTAGCAAGTTGAAGTGGCAATGGGCAAGGCACATAGCACGAAGAACTGATGGCCGATGGGCCTGTAAACTTCTCGATTGGATACCACGGACCGGCAACCGCAGCATAGGACGTCCACCTACAAGATGGGCAGACGATCTGATTAGGACGGCGGGAATACGCTGGATGCAGGCCGTTTTCAACTGGACTGGATGGAAATCTATGGGGGAGGCCTATGTTCAGCAGTGGACATTCTATGGCTAAGATGATGATGATGATGATAAAACCGAAGTTAGGTACATGTATTGGTTGTAATGGCTTCCGAAAGACGAAAGTCATATCGTTCGTTTACACTAAGTGGCAGATTAAGCGGCCTTTCCGAACGCACGGTAGACTCATTACTGTTTATTTTCATTGACGTACAAAAGTGTCAGATTGTGACCTATTGAATACCTAAATCTTTTTGACTTTAACTTTTATTTACAACCGATATCAGATTATTATCGCCGTGTGCCGGCAATAGAATAGTACCCCATCCTTTCTATACCAGTTGTGTCCGTAAGAGCCGGTAAATGGTTAAGAGATCCAGAGCAGCAGCGTCCTCTGCGTATAACTATCAAACTGCGCTCGCCAACCCGCCTGCCATACGTGGTGAGTATTGGCAAACCCCGAACCCTCCAGTTTTTAGTTTACTATTAGTTATTTTCATTCAAGATTCATAAATTGACGTCGTCTATAGGTATACTTTCGATGCATGCACAGTCTTTATATCGACTGTCAGTCTTTCAATAAACTTGGTTAAGCTCACATTTGTTAATCTGCAATATAGGTACCTATATAATTCTGAAAGCCACCTTATCTACGCGAACATATTATGGTCCTTCGAGCCGGATCAGTCACAGAAAAATGGACGTCAAGCTATCGAGGAATGCAGCAATAAGGATCACTAGTGGGGCAAGCCAATGACTAACTAAAGTGGACTTCCTACGGCTGAGATGATGATGATGATGACAGATTATTCTGCACAGCAACTCATCACTTGCATTCAAGAAACTCTTCTTGTAACGTCGGCTATACTTCCTTGATTCTTGCTTGCTTATAAACTGTTCTGTCTCCCTTCTCCTTGGTAAAAAAAAACACAAAACTGTTAGAGTTAGTACTAGTATAGTGATCTGTGGTCAGTGTGCCTCAAAATATTTTGTGAAATTCAGGTGAAATTAAAGTAAGGTAATATTATTCTTTGGTAAGTGCATATTAAATAATAATAATAAATATTTAATTTGCTGAATGGCTATGTATTTCTATATATCTATTTAGTTACGTAGGTACCTATATCGTACTATATAATATCTTATATCTTTAAATGAGTGAATATATCGCGATTCAACGTCATTGGAATATATATATATAATTGGAATCTCGGAATCGGCTCCAACGATTTTCATAAAATTTAGTATATAGGGGGTGGTTTCGGGGGCGATAAATCGATCTAGCTAGGAATCGTTTTTAGAAAATGTCATTTTATTTAAAAAAAAATAAAAATACTGAGCAAAGCTCGGTCATCCAGGTACTAATTTTATAAATGCGAAAGTTTGTGAGCATGGATGTTTGTTACTCTTTCACGCCAAAACTACTGAACCGATTGGGCTGAAATTCGATATGTTGATAGTTTAGACCCTGGAATAACATAGAATACTTTTGATCCCGATATTCCCACGGGAACGAAGAATACGCGGGTGAAACCGCGGGGCACAGCTCGCATTTCACAATTTCACTTGCAAGAGCGCGTTGGCGTACCGAAATTTTATAAGCCACCTGTAATAGCGTAACTACAACTCCGATTGTCATACAAATATAAACCCTAGGCCTTTACAATAGTGGTTATATTAGTTAAGCGGTTGATTTCCAAGCTATTGAATGGATATGCACCCAGCTGTCCATTGGCACAGGGATTGTAGTAACTGCTATTATTCTGTGTGCTTGACCTGCAAGTAGGTCGACCATTGATGCACACTCCATAATCTTATTCCAGCTCTATTTAATTATAGGCCAGGGCCGTCTTTACCAGGGGGTGCAAGGGGTGCGGTGCACCCGGGCGCGGAGCGCCCGGGGGCGCCTGTCGAACGCTGAATTTTTGGATATTTCATTGAACTTAACGCTATTGCACAGTTTAATATACTTGTTACTTACGACAAATATGTATGCGCAAGCAAAAAAAAATAGTCATAAACAATAATATTTTTTTTTTTTTATTATTACGCTTTCGGCGCTTGTCATACCGCATTACTGCACTACACAAATAACACTACACAATTTTATTTAATACTACAAACCCCTAGTACATTACTTTACTCTACCACCAATAGTTTTCACACCGCATGAAAAATAATCATTGCTTCGATTATTGTGACTAAACCAAAAAAGATGGATATAATCTATGTATACTGTTTTGTAGGCATTGATAATTACTACAAACTCCTTGTACATTACTTTATTCTACCACCAATACTTTTCACAGCGCATGCATATAATATCTGTTTCGATTATTGTGACTAAACCAAAATAGATGGATAAAATTTCCGTGGACTATTTTGTAGATATTGATAAGTACTACAAACCCCTAGTACATTATATTATTCTACCATCAATGGATTTCACAGCGCACGCAAATTTATGAATATGGTAATTATATTATGTGACACCTTGGTTCACAATATTGCAGTTTTCTTACGGATCCCTATTTTTTTTCAAAATCTCATATAGCCTATGTCACTCACACTGAATTAAGCTATCCATAAGTGAAAGAATTTTTAAAATCGGTCCAGTAGTTTCGGAGCCTATTCGTTACAAACAAAAAAACAAAAAATCAAAAAAACAAAAAAACAAAGTTTCTCTCTTTATAATATTAGTATAGACAACACGCGCGCAGCAAAATCTCTAATCCAAAGAGAGTGTATGTATGTACGTTTGACACATTGCCGCCCGGTCGCCCGCACTTGAAATGATCTCTAAGTCAATAAAGTGTAAATTCATTCATTTGAAATGGGGAAAAAAAATTACGTGTATTGTATTTTCTTGGTTGACTAGGACCCCTTTCATACTGCAGTGTGTCGTCGGTCGCATGCCACGCTGCAGTGTAAACAAAACGAGGGCGCAGGCTGAGTCCCGCACCCCGGCGCAGAATAGACTTAAGACGGCCCTGTTATAGGCAATAATTAGGTTGCAGTTCTTCTTATAAAGCACACGACATGTGTAGGTAACTTATAGTAATGTGTTAAAGTGTATATATAATACACACCTACGTTATATAATTATTGTGTACATACCTACATACATAGTCAAACGTTTTTTTTTATGTATGCGTAGTGTAAAATAAAGTCAAATCTCTGGCTACGCGTTGAGCCATTTTAACAACTGTTAACAGGAAAGGCGACCTTTTACAATAATGTATGTACCTAACAAATGGATCGTGGTTATCTAGAATGAATAAAAATATATGAATATTTGAATTTGAATTTTTTAGCAATTTGACACAATCCTATGAGAAATTAATTTACCAAATCGATGTTTTGTAGGTAGGTATTCCCTATTTCTACCGAATATTGTAAACCTATTAAAAACATTTACATCCTGATATTTTGAAGATGATAAGGTCTTCTCTAAAATGAAAAGCTCAAATTACTTAGGTCCCATTAGGGTAGTAGGTTAGATGTGTAAATGAGAGTACTTATGCGTGAAAAAGGAATGAGTGCTGAGAGTGAGGGCATCTTCCGCCTTCAGTCTATCATCCGTCAATGATAGGTTGGAGGCGGAAGATGACGTGCTATGCCGACCCTAGCTAGTGTGAGATAAGGGCAGGAAGATGACTTCAAGGATTCGACTTCATCTACCCTTTTAGACCCTCATCTTCATTATGATTCATTCAGTCCAATGAGAGTGCTTTCCCTTTTCTTTAACTCTTCTTTGGACTAGTGGAATATCTACCTGCATACATGTGTGTGTGCACTTCAGATATTACCTTACTCCATAATGACATTGCCTAATTACTATTGTACCTAGCTCTATTATTGTTCTCGGTTGCCTATCACCTGTCAGTCCAGCTCCTTCATCCTGCTAACAATCACCATTCAAAAACAGACCTAGTTCCTCTCACATAAAGTTCAAATATAAATTTTCTGAAATAAACTTTAACGTAAAATAGTCCTTTGAGTCATGAGAATATGGTTGAGAATATAAAATAGAAAGGGAAAGGTGGGAAATCAATGTGTTACGCAAGCGCCGAGTTATTGACCTCCCCTACTCCCCCTACCCATACTCTGACATTCCCCTGGTTACCCTAGAATGTAGGGGGTGATTGGGTACCCACAGGACTTTTACAGGCATGTAGGGTTTGCGTACTGTTACATAAGCTGTGTCTTGCACTACCTATCTTCTACGCTACGCCCACTTTCTTTTGTGTACATAATTTAATTTTAGATGTGGTATATTTACAGAGAAGTAAATTTAGAATTGGGTTCCTGTTCCTACTTATTATTACATTAATATTGTTGGGTGTGTTTTTTGGTATCAAAAACTATCTTAAAATTAAAATGTTACTTAGTTTTTTGTATATATTATAAACGAATTAAAATTAAAATTCGAACTCTTCTGCCGCATACGTGCAAACATTGGAATGATCTCACTGCGGTCTTCCCGTTGATCTACAACATGGGGCTTCCAAAAGGAGAGTGAATAGATTGTTGTTCGGGTCGGAAACATTCTGGCAATACCCTTGGTGTTGCAGGTATCCATAGTCGGTGGTAACCGCTCACCACCAGGCTGTTTGCCATAAAAAAAAAAATATATGTAGGGGACAGTCGGGAGTTCTATCCAACTAATGTTAAAAATTTGAAAGTTTGTGAGTATGGATGGATGTTTGTTACCCATTCACGCAAAAGCTACCGACCGTAACTCATAATATTGTATGAATTCGATTTGTTTCGAGTCACAAAAATAAAACATTTTTCATAATAAAGAAGTTATGACTTTTGTAAGGCATCTCTCGAGTTTCGAACTCTTTTATCAAGTTTATAGGTAGGATTTCAATTACCACAACAAAAAGAAAACATTTGTAAGGTTTCCTAACAGTGAAAAATCTAATTTGAGAAAAAATAGAACATGATAGGCTTTTAAGGGTTCCGTTTCAAAAAATATATGTCCTTATATAGGATTAAAACTGGATAGTCTATGTTGTTAGTGTTATTTTAGCATTTTGAAACAAAATATAAATTGAACAAAATCACGCCTTTTTCCTGAAGTCCACCTCTCATTTTAGCGTTTTATACTTACTAACCGGTTACCGGCTTTATATATATATATATATATAAATAAATAAATAAAAAAGTATTTATTGCAATATTCCTCAAAACATAATCCTATACTTATATTAAATAAATAAAATAAAATAAAATATTTTTTATTCGGGCAACATAAACCCATGTATAAACACACGAAATCAAAATCAAATTAAAATTAAATAAATAATAAATGCGAAAGTTTGTGAGGATGGATGTTTGTTACTCTTTCACGCAAAAACTACTGAACCGATCGGGCTGAAATTTGGTATGTAAGTAGTTTAGTTTCTGGAATAACACATAGGGTACTTTGTTTCCTGATATTCCCACGGGAACGACGATTACGCGGGTGAAACTGCGGGGT
Organism: Hemistola chrysoprasaria; assembly: GCA_947063395.1. Lineage (NCBI taxonomy): Eukaryota > Metazoa > Arthropoda > Insecta > Lepidoptera > Geometridae > Hemistola > Hemistola chrysoprasaria. Next base: position 13,164,034 of record OX346714.1, read on the forward strand.
ACAGCTAGTGTAATATTCCGTCATCGTAGATTATTAGAGCGTGGATAAAATAAGCATATTTTATCCACCTCTAGGAGAATAAGTTACTTAAAATTATTGCATGAATTTAAGTAGAAAAAACTCAAAGTACTGGACTCTATTGAAATCACTAAAACCCATTAAATATGACGCAAAAACCTGTTCACCCAAAAGCATTATATTACTTCATTACCCTCTCCTGTGGGGATGGTGCATACCTATAACTTTAGGGCTAGATATATTATATCAATATAATATTATAGGTACCATTGTCAAGGTCGCATCGATCGAGACAGGATGACCAGGACAGCGTTATCTGACAAATCTCCCATCTCTATCTGACGTTTTGGAAATTCGCGACCAGTGTTGGTAAACAAAACAAAGCGTTGTTATTTCACGATAATGCGTAATATTGTTACTGAGGATTTTCGTAGCGGGCTTAAGCATTTTAAGATGTTAAGAAAGTTTTTCTTGTTCCTTAAATAAATCGGGGAACATAAAAAATCCCTACAAATTCCTTGTTAATTCTTCTCATAGCAACTTTCTAACTGCAAAACTAATTTTATAAAGCTTAAATTTAATGTTTTCTTTTTTAACCCGCTTAAAAATCTTTGTGACACAAAACTAAGCACATCTTAATTGAGTATGTTTATAATTATTATAATATTGTATTAAATTCGTCAGAGCACTTGGATTCTCTATAGGTTTACATGTCGGGCCTATGGATTTTCGAAGTGTTCTATATCATAGTGTAAAGATGGTTAGGATAGATAGTTAGTAGGTAGCTGTAGATTGTATAATCTATTTAAAAAAAAATAACTTTGATTCTGTATAAAAAGACAAAAAAAAATTATATGCATAAAATTTTGGTACATTAAAAATCACATTAATTCATTATTTAAGTCTGTTAAACATTTTTCCGCATCGTCACATGTAAAATATTATATAATTATACTTAACTAGTCCAATTAAATATTTAAATAAGTAAGGGCATAGTACATTATTTTATAATATAATTATTGGATAAGGTCGGGAGTAGAATATAACATTTGTCTCCCACAGTTTCTGGTTAATCCTTATGAATGGTAATCCTTGAATTTCTTTAAGGAATGCACTATAAATTCGTCCGCACATTGAATGACAGTTTTTTGAGACCAATTTAATTTTAGCCGTATATGGCATTATTCGGGTGTTATTCGGTTTTTTTTAATTTCTACGGAAACTGCATATACACCAACATATCTTTACTACGTCTTCACATTCACCAAAATATTTAAATTTTATCATAAGCCATTTTATGTAACAATTTTATAATAATTGTATCACAAATCACAAAACCTTTCAAAGGCGCTCGAAATGTTACACAATTTTCCATTCTATTGAACTCGAGGAATCGTATCAAAATGGACAAATCGTTGCGTCCGGTTTTTCTCAGTGAAAGCGGCTACGAATCTCGTAGAGGGTCTACGCCGTAGATTTATATAAAATACTCTAGTGTGTGTATTATATTAGTAGGAGATCCGTACAAGAAATATCTGTTCTATCTAATCTGTTACGTATTCAAAACGGACATTTTTTTTTAAATTGATTAATTTCTTCGAAACTAAAGTCTTCGAAACTACCGCATATATCGAATAATGCTGAAAAGATTGCCAAGGCTTATATTTCAAAGGAATAATTACCATTATATATTTGAAGATGCAGTTTCTATGGGAATAATATTTCGAAAAGTAATCTTATTTGCATTATTATGTTATACTTATTAATAAGATAAAAAAACACACCTTGTGTGGCTTAGTAATTATTATTATAGCCCATTTATTCCATAATAAATACATAAATAACATATTATTTCTAATTGTGCATTTAATGCACAATTCTACGGTGTATCTACTGTGGGACTGAGTCCTGGGTACACCTCTGCCTACCCCTTCGGGAAATTGCTCGACTGCCAATCAAGAGGTCCCGGGTTCGATTCCCAGGTCAGGCAGTGTTAAATATTTGATTTTTCCATTAGGAATTATCTCAATAACTGCCTGGAGTCTGGAACTGTGCCCGGTAGGTGGCAATAGGCTCGCCCCCTATAACATGGGACCAATAACATACTGACGATATGTGGGTGTATCTACTATGGGACTGAGTCGTGGGTACACCTCTGCCTACCCCTTCGGGGAAAAGGCGTGAATGTATGAATGTATGAGCATTTAATTCATAATCAACAAAGTTTATTATTGACATTATATATCTATATACAAAAGTTTATCATGCATGGTATAAAATTAGTAATTATGGCATAATAATGCAGATAACTTTTGTTTTCAAAATAAACCATTTCGATTCCTGGTTAGTGAATTAGACCCTGGAATAACAAATGGGGTACTTTTTTCCAGATATTCCCACGGGAACGATGTCTACGATTGTGGAACCGCGAGGAACCGAGGCGTAGTAACATACTTTTGTTGATTTAAAAAAAAAAGCGCTGCATCAATTTCTTTTACATTTTTACCTTTGGGACCACCTTCGAAGTATGGCCATTATTTTTATTATAGTGAGTGACAAGACGAGTGAATCATGTGCCTTATTGAAAGCATCATGATTGTCCGTATCAGACACAGTGCCACACATTGTTTTAAAATTCTTAATTCTGCGCGGCACTGCACTGCTCCTGCCAAACGAAAAAATAATTAATAATCAAATTCATAATTGGCAAACGTAACCAACATACAAAATATAATCGAATTCATAATCTGTTCCATCTTTTGAAATCGGTAAAAAAACATAAATAATTTGAATTTATACACTAACAGAACGCGGGTTACCCCAATTACACTCGAGTCAATTCATATGGGTTATAAGAGACTTATATAATTCATAAGAGACTTCCTCAAACACATGAGTACTTGTACACTCAAATGACTTCAAGCTACCTGAAGAAGCTCGTTAGTTATTTGCTGAAAAGCAATCTAAAATTCATAAGTTAGTTATGCAAGCATGGAGGTGAGCCGCCGCGACGCCGGCCGGCGTTCTCGGTGGATATTGATACCAAGATACCTATGATGTTCTATCCTTTGGCTAAAATCAATAACTGATGAAGTGCAAGTAAGATAAGTAAACATGTAATATTGCCCGAGTATATTTCTAGATTGTATTATATTTTGTTGTGTTGTTTGGAAGAAATTAACAACTAAATATCAACGTTTTATTTAGGACTGCTTCGGTAGCTTAGTGGTTTGCAAGTGCTAGGATATTGGGTATATTACTGTGCGATTCGCTCAAAAGTTTTATTTTAAAATGCAAGACACAATATTAAGAGCGTACATGGCCTTCTAGGAATTTGACTCAATTTGATAATTTTAACCAAATCGATATTTTTTACTCCCGTATTTCCTCCGAATATAATTAACCCATTCTATAAATTTATATCCTGATATTTTTATAGTGAAGTAACCTATGTCTCTGTCATTTTAATGTTTCTTATAAACCCTTGGCATTTTCTCACGTGATTGGACGTTCACTACAAAAAAATGTAAAGTTTATAAACATAAATAAAATGAAAGGGACATACTTTACTTCAATTTTAAAATATCAGGATATAAATATATCAAATAGGTTTACTGTATTCGGAGGAAACATGGGAATACAAAACATTGATTTAGTAAATTTTCCATATGATTGTGTCAAACTACTAAGAGGTCCTGTGTTCTATTAAATGTTTGAATACAAAACTAAGATGTAAACACACTATTAAGCGATTTGACACAATCATTTAAAAAGTTTACCTAACCGATGTTTCGTAATTCCTAGTTTTCTCCGAATATATTTTACCCATTCGATAAAAAACTATATATCCTGATATTTTTTAAAATGAAATAAAACAATCATATTATAAATACCTATCTAGAGCATATGAATTTTATTGAGAGAACTTCTAATATTACCAGTTTTACTCGCGTGATATTTCATTTGAAAATTAAAGTGATATAAAATTAAAGGGACATACATACATAGTTTACTTCATCCTTCATCTTATAAATATTAGTAGAAAATAGAGATATTTAATTATTGAAGAAAGTCTAATTAGTAAAATCCCTTGTAATTCTTTTTTAATTTTATCTGATAGAAAAACATGACATAATTAGGTCTATTGGGTTCTTTTATCCACTCCTAGTTTCCACCTATATCGATATCATTTTCAGCTTCAGCACTATCTTCCCGACTCAGTGTTACTTCGCCTCCCGCCTCATTCCTCCCCCTTTTCAGTGGAGTTACCATAACGTACACTTGTCGGCGGTTTTGTGGGATTTTGTTACCTAGTTTTGACTAAGAATGTTTTTTTTCTTAAGAACATTAAATATATCTAAATACCTATAGATCCTTAATTTGTTGAGTGTCATCCTTAGAGCACTTATATTCAAAGGCGTCATCTGTGATTTTTTATCATGAATGGTAGGGATATAAATAGTTATTAACTCAATATTATACAACTTTTAAAGAATATTGGATAAAATGCTGTAACATTGAACAAAATAATGTTATTTTTATGGTAAACTTAAAGAAGTTTTCTCACTTCTTAGCCTTGCATCAAATATTTGCTCTAATTAAATCTACTTGATATAGATATTGCTTAGCCGTGTAGTTCATACTATTTTCTTAATAATAAGTTAGTACTACGCATTTGTTTCATTATACTGAACTTTTAGCCGTTATACCAGCAAAGTTTCTAGCAACACTGTTTCAGTTCTCTTCAGTCGGTTCCGAGGGGCGCGCGTGTTCGGTCACCATTCTCGGCCATTTTTGTTAGCGGCGCGGCGCCATACTGTGTATCTACTGACTTCCTTGATTTGTGATATTGTCAACAGTCGACAAAATTTTATCTTTTAACGGTAAGTGGGCTTTATTTGCATGAGCATGTGTTGTATTACGTGGTCCAAAACTGAGCAAGTATTTTGTCTTGTTGATCTATTACAACATAATGGGATGGGTGTATGCAATAGCTGTCTCAAGTGTGAAAATTATTGTCAATTCTGTGTCGGCAATTTGGAATGTTGAAGATATTGAATAGTTTTAGGTATGTAAAAGTTGGAAAATTTAATTAACATGTTTCGTTGAAATTTTACATGATTTACTTGAAAGTAATATATCATGTCACAAAAACCTTTAACAAAAAGTATTATCTACATGCGTTGAACATGTATTTTAGAGTAGAGTTTGGCACCCTACCTACTTCTGGGCAAAGGTTCCCTTTTCTGCATCGCCTCTTGCTAGCCCGCCTAGTCCTAGAAGATGAACACTCCAATTAATTTTTGGGCCGGCTCCGGCAATATCTTCCATCTTCATTCTGAAGTTACTTTACGATTGACATCTTTCCTTTGCTATCTATAATTAAAACAGCATTTTTTTATTTTTAAATAACTAATACCGTCGACACATAAAATAACCTTTTCTATCACGTAAGCTTTCAAACAATAAATACACATTGAAATAGGTCCATTCCTTGCGATGCCACCGACAGACACACAGACACACGTCAAACACAACAAAAGACATGTCAAATTTAGAACACACTTTTTCGGTCGGGGGTAAAACCCTAACTGTATTCTACCTACTTTGTGGTAGTGCGCATTGATCTAAAATCTAAAAGAACGCATCAAACTAGGTCCAGAGCTACGACGCCATATACTGAGTCTTTGCCTTTGTCACAAGAAAATCTTCCATCCAGCTTTCTTTTTCTGCACGATCTCTACTACAATACAATCATGCCTTTTTTTTTGGTAGGCAGAGGTGTACCCAGGACTCAGTCACATAGTAGGTACACCCCCATTTGGCCAGTATGTTATTGGTCTCATGTGATGGGGGGCGAGCCTATTGCTATCTACCGGGCACAGTTCTAGACTCCAGGCAGTTATGAGGATAATTCCTATCGACAAAATCAAATATTTTACACTGCCCCTGGGGATCGAACCCGGGATCTCACGATAGGCGGAGCGAGCGCTATGCTACCGGAGCAGTCACTATACTATACTATACTATACTATAATAATTATAATTATAGAATTCCATTAGATCATAGTCAACTCATGACCAAATATAAAGGTAGTCAATACCCTCTATGTTGTCACAGGGCGCCCACCCGCGCCGACCTAGGAATGAGGTCAAACGCGCCCGCTCCAGGAATAAACTTGATTCGATCCTTTGTTGTAGTATTCACGTTTTCGGGAAATCTAGATCAGGAAGATCTGTCTTATTGGGTTTCAAATATTTGAAGAATAATTATATAATACTAGCTGTGCCCCGCGGTTTCACCCGCGTTGTCATCGTTCCCGTGGGAATATCGGGAATAAAGTACCCCATGTGTTATTCCAGGGTCTAAGCTACCTACATACCGAATTTCAGCCCAATCGGTTCAGTAGTTTTGGCGTGACAAATATCCATCCATCCATCCATCCATACACACTTTCACATTTATCATATTAGTAGGATTATATATTTTTATAGATTGGGCGGTCTATTCCCTCCTCGCAAATGTTGAGAACAAAAAAAAAAAACATTTAAAAAATTAGAAGTTGAGCTGTGTACATGCCGCTTACAACCGGACTGGATGGAAATCTATGGGGAGGCCTATGTTCAGCAGTGGACGTCCTATGGCTGATCTCAGCCATGTCATCATCTGATGATGATGATTATGAAGTCGAGCTGTGTATCACAATCAATATTAACGTAGTGGCTTCTTATTAAGAGTACTAGGTTGGTACTCTTATCTATCTATCTATCCTACTCGTATTGTTATTTATCATACCTACTTACAATTTACTAGATAGATAGATATATAGATAAACACTTTATTGGTACATCACAAACAAGAAGATCTTAAAAATAACAATTCAAAACAACCAGTGTAACAATGGGTGGTCATATCGTTATGAGCGATCGCTTCCAGACAACCGTGCAGGGAGAGAAAAGAACCTTGAACAACAAAGTTTTGTGCCTAACTTTGTTACATTGTTTTTTATTTATTAGTTTATTAATGTACAATTGATGTTATACACGTCACCTATTAACAGGAAAGAAGACCTCTTAGCAGTTTGACACAATCCTATGGAAAATTTACTAAATCGATGTTTTGTATTCCCCTGTTCTCTCCGACTATAGAAAACCTATTTGATATATTTATATCCAGATACTTTGAAGATGAAGTAAGCTATGTCTCTATCATTTCATTTTTGTAGGTATATAAACTCTTAATTTTTTAGGAGTGAACGTCCAATCAAGCGAGTAAAACTGGGATATTAAGAAGTTAATTATAAAAAAAAAAACCGAGACTTTATAAGAGAAACTAAAATGACAGGAACATGGTTTACTTTATTTTATAGATATCAGGATATAAATTTATAGAATGGGTGAAAAATATTCTGAGAAAACACGGGAATACAAAACCTCGATGTGATAAATTTGTCATAGGATTGTGTCAAATTCGTAAAAGACCGCGTACGCTCTTAAGGTGTAACACATTTGATGGAAAATTATTTCGACCTTAATAAGTAATTACTTAGCACATAATAAATTAACAAAGCTCACACTAATCACACAATCGCATAATATCTTAATAAGTTAGCTATAAATATAATGCTAACTTATATATAACTTATATATATACACAGTCACGCCTTGTTCCCCTTGGGGTAGGCAGAGACTTTTCTCTCCACTTGCTACGATCCTGACATACGGCTTTGATCGGCATAATGCTTAATTACTTAAATAATATTTAGATACGCCAATGAAAGTTAATTTTTGTTTTTATGTAGCCGATACTTCCGTAGTGCGTGCTACGAATGCGCTACGCTTCTACATTGCTACGCCACTACGCTGCTACGCAGTTTCGCACCCCTTGAATTTTAGAGTTACGCAATCAGTTTTTTTTGTATACTGTGACCTTTAGATCATGGTTTTTGATGGTTCGTTCCCATGAAACTTAATCAAAGTTTTAAGCTTATTATTTGTACACAAATTATCTCTGAACGAAATCGATAGGATTTTTTTTTTATGTTTTTTGTACATTGTTAAACAGTCGTTCTCAGTAGATTTACTTAATCTCTGTATAAGCTTAATAAGAAGGAAGAAAATTCCCAGTAGTCCGACTGGTAAGACTACTTGGTAAGACTGCTAGGAATAGCCGTATTGCGTCTTTAATTTCTGTTTATATAATCAAAATACTACTGCCCGTAAACAAGTGAACTCTTTATAATATATGTATTTATCCTATCCTACTAATATTATAAATGCTAATGTGAGGATGGATGGATTTATGTATGTTTGTTACTCTTTCACGCCAAAACTACTGAACCGATTGGGCTGAAATTCCGTATGTAGATAGTTTAGATAGATAGATAAACACTTTATTGTACGCCATACATAGGACACAAACATAAATGAATAATAATTATATTCATCTTAGGCTAGTACAAGTGGCGGTCTTATCGCTTAAAGCGATTTCTTCCAGACAACCGGAAGGAAAGGAATACTTTACTCATGTGTATTTCTGAGTATAGTATTCATGAGTAAATACTCATGAATACTATACTCAGAACAAAGTTAACTAAATAGTTTTTTTTTTTTACTACTGGCAGAGTGCCTTTATTGAAAAAAGACTAAACAATAGACCTACCTACTTACTACCTACCCTAACTAAATACACTATACCATAGAACGCTTCGAAAATCCACAGGCCGACATGCCAGCCTATAGAAAATCCAAGTGCTCTAAACCACTGTTAGTTAACAGATAGTTAAGACCCTAGAATAAGACATAAGGTACCTAGGTACTTTTTATCCCGACATTCCTACTGGAACGACCATAATGCGGGTGAAACCGCAGGACACAGCTGGTATAAGTTAAAATTTAATAATGGTAATGTATTTTTGTGTATTCATTGTAATAATTTGATGTGATTAATTCGAATGTATCATACTTAAAAATTGTATTTTATATTGACATTTTATTGAGGACTTATTATGATTTATTTGATGTATGGGTGAAATGGCCTGAAAAATAATAAATAAATAAATAAATAAATAAACATAAAGCTTCCACTAAATCACACTACTCAGTCTGAATATACATATAAGTAATAAGTATATTGGTCCCAGTTATTCGCGTAAATGAAGCAAATTCAATTAGCGGCCACGTGGAGTCTAGTCGGATCCGAGCGCAGCCACTGAATTACTTATTATGATTAGACGAGATTCAAAATATGGCTTCTATTCACTCTAATATTAGAACTTTATTTATAGCGGTTTCATTTGTTTTAACCCAAATACGGCTATGTTGAAAATGAGTGGCGTTTTTTAAATTTGTGTGTAATGTTTAAGACCTCTTTTAATGGTTTTCATGAATAATGATCGATTTTTTATTGTGAGTGTCACACGAAAAGAGAGCTGAATGGATCGAAAACCATTTTTGGGTCTTTGCTGATTTTGATTTATTTTTATGATAGTGAGTAACAAGACGAGCAAATCAGGTGTCTGATGGTAAGCATCATGATTGCCCATATCAGACACAGTGCCACCCAGTGTTTTAAAATTCTAAATTCTGCGCGGCACTACACTGCGCCTGTCACCCTGAGAAATTAGTTGTTGAAACTCATCATGCCCAGTAATTTCGCTGGTAACATTGCCCTTCAGACCGGAACACAGTAATGTTTGCACATTACTGCTTGGCGGTTAAATATATATTATCTGGCAAAGGCTATGTTGAAAAAGAGTAGCGTTTTTTAAAGTTGTCTTTGAGAGTGTGAGTATGTTGGTAACAGTAAAAAATTTGAAAATTTACTCTATCTCCTAGGCCCTAGAGGTTGAAAAGATATTTTAGCCTCGCTCTGGTACGCAACAATGACGGATTTTTTGAACAAGAGAAAAGAAAAATTAGTATTATTAATACACCTGTACACCCCTATGATTCGGTCATTTCACAAACGGAGAAATAGCTCTGCAGTTTCAATATAGATATAGCTCTACAAACAGAACTAAAATTAATCTGGATCTGGGCCAAATATGTAGCTAACATTTCCAACAATTCGCCATAAAATGAAATCGGTTATTTATCGACATAGCTTAGTATTTACGAGTGGGCTAAGCTTTTGCTTTTTACTTCCTAATATTTTCAAAGACATGTAGTAAAAATCTTTATGTGGGTATGTCACGTTATCTGAATAAGATACCTTGTTATACTGAGCGGGTCAAAGACAACGCTTGGCGTTAACCGTTTTATAATGAAGTAGTTGTGCCCCACGGTTTCACACCCGCGTAGTCTTTGTTCACCTGGGAATAGAGAGCTATGTTCAACAGTGGACGTCCTATGGCTGAGATGATGATGATAACTGTTAATTGAAATTTACATCATCATTTCATCATCTCAGCCGCAAGACGTCTACTGCTGGACAGAGGACTCCCCCATAATTTATCTAGTCCGGTTGTATGCGGCCTGCATCCAGCGTTTTACATAACTAAAATTACATAATTTAATTCTAATACTTACGAGTACGCGTGAAAAGTCCCATTAGACAAATTCTTCTTCCTGGAGTGATTAAAACACTATAAGGAGGTGGTGATAGACTTGAGCATTTTCCAATGTCCTTAGTATTCTGTGGTATTGTAGTAACCTACCATTCGTTAGAATGATAGAATACAGGGAAATGCTCAGTGTCGAAGAGAAGTCAAGAAGTCTTAGCTGAAATGCTCACGGTAAGTGAGCAAAACATGGAGAGCGTCGCGATGTTCGGATAGATAAAATTTAAAAACGGCGAATGCTCGATGTTTTGCTTGAGGAAATGCACCAGTCTACTCGTATCACCACCTTTTGAAATACACAAGCAAGCATGATGATTTTTGGAGCACAAAACAAATCACACGGAAACGCACTCACGAGCTACTTTCAGGCGCAATTGAAGTCACTGCAAATGTTGCCGGGGCGACAACATAATAGAAGAAACTCATCCAATCGAGACTGATCGTCTTTTGTTATTACAATGTTTGTAGCACATGGATTTTTTAGGCTGGCATGTCTGCCTGTGTGTGTTCAAAGTGGTATATTGTAAGTAGTACTTAATGAATATCGAGCTTCTGTAGAGTTATAAATTGTTGAATTCTTATGTAACATTTCCGAGAAGTTGAGACTTGAACACTTTGTATTTCAACAGGCTTACGGTTTCCTGTCAAAGTATCATACTTCAGACATAACACATCGTTACGCAAGTCAGCCTTCAGACGACTTTGGCAGCCGTTCAAGGCCCTATTTGTTATTAGTTAAGATCCTTGAGCTACAGAAGATAATATGCGTACAACGGTTGTAAAACCCACGCACACAAAGACGCGCATTTTTCTTTTCGCGAGCAACCTGAACAGGTAAAAACCTGTCAACAATTAGACAATTTGAACATCTAAAAAGCCTTTTAATGAACTTTAGTATGAAAACAAAATGGCCAATATTATTTGCCAGTGTGTGGGAAGGTTAGCTAGTTTTTATTGGATCGTTTGACTTGATACGTCTGACTTGAAATAGGTCATAGTCATGTCATATAAACATCGAATCTATTAAGAAATTATAAGGGGCGGGGCCGGTTGTTATACAGTATGATGCCAGCAAAAGCATGCCCACCCTTAAAGCGTTATGTCCTCAAACGGGTATTACACTACACTGAATCAGGGACCCTTATTAACGGCTGTGGAATTTTTTTGCTCTACTGTTATAACACCACACTCATTCTTCTTCTTTTTGAATCAAAATGGCTAGTGGTTTATAGAGTTTTGTTCCAGTCTTTTGCCAGATTTACGGCGTTTTAGTTGGCTACGAGAAGGTCCTTCATCGTACACTTATTAAGGCTTAGGGACTCTGATTCAAGGTAGTCTTTAGTTGAATTTACCTATAGTAGGTACTTTCCTTTACTCGTAAAGTGCGCGCATGTGTGCCTGCGTTATACGTTTCTGAATAACAGTCGTATACTCTTTATTACCTTCTGTTTGTGTTTATATTTTATGGCTCCCAGATTCTCAACTTTTCTAACTTTGAGTGATGAATATTATGAATTATATTTTGTATATTATTGAATATTATGACTTTTGTTTTTGCCGTTTTTTCCACTGTAGCACCTAAACTACTTGTCTAAATGTTTAATTATTTCATTTATTTATTATTACGATTATTATGATTTCATTTATTATGAAAGATTCTTTAGTGTGAGGGGATCACTTTTTTTACATTATGTACGCCCAAGGGCTCTCTTTAATAATATATAGTAAGTAAAAAACAAAAATAAGTAAATACTTAGGTAGGTTTACCTTTACATGTTTTAATAACGTTCAAATTATTCCTAAGAGGCACGTTTTACTACTGCTAATCTACTTTTAATGGATGTAGAGTCGTTAACATTTCACCGAAACGCTTATACCTATCATATAGAAGTCATTGTATTTATCTACTTTTACCCATCAACTATCTAATTTTTGTTTCGTTTGTTACAGATTTTCAAAAGTGACTCCTCAAATTACCAATCGCAGCAGTGCTAGTGACAGCCACCAAGAATTCTTCCAAAATGATAGAGGACAATTGACCTTTAAAGTTTGACTAACAGGCTCAGTGTCGTTCGTCTTACAATATGGCATCAACGACGCACAACTAAAAGTGACCGGAGGGGGGCACTTTCCTACACCACCGTCGATCCATCAATGCTAAACTACAGGCTCGTCTCTACGCATTTCCTAAAGCAGCCGTAGTTTGTGCGATAACGTAAAGAACATTGACTTTCTGTGCCGTACCAATATGTGCCGGGATCGCGACATGCTCGGGCGAAGTGACATCATCAAATAGACGCTATATATCGAACGCGACTGACTATTCTTAGTTTACAATATACCGTCAAAACGGCGCGCGTATACGCACCGCCTTTACGTTTTGTTTCTTTCATTTTGTTTTATATCAAAGGATAAGCAATAACCCGGTTTTGTGTTTGGTTGTCGATCATTGTGAAGGGTATCAGCCCTACTAGGGCGTTAAGAGCGACCCTGGCCAGCCGTACTAGGGACAACATATCCAGGATTTTGGACTCCATTGTCGGTGCCGCTAGATATTGCATTGTAAGTATCACTTCGCACTTTACACGATCTCTAGCTTTAATAATTAAAGGGGCTCTCAACTTTCAACTTTCAACAACAACAAGTTTTAGAAATACGAATGATGAATCGACTCGAGCCACTGATGTCACATAATATTGTGGACGCGTTCATCTGCATTAGTTCCAAAACATGTTTAATTTCAGAAACGCGACATTAACGGCCTGAAAGCTTTTGGAAAATTGGGGGTATTGTCGAGTTAGAGAAAATGGTACAATTGGATATTTTGCAGGTATTTCTGATATTCAATTTAATGGGGCTTCACTAACATCATTAATATCTAAATTGTAGATTTTGAGAACAATATTATACCTAATATACTTAGTAACCCGTTATAACCCAAAAGCTTTGTTAAATCATGTTATTAAATATTTGCTTTGCAATTTAAACCAAGGGTGATTCGTGACCCCTTGATACACTTAGCTTCAAAAGTTTATAGAGATTGCCTAATTTGTCCAAGTTCGCTTATATCAATCCTTCGTGACCAACCATATTATCACATTATTCTGAATAACGTGTGTTAGAGATCCGTGCTTTCCAACTGTGTGTGATAACTAGTTATTACATAGATATTATTGCTTCAGATACAACCTGTAATTATATCACTAATTAACGATACGGCCCTATAAACCAAAGGCGACGGCATCGTGCTCTACCTCTCACATTCGATTCGATTCAAAGCCGGCGACTTTGCTGTGTAGCGCCCATTATATTCCTACAATATTATTATGTATATACAATAACACGATACCTAACACTAATCACCGATCACAATCAGAACCATCAGTCAAAGCTTTCACCCACAATCGAACTGTCGGTAAATGTACATTGACGCACATTACACAACATTACCATTCATGACATAGGGCTACGGGCGCGAAAGTGATCGCTCGAGCGAGCGGCCAGTAGTAATATCAGGGCTCGGGTGGCGTGCGCAGTGCTGCGAGCCGGAGGAGCGGGTGCGGGCGAGAGAGGCAGAAGATATGGCGGCGCCGGAGTGCGAGCGAGAGGCACGCAAGCGACGCGAGCGCAGGGACTCCGGGTGTGCCCATGAGCGCAAGGAGCGCAGGCCGCACAGCGAGGAGAGACCTCAAGCTCCGCTACCACCGCCACCGCTGCAGGACTACAACCGCCTAGAGGTAACAAACACTACAATCCATCAAATCTAAGAAGTTCCGTTTGACAGTTTTTAATTTTGCATTTGTATATTTAGTATTTAGTGATTAAGAATCTTGTGATAAAATTTATAATTCCATGGTTTTATGGTACCTACTTAAATTCAACAGAACCAGTTTCCCCACAAATAGAGTATACATGTTTATTCGCAGTTGTAAGGTTGCACGCAGAGATGGTCTTCACTGTTGGCGACTGTCCTCAACGAATTTACTGGAGGACAATCGGGATCCCACACTTTAACGTTGCTACCGCAACACGCGGCGCCTAGTCACTGGAGACATTGCTCACACGATTAATCAAGAAAGACTGAAAAGGCTACGCTACAGGCGCTACTGTGCCAATGCCAATGATCTCGAAAAATATAATGAAGAATGGTCTTAATTAAAACACCCTTTCTAAACGTATTTCTTGTCATTTCCAGTCGGAACGTCGCGCAGAGCGGTTGTCCCGTGCACGCCGTCCGCAGTTTGGCGGCAAACGACGCCGCCCTCCAGTCAGGATCCAAAAACAACCCAAAGACAATGAACACTGTAACACTATAGAAGATATCAGACCAACCACACCACTGCACTTCGAATATGTTGTCGTTCAAAAACCACAGAGTAAGTTGACGTTTCAACGGGTACCTATCGGGATGACCACCTAGTAAAATGTTTCACCTGGCAAACTTTATCAAGAACAGTTATTACTGTATTAGCAATTCTGCCAACTGCCAAACGCCACAACAGTATTACTGTGTGTGTGTGTGTGTGTGAGTAAGTACTTAACACACTCTGAACTTGGAGTTGCGAATCATCAATCATCGACAAATCTCAGCTGTTTGAACTTATTACACTTGATTAACCCAACCGGTAGATGGCAATAGGCAGTATGTGGAAGTGCCTACAATAGGACTGAGTCCTGGGTACACCTCTGCCCACCCCTTCTGGAAATAGGCGTAATTCTATGTTGTTAACCGAGACTAGTTAGTGTTACATCAATTTCAGCAGAATTTATAAGACTCGTACTTAAGGTGACGCAGTGTTAAATAATGAATCTAAAATCGTGCGCTGAGTCCCGCAACCCGCTCACAGTCCTGTATATTACGCCAAAACAGTATTTCTCGAATAAAATAAAAACTATTGCTAATTTAATAAAATCAAATTAGCACATTGAAGTCTGTGCATAGATTAATCTATACAAATAATTTACGGGCATAAATTAGTCTCATTTCCCTGTAGAATGAGAATCACTATTTTTATAGAGCAGTTTTTGATATTTTTTTCTCTGCTGTAAAAGTAAACCAATTATGTAAACCAATTACCAAAATGATGTCAATATCATGGTAAATGTAAAAACATAAACATTAGTTCCTAATGTTTTGTAGTTGCTGAGAAATATTGAGATCCCTACCGCCAATATTTTCAATTCGTCGTCTTAACTGGATATGGAAGGAGGGCTCTACCTTCTCTAGAACTGTAAGTTCAAAATAGATAGGTAGTAGAGTAAGCAGGGCTTTGGTTCGTTGATACAAATCTGCTTTTTCAGTTCGATTTCAACGACTAAAAATATCTACTCTAAAACCCTATCATAATGGATCTCCCAAAATTTGCGGTATTTTAATAATTTTTAACTAATTTAGTTCCAGTATCCGACGAGCCGGAGACCCTGGATGCAGCAGCCCTACATAGACAAGTGGACCGTTCAAGCAGCGCCGAGCCAAGCGTGGAAGAATCAGTTGCTCTCGAATGCAGCGCTGCGGAGAGAGCTCGTAGAGATGAACGTAATGCTGCACCACCTAATGCTCATAGACGGGAACAACCCTGCCCAGACCGGAGACTCGAGAAAATTAGTAAGAAGGTTGGTGATAGAAAAACAATACGTACAACCATAGCAGTCACGCCTTGTTCTCGTCGAAGTAGGCAGAAATTATTTTTCTCCAGTAGCCACGATCCTGACACACGACTTTTGCTTCTTTTGTTATCGTCACATTCTTCATAAATTTTATGCTCATAGTTGCACTTTTGACCTTTCGTTTCTCTATCTTTGCCACTACAACTTCTTATACATCACAGCGTTCCCTTTTCACACTATTACGTGTTAACAAACCATTTTTAAACGTGAACAAAAGTGAATGAGATGAATAAATACATTTTGGAAATTTAAAAATCTAGAAGTTCTCAAAGCCAAGCCAGTAAAGTCAGAAAAAATAGTTATAATAAACTAAAATAAGACGAATAATAGTCACAGGGCAACATAAACTAAGTAGAGATTATGCCTTTTGATGTATAAATCCTACTATTTTTATAAATGCGAAAGTTTGTGAGGGTGTACGAATGGATAGATATATGTTACTCTTTCACGCAAAAACTACTGAATGGATTGGGTTGTATATTTGGTATGTACTTAGGTAGCAAGTATTCCAATTACTGCGACCACCAAGCTGCTGCCAAGCGTGATGATTACGGCAAAATCCCCCCATATGAATAGTTTATGGCGTTCTATGGGAGAAGCCTATGTTCAGCAGTGGACGTTCCGGCTGATGATAATAATAACCTTTTTTTACAGATAATAGTCCTAAAGAAGAATATAGCGAAACACGAAGCAGAATTTGAATCAGCAAACGGTCACGCGATCACACCGTCCGAGAGAATCACCGATGTCAAACTAACACAGATGTACGAAACCCTTCGACGACTTCAAGCGGAAAAGCGCTGTATTAAAACCGATCCCGTGGAATATCAACTGAAGCTTCAAGCGGCTAAACAACAGAAGGAAAGAGATGAAAAGCTGGATATAGCGCTGAAAAGTGACAAGTCTATGGTCGATATTGTTAGAGATATAGAAGAGGTGAGTGCACTAATTGCTAAGTTGGGGATTTATCTTAGTGACAGCCTGGAGTCTGGTACTGTGCCCGGCAGATGGCAATAGGCTCGCCCCCTATTACAAGGGACTAATAACATACTGGCGAAATGTGGGTGTATCTACTAAGGGCCTGAGTCCTGGGTACACCTCTGCCTATCCCTTCCGGTAAAAAGGCGTGATTGTATGTTATGTTTATATTGTAAAGGTTTTAGAAGACATAGGACGTGCATTGTGCTTAGCCGTTTCCTCTTTTTCGAGGCAGAATCTAGAAAAAGAGGAAACGGCATCATATATTATTTTTGTTTATCTTGCAGTGGCCAGTAAGAATTCAGGTCATTGCACAGGTTTATTTTAAGTGAGCTGAAGGAGTTCCTTTGATATTTTAATATTGCATCATTTAAGTAATTACGGCTTTGGAATAGGTATGGCATTTATTTATAATTACAACGCTAGCTTAATGCTAAAATTGCATTTTGTGCCAGTTATTCTAGAAACTGGAGAAAATGTTTCATTGTTTGTCTCCCTCAAACTCTAGCTCGAACATGCAATGAACACGTAGTCGTGTTGTATAAGGACGATGCCTACACTTAAGTACCTAATTAAAAAGGCATATTTTCCCTTTATCTAGTGGCTAGAAGGTTGCCGTCAAGCCGGCGGTCGATCATCCATCAACGAATCAAACTGGACGTCATCTCAACTAGCAGCTGAGAAGACATGCGTTCAAAGAGCTCTACTACGACTAGAGGCGGCAAGGGGAAGACCACCAGCACATTCTGTAGAGAGAGGCGCGGCAAGACATCTCTACGAGAGATATAGAACTGTGAAACGAGTGCTTGCTTCAACTAGGCCTGATGCTGTAAGTAACATAATATAAAAATATTATGAATGTTACTATAGAGGTTGCTAAATGAAGACCTCCAATATATTCTGTAGAGAGAGACTAGTGCTTCCGTCCACTAGGCCTAATGCTGTAACAGATGATAAAACTAATAAGGTTGAGTTTTTGATCTCTAGTTAATGATTCTAGAATCTCTAGTTAAGTCGACCAATGGTTATACATTTATGAATATAGTATAATAAAATAACAATAGATAATATAACAATAGATAATTCATTGGTTATATAGGTAATTGGTTGGAAATTTAACTATATATAGACTGCCTCGATGGAGTAGTGGTTCGCTTGCTCTACTGCAGATCATGAGGGTTCGATCCCTAAGTTACGCAGTGTTATTAAATTTTTCCATTAGGAATTTTCGAAATGGCAGCCTAGGCGCCCAATAGATGGCAATAGTCTCGCCCCCTATTACATAGGTCTAAAAAGAAACTATAACTAGCGAAATGTGGGTGAACCTACATACATATGTGACTGGGCCCAGGGCCTACCCCTTCAGAAAGAAGGAGTGATGTTATGTTATAATTTCAACGTCAATCGTAGCGTCCGTGGCCTAGCGGAAATATGGCCGGCCTTAAATCCTCAGTCCCTGAATCGAATCGCACCATGTGGAGTTTTCACTGGGCTACCGTGCTTCGGATGGAACCTTAAACTGTAGGTCCCAATAGTTTCCTATAAGATATGTGTAGGGGACAGTCTTTAACTCATGTCGGAGGCCTTGTAGGAATCTTGGCGACCTGAAACTCTGACAATAGGGGTTGTGAACATAATTCATAATTAATATGAATTGACTCGAGCAGTGTAATTGGGGTAACCCTTCTGTTAGAGTATAAATTCAAATAATTATTATAATTTCAGGTGATGGGTAACGGAGAGTTGGCAACCATTCATGAACACGAGACGATGTTGTTCAACTCGAGCGTCGACAGCTCCAGCGACTCGCAGGAGAAGCCTACTGACTCTTCACAGGTGAGGGAAAATTGGAGTTGAGATAAGAAGAAAGGTTTTTAGCAGTTCAGAAGAATAAGCCTGAGTTTGATTACGTATTTTAACTTCCGATTGTGGTAAGGGCTCTGATCCGACTAATATTATAGATGCGAAAGTTTGTGAGGATGGATGGATGGATGGTTGTTACTCTTTCACGCAAAAACTGCTGAATGGATTGAAATTTTGTTTGTAGGTAGCTTAGGCCCTCGAATATGGTACTTTGTTTCCTGATATTCCCATGGGAACGAAGAAAACGCAAGTGACACCGCGGGGCACAGCTAGTAATTATGTTTGATGTTTATAATATGTTTGATGTCGGTCACCTTGGTATGGCATCTTCTGAGCTCAATCTCAAACTCACATTTTTAAACGTCAATAATTAATATTATCAATAACAATAGTAATTAATCTACCGTGGTTCGGAAATATACCTCTACAAGAAGAACGCATATCAAACCTGTAGGGTTTACTTTTTCAACTGCGAGTTTTACAATATTTGGTTTGGTTACATTGCAGAAGTCCTTTGTGTTCTATGTATTGTTTAAGCTGGCATAGGTGTACTAATTGCATCCCAATCGGTTCAGTAGTTTTGGCGTGAAGAGGCATACATAAGAAACAGAAATAGGCACAAACTTCATTATGTATCAACATATTTTATTGTATGTAGAAATAACGTGTTTTTGGGGTACCTCAAAAGGAATTCTTATAGGATCACTTTGTTGTCCGTCTGTCTGTGTCTGTCTGTCCGTCTGTGAAGATACTTTATAACGGGAACGCGTGGAGGCATCAAGTTGAAATTAATATCAACTACTCAGATCTGTGGACCCATGTGTCTAAAAAATCATACTTCTAAGTTAATGCAATCAAAAGTTATGGCCATTTTACTGCTTATTTCCATACTTTGTTCAGGATAGATCTATAAGGTATGGAGTATGGAACCATACACTATGCAATACGTAGGCATTAACGATTGCAGTCGATGATCACGTTTTCATATACTTAGTACCTAGGTTATTGTTGAATTTAGGTACTTTGGTACCTATGTACCAAAGTACCTAAATTCAACAATCAATAACAACTTGTTTTATTGTAGGTAGGTACCTAATATGTAGGTAATTATTATAGTACATAATAATTGAGGAAAAAAAATCTCTGTAATTAATTTTATATAAAGACAATATTTATCGACATTCGATAGTAAAGCCAGTGCCTGTATTGCAAAGAAAAACAATGTCAGTAACCTTCGTTGCCAACTCCGACATAGCATGTATGCTCTCTGATAACCTCTTTACATTGGACTGTGGCGAGTTTCAAAGAATTAATCTATTTACCAAATAAATAACAAATTTAAAATACACAACCGTAGCGCCTGCTAATTTTCCTGCTCATAACATTCTTATTGTACCTACTTAGAATTTGTAAAATTGGTTGATAGTATCTATTAAATATTTACTAAAATTTGACTAGTGTTTAATTGACTACCTACAATATTAATTTAATTGAAGATTTGACTTAATAGTATGTTATTAAACTTGACTAACTAAAACTTTCCTTATAAAGACTAATAAACACAATCGCCACCTTTGCTCCGGGAACGGTCAGGGGCGGGTTATTTGATTAGTATTCTTGACATAATCGTAATGATATAGAGTACTTGATTGAATTTGGTGTTACTTTTTGGAACTCCATCTCTACGATTACTTCTGGAAAAAAATCTTTAGTTTTTCAGTTCCGATTTTTTTTAATTGGATCTAAAAACTAAAGATTCTTGTTCCAGAAGTCTATATAGGTACTAAAATCTGTAATCCATTCAACAATATAATTAAAAACTATAAATATTGGTTAATAGTTTTTAATTTAAATTGTATTATTTTCTGTCTGTGGTAGGTAGGTACTTGTATCAATAAATAGTAAATAGGTACAAGATGGGTACATCTACACATCCCATTTGTTCTATGTTGCCATTAGGAAAGCAGACGATTATTCCTCACCGTTTATAACATATATTATAGCGTATAAGATTAACTTTTTATTATTTACTATAGGTATACTTAGGGAAGTAAGAATTGTCAGTGATGTCACTGGAAAAGGTACTAACAGAAGATCAGCGCAAGTTGTTCTCCAACCCGTATTATGCTGATCGAGTTAGTAACTACCGTTTCGCAACATAAGCGATATAAGTCAATATTTTTATAATCAATATTTTTTCTTTCTTTTCTTTCTTAATGTATTTCACTTGCTATTGCTACGGTCCTGACACGTCATCACTTTTGCTTATTCCACTTTAATAATATCCGTGCATCTTTGGTATAAATAAAGAGTTACTTTATCCATCTATTCCATTGACCAGGATACAGTGGATACTCCGCTCCAATCGCCACCGACCCGCGATCCTCCCGTGGCTGAAGAGGTCCCATCGTCAACGTCCTCAGCGAAGTCAGCCGCCAGTGAAGAGGGGGCAACCTCTAACGAGGCTTTACACTGCCTCGGCTTGGAAGATCTCTCCAAGGCGCTCATGGAAGCGAAGGTTCTTAAATGCGTAAGTTATACTCTAATACCTTATTCAAAAATTTTTTATAAATGTTTTTTTTAATTCAGAATAGAATAGAATAGAATAGAATAGAATAATACTTTATTGCATACCAAAATAAAATAAAAAACAATGTTACAAAACAATTTACAGGTAATACGGTAAACAACCGGCGGTCTTATCGCGTTAAGCAATTTCTTACAGACAGTTCAGTTCAGTTCGTAGTAAATTTAGTAGCTTGCAGAAATTTAGTAGTAGCAGCAGGCCCATGATTTGACCTACAAATTGTTTTTGATCCCGGATCTTTTAGCTCAGTCTACAGATTCGAGCCCAATCAGTCCTGAAATTTTGTTTCAGTAAGAGCAGTTACACACTACGTCCAAAACGAATTCGATCCGAATCCGTTATTCGGAAGACTGAATTCGGATATTGCTTTTCGCACTACCTCCGATCTAGATCCGTGATCATGGACTTAGATCGGACTCGGTCCGGATGGTGTGCACGAATATTCGTACAAATAAAACTATCTATCTATCTATGGCTACTTCGATCCGTCCATATCGTCTCCAAAATGGAGATTCACTTCATTCGGATGGGATACGATTCGGATGTAGTGCGTAACCACTCTCTACATATTTTCAACAATCAACAGTTTGAAAAAACAGTTGGTAGAATAATACCTATATTATATTAGGTTTTTTCCAAACCTACCTAATTTGCGATTTAATAAACATTTCGGATTGTTTACATTGACCGACTGTTTTATTATCTCAATATATATAATCTCAAACTCACAATAAAAGTGAGTTTGAGATTACTAGAAAATGGTTTATCTGTTTATGATAACACGTCATTGGAAAAAAACAGTTAGTCTAATTATCAACGCCCACTTCTATGATATCTGGTATATATGTATATATGTGATGTAGGTCATCACATAACATACAATAACAGCTTTTTCCCGAAGGGGCAGGCAGAGGTGTACCCAGGACTCAGTTGCATAGGAGATACACCACATTTCCCCAGTATGTTATTGGTCCCATGTAATAGGGGGCGAGCTATTTGCCATCTACCGGGCACAGTTCCAGACCCCAGGCAGTTATTGAAATAATTCCCTGGTCCTCATGATCGGCAGTCGAAGTTGCGTCCAATACGCCACCGAGCAGTTTTATGATATCTACTTATAAAAAGAATGCGACATCTACAGTTTTATTCTATGTAGCGATTTTATAAACAAATTTATACTCTCCAGAGTTTACGTCGTAGCATCAAAGAGTACGAGGTCAGCTTTGAAATGTTGAACAGCCGGAAAGTACAGAGAGATGATAAGAAAGGACGGGAGGATGACTATATTCGATACAAGGCTATCAAGGCTCGGATTAAACTTATCACTGCACTTATTAATAAACAGAAAACTATGTAACTAACTTATTTTGCTGGTAAATATTTAAATAAACACTAACAACAGATGGCCATATAATCCACTATCAAAGAAACAATAATTATAACTTACTTAAATGTAACATACCTAAACACATTATAACCTAAATAATATGATAGGTATGAGTATACTTATGTGTTAAATGGGTCTCTATCGTAAGCTTTTGTTTACTAATTTCCTAGGAATTGTATATAAATCCTAAGTTTTTATATATTTCTGGTAGTGGTATACAAATACTTAAGAATATAGACGCTTTTGTACAATAAAACCACTAATTTATAGTTGGCGATTTAGGCTGATAAACCATATTAATGTCGAAGAATAAAGGAAGATGCAATATAATTTTTTTTATATATATATGATGTGAAATGCTAAATAATTAAAGATTCATGAGCAAAGGATCTCTTTAATGAAAAGTACATAATTTTATTTAAAATTATAACTGAATTAGAAATGGTTGAGTCATGGATAGAAAATAGGAATCAACCTAAGTCGCCTAAAAGAACAAATTATTATCTAAATCCGCGTAAGTACTTAGTTATTATTATTATTGCATAAGTGGATGAGTTTATCGAAATTGCAGATAAATGCAAATTAAGACTCAATACCAATCAATAGACATATAATAAATACTCTGTTATGTTTTGATAAAAAATAATAAACTTGAATATTATATATAGGTACGACTTCTCTTTGTAGATTTAATATGTTTTGGGTACCTTTCTAAAATTGTATTCGCAGTCTATGAAGCTATATATTTTAACCTAAGTAATAATTTTGTTATGATTGTGAATCAAATCTTGAGGTGTGGTTGTTGAAATGTAATAGCTTTTTGTCTTAGGACCGTAATATGAACGTATCCGATCAGGTGACGGATACGGAACGGTGTGCCTTGCCCACTATAACGTATCAAGATCGTTCTCATAGAAATTGTTGACGGAGAGCTAACGCGCCGTGCACGGCCCTCGACGGTCACGAAACGGTCTAGTGGACAAGGATCCTATTACAACGAATAGACCAAGAAGCTTAGTTATACGTCGCCGTCAAATTGTAAGAAACGTTAGTTTATAATTCGCTTACTTAGTTTATAAACAACTAAACCTAAACGTTAGTTCATAATGTCACTAGATTAATTATAAACTAACAGTTCTTACAATTTCACGGAGACATATATGCAACACTGGAGATTGCATTGCTAACGCGTTGAAGCAAGGAAATGCGACCTTGAATATTATGTTTTTCATCTCTTTCTTTAACATGGTCGCCCTTAAAATAGAAAGGGATGAAAAACATGCGTTATGCATGGCCACATTTTCTTGCTTCAAAGTGATCTTGGCAGTGCAATCTCCAGTGTTGTAGCATATAAGCTTCTTGGAATAGACGAACAAACATGGTACGGCCGTACCACGAACTTGGTTCCCGACCATAATTTCATGTTCCAACGCCCGGCGCACTGTCCGGCGAACATTATTATTATTTTTACTTGGTATGGTGGTACGGTCGCTTGCACATCAAAGCGGTTCCATCGTGTGGCTTGAACACCGTACCAAACGGTACTGTGGTACGGTCAAACCATGTTTGATCGTCCATGTCTGTTCGTAGTATAAATGTTTGTGGTTTCATCCGTAAAATTATAAAAACCATTTCATTTGAGATTTTTGACCTTCAACGAAAAAATATTAGAAATCTAGTGCTTCCTATTCTCTAACATTTAGAATTATTTCTACTAATATTATCTATATTGTTTTTATAAAACTAAGATTTATCTAGTAATATGAGCGTTTAGAATTGTATGGTGCCAAAATGTTGTCCTATACAATTTTGATAAGATGTTACGAAAACCTTATGTAATATATCTCTACAAAATTATGTTTTCAGTACTTACCACATTAAAAGCATAATAAATAAAATACGATGTGTTAAAATAAATGTCTAAATGTATATAAACAATTTATGTAAGCCTTAAAACCATGGCAGAATAACGTAACTTTTTTAACTAAATTATAGATAAATCGGTACATATTATATTTACCTACTAAAGTTCTACAAAAAACTGGTCGTTTCAAAGTCACTGCCTCAGCTTTTATCTAAGTATTGTTTAAAATAAAACATAAAAATTCACCCGTAAGAATAGCCTCTATAAGTGTATAAGATGGAATTTGAATCCAGTAGTTATTCAAAAGTAGCCCCAATTAAAGTTGACTTTTTTAAAAGTTTTGAATGAAAATGCTGAGTCTTTTTTCCTTGGAGTTATTACGTGAAATTTTCTGCTCTATATTGCAGTAATGTAACTCTTTTGGGGCGGAGAAAACTACGGAAATTAGATGTATAGACGTTATAGAGACTTAATCTAGCTCATTTTTGTCAAGAATATGACTTCTACCATATTTTATATTGTGGCTAAGTAAACTAGGTGCCTACGTGACGCGGCGTAGATACGCCTACGTCGTTATAGACCGCGTATTGGACAAGGGTTGCACATTGAACACGACATAATCAATAATAATTGCAAATAGATACTTATCTCTAAAACTTGGAAACTCATTAATTGCGAAGTTTATAGATATCTATATAATATAACATCTAAACCTACGCGTGTTATAATTTTTTTTGCTTCCGAAATAAATTGTTTTCATACATTTTGCTAAGGAATCTATTATACCTACACAATTTTATGGTACAGTACGTAGTTTTTCGGTATTTCAGATGTGATTCCACATTGAATATTGTTTAAAATTATAAGTTTAATGGCCCTTCAAGAGGCCGTTAGTTTTGACTAACTAATTATTAAACCTGTAATAATTAATTGTAGGATTTACTTATTATTTACTGTTTTAATTAAATATATATTCGTCGAAAATATAACCAACTAAATGTATCCGTAGATTTTAGAAAGCCTAGCTTATGGGATGTTCTGCGACGTTCTGCTGCAGATTAAATTCGGTGTCGGCTAACAGTTTCATGGCGGAGTGTATCGCTTGGTAATAATACGGCGCGTAACTAGATATTGTTTTTCTTAACCCCCCTGCCAAATGTCGGGTATTGGGCTCGACATAATGTCAGACTCTAGTGGCTGAACGTTTTATATGAAGATGTTCACGCTTGACGTCCGACAAAGTCTCAATGTATCTAATACACCTAAAGAAGAATGTGAGCGTCGACATTTTATCAGGCCCGACTTCTGACATGTGAGAACGGGGCGTTAAGTTTTCTAATGTTGGTATCCATATATACGAGAATACAGCTCGCATCATGGTTTCATAGTGCTGACCTTGAATGCGCATAAATCGATTTTTACATCTGTTAGGTGTTTTTAGTCCAATACACTTGCGCACAGACCCCGTCTATTTTCGCCGAGCGCTATTAAACCGTGACGCGACCTATACACGATTCCGATGTTTGCCGATGCACAATACTTATTCTGCAGTAGTATTACCTATATAAAAGTAAATTGTATTGATAATAGTAATATAGGTAAGTATTCTAAACACAATGTTCAAAACGTTTGATAAAAACCTACGACGAGACCTGAGAGTTACAAATTCAACGGATTTGAAGATGTCTCAATAAAAAATTAAGTAAGTACTTACTTAATTTTAAATTTTGTGTAAGTATTTGCGTGTAAAATTGAATTAAAAAGAAATTTACGTGTAAATTGCTGACTTGAGGACTTTAAGATTTGCTTAAATTTTGTATGATTATATTATAAAAGCCGCCTATTTATTTTTTTGTTATATTTAATTTATCTTTTTTATATTATACTGGTTTTAATCTTGAGATTATCGAACGCCATTATTTATTTAATTTAACATAGTAAGGTGTCGTCTAAAGTCACCTTATCTCTGAAAGAGAAACTATAATATTATATGGACCTTTATATATAATATCCGATCGTATTTAGTGATAATTAATATAATATTACCTGTGATTTTTAATAAAGCGTTCTTGTTTAACAAGAATTGTTTTCTTTCCAGTTGTATTAGATGTTTATGCGAGTTTCTTTTGTATTTGGCAATATATAATATTATGTAAAATTGAATAAGACTTAATAAATTAAATAACTTTACGTGTATACATGTACTTACAAATTCTAATAATGAAACTTAAATAATAATACCTATATGATAAACATGTTGGGGTAAGTGTGCAAGCCGGACTAAAATTCAACGTAGATGCAGTATCTTACGTTGAATTTTACAAAAACTGTTGTTATATTTGATACATTGATGGAATTAACTAAAATATTATAATATAAAAGGTTAGATGCCATAGAGTTAAAAACGTAAAAAAATGTCCACGTCAATACTCCCCACGCTACGCACTCAACGTACAGTGCTCGGGCTTTCACTGAAATATCTTTCAACTTAAATTAGTCTAAATAGATTTTAAATTCGTTTATGTTAGGGTTCGTCCAGTTCTCGCGAATGCGCCGTTGTTGCAGCGGAACGAGCGCAAGCGGCGCGCGTGCTGTTACTGCAACCGTTCGTGAATTTCAAGTTCGCGAGCCGCACGCTGCGCCGCGCACGGTTATCTTAAAAGTAGCAGTGAACTGAGATGAATTCGCGCGAGCGGCTCACAGCGCGTCGCAAGATCTAGACGCACCCTAATAGGGCGTAGCAAATATAGAGTTGACATTAGGAAATACGGATAAATTATCTAATACATGTAATTAGTAATGCCAACTCGAAACACTTTTAATATAATATTCATACTTACACTAAATTTAAGTTTATTTCATCAATGTACAATATTTATAAATATGTATGTATTAAGGTACCAAAACCTTTTTGCTAGACTGCCTAATTGAGTCTTCGCCTGCGGAGTACAGGGGCGGCGGAGGGCGCGAAGACGTGGAGGCACCGCCCGCACCTCTCCGGTCCTAGCCACCTTTACCCTGCAGGCTAGGACTCAATTAACCTTTAAACATGCTTTCTCGGCCGGCAGTCTTACCCCTCTAACTCAAAAATAAATATTTATTAAACCTTATATACATAAATGTTAAACATTGTGGTCTAGGTATATGAAAATAATTATACCAATAATAATACGCTATTTATTAATAGCGTATCGAATGAAAATCGGATGTGTTTCCACTTTAAAGTACTTTAACCTGCCGTGTCATTTGTAAAATACGAGTAAGGACATAAGATAACAGAAATATTAAGATAATTTCTCTGTAAAGCAAATAAGTACATAAATCGATTAAAAACTAACTAAAAATCTGGCTTCATATCACAATTACAAACACAATTATCTGTATAAACATTACTTAAGTGTTTACTATAAGATATCGTCCTATTCCCGCCTAAATTAGCCAATCTTTGCCATTTTCTGTTATAAAAACCGGTCAGTGATTGGGTTGTGGGACATTTTGAACCAATGAATTTAGAACATATGGAACTGCAACTTCAAGCAAAAGTCATGTGGTAATGAGTCTCGGTCACAGAATAATTAAAAGTATACTTAATGCCGAGATGATGGTTTCTGATTTAAGCGCTCGGATGGTGGCATGGTTTCATTGCAGTTTTGATACTAAGCACGAGTGGCACAGACTTTTAAAGTCATACCTACATGGACAGAATTTTGTTTTGGTCACTTTTTCCGCTAGTTACATTTCCATGTGTACTTAATTCGTTGGTTTGGTTAAATTACGTAGTAACACAGTTATTATCTGTGCTTAGTAGAGAGTTCAATAATAAATTGTCATTAACTATCGTATTAATGTTTAAAATAAACAATATTTATGGACTTGTAAACGTGTAATTATTTGTTCCCTAATTACGTATTATAACCCAGTTATAAATGTACTTAGGAACAATAAAATAACGCGGATTAAGTCAATGACCTATTATTTGAACATTGAGTGATCTAGTAAGCTGGGCTAGTCTAATTAGGTAATTAGATAGGTAATAATATAATTATTGTATTTACTGTATAATCAAATAATATACGTAGTGCTTTTAAATGCCTTTACTGTAAAAAGAACAATACAAAATGTACTATACTACAGTAGCGTCCGTGGCCCAGCGGATATTATATGGCCGGCTTTAAATCCCCTGGATCGAATCTTACGATGTGGACTGTTTCGGGACTGGGCGTGTTTCTGATGGCACGTAAAACTGTAGGTCCCGGTTGTTTCCTATAAGATATGTAGGGGGCAGTCGTTAGGTCATGTTGGAGGTCTTATCTTGGCGACCTGAAACTCCGACAATATGGGTTGTCCACACATAACCCATAATGAATTGACTCGAGCAGTGTAATTGGGGTAACCCGTTCTGTTATAGAGTATAAATTCAAATTATTATTATTAGGTACAACTTCTAACTACCTTATACCAGGCCTGGGACATTCCGCATTAGAGGTAGGTATGTAGCTACAAGTAGCTGTCGCGTCCGTCTGGACGGGAAAATTTCATTTCGATGGGCTAGACAGAGGGAACAGTTACAGAGATACGCGATAGAAAGAGAAGCAGCTTGTAGATTACTGTAGATCCTTTTATAAAAAGCCCCATGTTGTAGCTCAACGGGAAGACCGTAGCAGGGAGATCATTCCACAGTTTGTATGCGGCAGAAAAGAGCGGGTAAATCATAAAATGTGCGTTGTCCACGTGTTTATCGATTATGTGTGGAGGATGAGCTCTCAGGCGATGGCGGCTAGATTAGATTAGTTATCACTTTTATTGATCTTACACAAAACAGAAAATTAACAAAATGAAACTAAAAAAACTAAAACGTGAGTAACAATAATTGGCGGTCTTATCGCGAGAGTGATCTCTTCCAGACAACCATTCGGAAAGAGGAAAGGCATATACTGGAAGGACGGCTATTACGATGATAAAACCGTGACGTCGGTATCAGATTGAAAAGTTCATCAGGACATCTAAGTATTGCCAAATCATTATGGCTGGACATACCTCTCTTAATTTGCGCCACTGAGCCCCGTCCACAGCTCTACTCATACATTAGGCATTTATAGGTAGGGATAATACCTACTATATACTTTACTAGTAAATTATTACCAACTATTGTAAGAACAGCGGCTTTGCCCGCTCTCAATTATGAATAGAATAATATGTTTATTGAAATAATGCGTACACACAACCATAATATTATTATACTAAGTATATGTTCAGATAGCTATGTGAGACACATGAATATGGGAAATATAGGAGTTTTATACCAAAACTTTGACGCTCTTATTGGACCCCTTAGAATGTGAATTTTTAAAAATCCTTAGCACACGACCAGACAACGAAAAGAACCTACATTCCTCCGCCAAGTTATTCATCCGACGAGCAGTAATGTGGAAACATTACTGTGTTCCGGTTGAAGTAGTATCCTAGTGTGGGGGCTAGTGGTCACACATTATAGCCTGAAGAGTACTTCATGTTTGTTATTTTCTTAATGTGTTAAACTTACTTATCATTATCACTTGTTGTTTATCATAGAAAGTTTAGAATTAATTAGTTAAGCTATAATGCAATTTGTACCTATTATTTTTGAGAAAAAATAAACTATTTATTTATTTATTTATACCAGCGAAATTACTGGGCATGACGAGATTCAACAACTTATAACTCAGGGTGACAGGCGCAGTGCAGTGCCCCGCAGAATTTTGAATTTTAAAATACTGAGTGACACTGTGTCTGATATGGGCAATCATGATGCTTACCATCAGGCACCTGATTTGCTCGTCTTGTCACACACTACGAGTATCATAAAAAAAATCCAAGTTTCACATCTCTAGGATCAGTGGTTTGGGCTCTGCGCTGCATGTCAGTCAGTGATTCATTTAGGATTTTATAATAAGTAAGTATATATTAATGATCACCAATCACATTTGGATAAATCATAAAGGTTTCTTATAAAGCGATAGGCGGTAACCCTTGACCGACTATATCTACTAGAATAGGCACCTACTCGTAAGTACTTACTACTCGCTACATCACGGTAAGTAGTTAAATTATAATCACATGACACATCACGGCCAGGTCAAACATTTGTGTGCATTAACGTGTCTGTTTGATCTGTGTCTGGGTGTTATAAGCGTATATAAGTATGTATATCAGTCATCCGGTTACCATAGTACAGGCTTCTAGCCTAGTTTGGGACCAGATGACCGTGTGTGGAAGTTGTCCCATATTTATTTATATTTATATTTATACTATTGACTGCCTCGCTAGCGTAGAGGGCGCATGCTCGACTGCCAATCAAGAGGTCCCGGGTTCGATCCCCAGGTCAGGCAGTGTTAAATATTGGATTTTTCCATTTGGAATTATCTCAATAACTGCCTGGAGTCTGGAACTGTGCCCGGTATATGGCAATAGGCTCGCCCCCTATTACATGGGACCAATAACATACTGGCGAAATGTGGGTGTATCTACTGTGGGACGGAGTCCTGGGTACACTTCTGCCTACCCCTTCGGGAAAAAGGCGTGAATGTATGTTTATGTTTTATGAATTAAAAATTGAATTAAACAATAATAAAATGTCATAATATAAATTAAAATAAATAAAACCCACTTAGCTATGTCAATTTATTAAAATATGTGATACCCTCTCGTTTTACGTTCGGGGTATCAAAAAAGTGTAAAATATTAATTTTAATATAATACTATGAATAGAGATAAATTAGCTGTAGATAAAGTTCACTATCTTAAGATCATCCAAAACGAAAGATACCACTTTAAAAGTGTATCTAAAGCAGGCTCAGAAGCTGCATTCGACACCCTGAGATGACAGACATCGGAGTCAAGTTTGAATGGCTTCTGTGTAGCTCGGGTGAAACAACAACAACAACCGTCAATAAATGCTCCGAGGGGAGTCTATTCTGGCATTGGCTTTATACATACAACGTGTGAAATCAAACACTACTTACAGTAGCGGGTTTATTAATTTTTCTGTCGGTTTTCGTGAAGTTAAACATTTTTCACGGGTCATTCACGACCCTCGATGACTGCCTCGGTGGCGTAGAGGGCGCATGCTCGACTGCCAATCAAGAGGTCCCGGGTTCGATCCCCAGGTCAGGCAGTGAATATTGGATTTTTCCATTAGGAATTATCTCAATAACTGCCTGGAGTCTGGAACTGTGCCCGGTGGACGGCAATAGGCTCGCCCCCTATTACATGGGACCAATAACATACTGGCGAAATGTGGGTGTATCTACTATGGGACTGAGTCCTGGGTACACCTCTGCCTACCCCTTCGGGAAAAAGGCGTGAATGTATGTTATGTTTATGTTCATTCACGCTGGGCCCCGCTGAGGAAAACTGTGAATTTTAAATAACGTCCCACATGTCCCCAGTGGTGACAAGCGAGAAAACTTTTTAACTCGCTTGGTTATAGACATAACTTGAAGCTGCAAACACGTACATAAAAATTGTGTCTAAAAGTTAGACACTATTTTTTCCCCTCACTCAGTCTGACTCAGACCATCACCACAGAATAAATATCACTGGAAACACATCAACTCATCATCAACGAATCAACGAATCAACGAATCATGTCGTTTACTGACAAACTGTATCCTACTAATTATTATAAATGCGAAAGTTTGTGAGGATGGATGCATGGATGTTTGTTACTCTTTCACGCCAAAACTACTGAACCGATTGGACCTACTGAAATTCGGTACATAGATAATTTAGACCCTGGAATAACATACTATTTGAAACCGCGGGGCACAGCTAGTCCTGTATAAATGACTTATGAGATTAAAAGCAACTAAACTGAAATATGATCTAATAGGTAAATGTCAAATCACGTTGGCCATGCGTGTAGTCATCACGTACACACACAAAGCTATATTTTTCCTAAGAAACCGGGATGAGACTATCTTGTTCAAATAGGAACTTATTGACAACTTCTATAGTGGTAGTTTAAAAGTAGGATTATCTCATAAAACATTATTCTTTATTTCCATAATCAACCATCAGATTACGGAAATGAATAGTTTATTTGCATTAAAATATGGGTGTATACAGAAATTACATAAATACGATTCTTGTATGCATTGTGCATCGATGATTAACATACATTTCAATTATTTAGCAGGTGGGCAATTAAATTATGTATACTATGGGTAATAGGTAAACAAAGACCACCATTACATTGATCCACCTAGGTATATGTAGGAACTTATTTAAAATTTTAAATAAAAAAATACTAAAATATATGTATCAATTTCTTGAATCAGCTAAACCCAAACTCAAAAAGATTTATTCAATTAGGTCACAGTGTAAAACTTTTCCAAGTTTTGTAGTGGTAGACCTCTTTTGCAGGGGGCCATCTGGAGAAGTACCACACCTTTGCCAGTTATTCATCCGCCAAGCAGTTATGTGCAAACATTACTGTGTTCCGGTCTGAAGGGTACCAGCGAAATTACTGGGCATGACGAGTTTCATCTACTAATATCTCAGGGTGACAGGCGCAGTGCAGTGCCGCGCAGAATTTTGAATTTTAGAACACTGGGTGGCACTGTGTCTGATATGGGCAATCATGATGCTTACCATCAGGCACCTGATTTGCTCGTTTTATCACTCACTATCATAAAAAAAAGCCAATGAAAATTATGCAGTAATGAGTCTACCGGAAAGATACCGCATTACACGAAGAACGCACAAGAACCTTGTAGGGCTTAATTTTTTTCAACTGATAGTTTTACAATACTTGGTTTGGTTACATTCGTTTGTTTGGAAGGTGGTAAAACAATTAGGTGGAGATCTTTTATTCTATGTGCACGCCCCACCACTTTTATGCTTCGCCTACGGTACACATGGTTGATGGGTTTAATTGAAACATTAGCAAATCATTGCTTAGATTATTGTTAAGACAAATCATTAATTAGGAATTTTCTGTGGATCTGCGTATTCGTTAATTAAATAAGTGCCCTTTAAAAACAATTAAAAGCGTACAGGGCCTTCCAGGAATTTGACACAATCCTATGAAAAATTTACCAAATCGATATTTTGTATATTACCATGTTTCCTCCGAATATAAATAAACTTTTTTTTTTTTGAGGCAGAGTGCCTTTATTGAAAAAAGACTAAACAATAGAGCTACCTACTTACTACCTATCCTAACTAAATACACGATACCATAGAACGCTTCGAAAATCCACAGGCCGACATGCCAGCCTATAGAAAATCCAAGTGCTCTAAACCACTGTCAGATGGCAGCGTACCCAAGATACTGGCGGCATTGCCACGTTGAATAGCAATGCTTATGCGTTGAGCCAGATAAACGCCAGCATTTTGATCACGCGTCGCCTCGACCAAGCGCTCAGATAAGATTTTTGAAAATGCGGTGAGCTCCCGGCCCCCACGGTCCCAGAGTCTCGACTCCAAACGGTTCAAATATGTAACCGCTACCGAGGTTTGCATACTTGCTCCGCTTGCGTTGCTCGGCAGAACCCGCCGCCGCACCAGCCGTACCTTGGGTCTCTGGTACATGTGACGGCGCTAGTGTGTCAACGCAAGTAGCGTCCCACAC
Organism: Hemistola chrysoprasaria; assembly: GCA_947063395.1. Taxonomy (NCBI): domain Eukaryota; kingdom Metazoa; phylum Arthropoda; class Insecta; order Lepidoptera; family Geometridae; genus Hemistola; species Hemistola chrysoprasaria. Next base: position 13,198,573 of record OX346714.1, read on the forward strand.
CAGCGGCCGTCCCAGCTTCCAAGGAACGAGGGTCATACCGTCAGGTCTTTTACCATCGTCACACATCAAACCGTTCGGTTCGAGAACGGCTGGTACATTGGCGCTGGCAAAAGCCCGGCGGATGATGTCGTTAAGGCTAGCGTGGCGGGAGATCCGGCCAGCACTTCGAGAACATGAGAGACCGTGGTGACCGCGTTCGTCGACGGCAGTACCACACTGGCAACGGTGACCTACATAGCAAGGTGCACCCAAACGCAAGCTGACAGCTACACGAAAAGCAGATGGATCTAATAGATTGCCAGTATTGAAAGATGGGATTGCTTGCAACCAAAAACCAGATTCCCTAACAGAGACTGCCAGGAGTCGGGCCTTGTCTGTGGAGTTGGCGCACGTTTGTATGAGACAATTCCGTACCAACGCACAGAGGGGCCCATCCCACAGTCTCTGTGAAGATGGTAGTTTAGGTAAATCGGTATTGGGGCAAGCCGCAACCCAAGCACTCTTTGCCTCAGCCAAATTAGAAACATCGAAAGGTCCTAAAGAGGGGACTCGCGAGGGAGCGAGGATTTTTTGAATTAGGTTGTCCGAACTGTGCACTGAGGACAAAAAAGCCGGGAGAGCGACACTTGAAATTTTGCGGACCCTTAGGCCTCCAAACCTTACGGGTAAGGAGGCTTGAGACCAATCCCTGTCATCCAAGTTTAAATTTAATACAGACATTAGGGTATTCTTTATGACATTGTCTAAGCTTACGAGAAGCTCATTGTGTTTCCACAACGGACAACATCGTAAAGCATACGTAAATTTTGGCACAAATAAGCAGAATCTGATAATGGTGAATGCCATATGGGCATTAATTTTCAGTAATCTGTCCGAAGCTGAGCTGAATAAATAAACCCATTCTTATAATTTATATCTTGATATTTTTATAGTGAAGTAACCTATGTCTCTGTCATTTTAATTTTTCTTATATAAACCCTTGGTTTTTTCATTGTGAACTTCTTAAAATCCCAGTTTTATTCGCGTGATTGGACGTTCACTACAAAAAAATGTAGCGTTTATAAACAAAAATAAAATGAAAGGGACATACCTTACTTCATTTTTAAAATAGCACGATATAAATATATCATATAGGTTTACTGTATTCGGAGGAAACAGGGGAATACAAAACATTGAATTAGTCAATTTTCATAGGATTGTGTTAAACTACTAAGAGGTACTCTTTCCTGTTAACTGGCTTTCAAGGTAACAGAAATACATAAACTAAAAAGCAAAAAATAACTCTCTTTAGTTTTATCATATACAAGTATTATTAAAAAAAACCATTAAAATCGAGGTTGCGTTCAAAATTCTTCATTGGCTTACAATTTTGAATACTGGTTCACAGTTGAATATGAAAGTCGTACTTATACTTACATAAAAATAAAAAAGTACGTGATGAAATATATTCATTATAATATAACCGTACCAAAGGCCATGCGTCTACATTTATACCAAGGACCGCACAGGAAAAGAATTCTCTACCGTCTTACGTCTTCCCTACGGAATACGATCTTGGGGTCTTCAAGAGAAGAATGAATAATTATCTTCTAGGAAAACGTGTTCCATCTTATGGACCTCATCTTCACTTCCCATCAGGTGAGATTGGGGTTAAACGCTGACCTATTTATAATATAAAAAAATCCTAAAATAATATAAAAAAAGGATTTCCACCACCACCAGACCAGTACCAGTGGAGGACCAGTCGAAATCAACGGACGACATTTTTAACCAAATTTCGACCGTTAATTTCCATTGGTTCCAGAATAGGTCCCTTCTGAGTCAACCGTCGAAGTCGAAGCATACGTACTATATAATGTGATACTATGTCACATGAAGCTTCAGTCAGCTCGGAGAGGCGAAGTAAGTCGAAGCTAATAGTATTAGAACTTGTAGTGCTTCAACATGATCTGGAAAACCGTGGTGTTTGCTTTCTTTTTAGTCGGTAAGTCACTTATATTTTTCATAGTGATTCAAATAAATTAATTGTCCTAATTAGTTTGCAATAAAATTTTGGAATTCAAATAAAGTTATTTGATATATTCATAGGTAATTCTTTGATATTTTTATAGGTGTACATAATTTGGAAGGATTCATTTTGAGTCAAAGTAAATATTATTTATTATTCTACTTATAGAATAAATAATATTTTCTTAATATTCAGAGAAAAATACTGCTTCTCTACCTATATATCTTCACTAACTCTAAATTGTTTCTCTGACTAATAATAGGATTATTTTATTCATGTTTTTAATTTTTTTTAGTATTTAATAATTTATATGTTATTTTTTTATATTGTTTACTAAGTTCTTGAACTTCATACAGTACATATAATAAAAAAATGAATGGGCAAACAATAATACATGATTCTTCTACCCTATACAATACAAGTATTAATATAATCTCATACAATACAACTATATAGATAATTTTTAATCATATCCTTATTTTTTTTTTCAATGTGAAACTTCATCATTAACATCACCAATTAAACAATCACACTTATAATAATAAAAATCTAAATTTGGGTGAATGGACAGATTACTATAACTGAAATCCGAATCGACTAGGCTGAAATTAGGTAGAGGTAACTTAGATCATATATCACTCTTTATAAACAAGTGGATACTTCTTATAGAATTTATATAGGGCAAAATAAGTGACAATTCTATTACCTACATATATAACACAAAACAAGGCTAAAAGAGATATCCAGACAATAGAAACCTTTGTTCCTCATGCGAGTAACGAGTGTTCAACTGAGTTGAGAGTCCCCTCTTCCTGTGTCTCGTCTAATTTTCCAATTTGCTTGGACAAGTAACCACTTGTACCGAGTTCACGCTCTGACTATTGACTCTATCATCTACATTTACCGGAGTGTTAGAGAAAAAAAGCCCTTATTATTAAAGCTTTAAAGACGTGAACATACAAAGTGTATTGTATCGATACGCGTCAGTCATCAGAAGAATGTATCAGTTTCTCTACGGATGGTACACTGCCTCTTCAGTGCAGTGGTCGTAAGAGCCACTGTGGAGCTTGAGGTCTTGGGTTCGATTCCCTAGTCGGGCAAAGCGTGACTCTTCCATGACCCCGTGACATTATATTTGCTTGTGCCATAGCGATAAAACCTTGAACAACTGGTAGTGCTTGACAGGAAAGGGGACCTCTTAGCAGTTTAACAATATCTTATGGAAAATTTACCAAATTGATGTTTTTATTACCTACCCTGTTACCTCCCAATATAGTAAACCTATTTGATATAATTTATATATTCTGATATTTTGAAAATGAAGTAAACTATGTCCCCTATCATTTTAATTTTGTTTATAAACTCTTTATTTTTTGTAGTGAAACCGGGATTTTTAGAAGTTCATTATGAAAAGAAACCAGAGTTTTATACATGGCAAACCAAACGACATAGCTTACTTCACTATAAAAATATCAGGATGTACGTTAATGTATATAAAATCGGTTAATAATATTTGGAGGAAACGGTAAAACAAAACATCAATTTGGTGAATTTTGCATAGAATTGTGTCAAATTTCTCGTAACTAGGATGCTCTTCTCCGAAGGCACAACTGGAATTACTGGTTATGTCATTAGGACAATGTAATTCCCCTTCAACAACTGGTATTTACTTCTATCTATGTATTTCTGAGTAAATACTCAAACCTTTATTCACCCACTGCTGGGCATAAGCTTCCCCTTGGTTATACCACTCTTTTCTGTCCTGTGCGAGTCACTTTTAACACTTTTAACGGACAAACAGACAGACAGACGGACAACAAACTGATATAAGGTTTTCTTATAGATATCATTCTATATAAGGGTTCTATTTATCCTTTTGAGGTACACAACCCTAAAATAAATTCATAGATAGATAGATAGATAGATAGATTAACACTTTATTGTACACCTTACAGCGAACATAATATTATGTAAATAAAGTAGGTACAGATAGTCTTAGGCTAGTACAAGTGGCGGTCTTATCGCTTAAAGCGATTTCTTCCAGACAACCGAACGGAAAGGACAGAAATTATAAATATTTCTGGTCGGCAGTGTACTCATTGTTGTTTTAAAAAATAATAAGAAAATAATAAATAAATATTATATAATATAATTATATAAGTAAATAAATATATAATAAAACACATCATATATACATACTTTATACTTACATACATAATACACATACATACACAATACACATATTATAAACATATAATATATATAAATATAACGAACAGGTGAGTATACATAATTGTACATGAGACTAATAAGGACAAAGTGACAAGTAATATTTGTTGACTTTAGTTTTGAATGCATACAGTGATCGAGACTGACGTATTTCCAAGGGTAAGTTGTTCCACAATCGGGCAGCTTGGACACTAAAAGATTTGTCGTAAAAGGAAGTAGCATGTGAAGGTATTCTCAGCAGCAAAGTTTCAGAAGACCTTAAAGAGCGACCATGACCTGCATGAAGAAATTCAAACCGTTGTTTGAGATAGCTCGGAGATGAAGGATTAAATAGTATATTGTAAAGAAGATATAGAATTCGTGCGTTCCGCCGAAAGCGAATGGGGAGCCACTTGAGCTGAGCACGAGCCTAGAGTCTGGAACTGTGCCTGGTAGATGGCAATAATATGCTCACCTTTAGCCCTTTAAAAGCCCTTTTAGTCCCTAAAATCATATCTGGCGAAGTATGGGTGGGTTCGTGACCTCTGGTTACGCCTTCGGGAAAAAGGCGTGATGCTATGTTATTATTATGTTATGCTTAATAAATATGTACGTACTATAACTCTTTTTTTGGTATGTAATAAAGTATTATTATATTCTATTCTCTTACCCAAGTCTTGGATGAAATTGCCCCAAACGTGATAATAGCGACAGCGGTCAGAGGCTATTAAAACAATGAAACTCGTTATTATAAATCATGGCCATATTTACTTACCTACTTACTTGTAAAGATAAAGCGTTTAGGGTCAAATGAGTCTAGTGATAATATAAGGTCGTTTAATAAATACTTACATAACACAATGGGTGGATACTTAAGTTGTTTTATCGGAGTAAATAGGCACAAAGTGTTATTTTCTGGATTTTTCCCTTAAAGATATAACTTTAATAATAGTTAAAAATGAAACTTGTTTAATTTTTATTTATATCCACAGGTACTCTTGTACATGAAAACTATAAAAAAAATCGTTAGGTATTAAAATAGTTTTTGCATATCTACCTTAAAAATGTAGAGGAAAAAACATAAGATTTTCTTTATACAAACATTATGTTTTGGTTCTAATAAACACATCAAGAGCCAAACAAAAACAATTGAGTGGAAAATTAGTCTCTCTTACTCGATAATTATTGTGAACTGTGTGTAATTGAAGTTGGCCTTTATCTACTTTCTAGAGTTATCTATCTGCTATCTATGAAGTATATTTTCTATCTACTCTTTTCTTAAATTCCAGGCGTATTCGCCGGTGACTTGGAGTTCACAGATGACAGAAAGCAGCAGTTAAGGACTTTGCTGACAAAACAATGCCAGAAATTGAACGTTGATGAAAAGGGTATCGATGGTGTGGCGAATTCAGCGCATGCGTTCGTGGACTGCATCAAGGAGCTCGTCAATGTAGATACTTTGAAGGCAGAGATTGAGGCGGCCAAACCTAACGGTGCTTTAGATGAGGTGTTCAAAAAGTAAGTAGATCATAACAATTTGGTATCATATAATTGATGATTTTGATATGTCGCTCGAAAGCACGGGCTGTATAACCGGTCTTTTGATAGGCGTTCACGCGGAGATCATTTTTTTAGTCCAACGTACAGAGGCCCCTTTAAGCTCGCTCGGGGGTCGCCTGGGGCTGCAGTAATGTGCAAACATTACTGTGTTACTTGCAGTGCCGCGCAGAATTTTGAACTTTAAAACACTGGGTGGCACTGTGTCTGATATGGGCAATCATGATGCTTACCATCAGGCACCTGAATTGTTCGTCTTGTCACTCACATAAAAAAAACTCGCATTCGTCACATGTAGTACCTATACCTAGATAGGAGAAAACCGGAAAATCTCGTTTTTAGGGTTTCGGACCTTAAAAGGATAAAAGGGACCCTTATATGATAACTTTGTTTTCCTTCTGTCTTCCTGTCCGTCTGTACTCTGTACCTATCCTATAAGTATTCTGTGTATAATATATATTATCATTTATAATAAGTCTAGTATATTAAGATCTTGTTTTAAGAGATATAAAATGTGTACCATTCTCCTGAGGTGTTGTAATTAATACAACCGTCGTGTGCTTAATTATGTTTATTACTGATTACTCTAATATGGTGCAGCTTCTTATATAATACTTAATAACTACTTATGTACTAGCACACCTCATCTCCGGGGGTGCGAGTAAAAAAAAATTATCCGACATACTTTTTTTTTTTAATTATTAAAACATTATAAGTACATAATTTTTTTTGTATTTTTCAAATATATGGTTTTTATTATCTTACATAATATACCTAAAAATAACAATTTTTATCTTTACTTATTATTTATTAATAGTTAGTACTTTACGTTCTTGAAGACATGGATCCATACAGTTTATTATTTAATTTTCTACCACAATAATTATTATCTTATTATTAATATTATAACTTATTACTCTTAATTTATAACAATGCAACAGGCCAACTAAATCCAAACAAATAAAATCTGAAACTGTTTATGAACTATTGTGGTAATTATAGACACCTCTATAAAATCTTAGTAGGTCTTGTTTAAAAACGTATAGATTGACGAACATCCATCTAAAGACCTGGCCTATCTTTCAATGTTGTCCGTCATTCCACGTATTCAGTGATTCTATTCATAATATTCATCTCCTCGTTAAAAAATATTATCTACTTACACCTCTCTAAAATATCCATCTACACATGCCTACTCATTTCTTATATTTTCTCACCTCACATCACAAATACCTATGTTTTATGTCCTCTTTTCATTTTCCTATTAGTTACTTTACCTATAAGTCTCTCTATTTATCACAACTATGTCTCGACTTCATCACAGTCCTAGCTCGAGGTAAAAGTGCCTAGAAGTCGAGATTCACTCCTATTATTATAATCATCATCATTATTCTTAATATTCATCACCTTAATATTTATTTTAATATAATTATATTCCTCATTTTGTTTTCATTTAATTCTCCCCATCTTTCATATAATCATTTATCACAACAAGGTCCTAACTTCATCACAGTCCTAGCTCGAGGAAAAGTGCACAGAAGTTAGGATACATTCCTATCATTATTATATCATTTTATGAGGAATATTAGAGAGACAATAATTTTCATAAACATTCTTTACTCCCATAATCACAATCTCGACAGGACTACTCGGCCTCTTCAAAGCTCCATGATTCTTGGATGATCAGGCCAATAATTCAAAGAGTTCTTAGAGCGCCGAATCTTTCATACTATCTACGTTCATTCTTCTAAATTATGATTTTACTAACACAGCCATAACATTTTTGTTCATCCCTCACTTATATAAAATATTTTAAAACATTTCCACGAAATCAATCGACCTTTCGCATTATCTTTACTGGTGCAAATACCTCACAAGCTACTCGTATAACAATCTCATTGAATTACCACAATAGCCGCTCTACATTGCGCGTAATAAGTGGGTAATCATTTCAATTCAAATTATATACTCACGCAAATTTTAATATTAATAAAAGTTATCATCTTCATATTTGAGTTATTCGAATATTGGATGTAGTTGACCTAATTATAAAAAAAAATTACAATGGTTAATTCTAATTTTAATATTAATAAAAGTTATCATCTTCATATTTGAGTTATTCGAATATTGGATGTAGTTGACCTAATTATAAAAAAAAATTACAATGGTTAATTCTAGCTAATCCTAAACACCGTCAGTCAGTCCAAAGTTCATATTATATTAATATTATTGTATTATTTATTTTAAACGTTTTAAGATATTATTATTTATTAGACACTTTATCTATTTTATATTAACGCACTTTTTATTTACATATTTATTTAACGCACACCATTTTCTAAACGCATATCGCACTATCGTACCGCGCACTGCACACGCATATAGTCACTTCTCTATTCGCGCAACTCAGTGTCCAAGGCCCTCTTGTAATGATGATCAGTGCAGGGCACTGACCACCCGCCGCTCGTCGCCGTCATCGTCAGCATCATAACGAACCGGGAATCAGGGCGGTCCCAGCCATTACCGGGATAAAATCGCACTAACTTATTTAAAGTTTGTTGACCTAAATAATTATTGCAACACTTCGTTTTTATTTATTGATTATTATTTAATTTGAATGTAGGTCACAATTATTGTTCAATAACGCAATGTATTATTTATATTGTTCTTTGAAATGTAATTGTTCTCTTCCAATTAGTTAAAACACAATACGTGATTGTTAGTAAGCGCGCACTGTCAGCGAAACCATTTCGCGACGACCCGCGGCCCCCCTGACCAGCTTGCGCTGGCAGGGTCGCCATGAGGTGTTGTGATTAATACAACCGTCGTGTGCTTAATTATGTTTATTACTGATTACTCTAATATGGTGCAGCTTCTTATATAATACTTAATAACTACTTATGTACTAGCACACCTCACTCCATTCCCTACTTACTCATCGTATCATTCCGCTATCCGTCCAAAGACTGGTTGCCTGAAAGAGATCGCTCAAAGCGATAAGGCCGCCTATTGTCGAGAATTATATTTATATTAAATTAGTTGACTGTCTCCGTGGCGTAGAGGGCGCATGCTCGACTGCCAATCAAGAGGTCCCGGGTTCGATCCCCAGGTCAGGCAGTGTTAAAATATTGGATTTTTCCATTAGGAATTATCTCAATAACTGCCTGGAGTCTGGAACTGTGCCCGGTAGATGGCAATAGGCTCGCCCCCTATTACATGGGACCAATAACATACTAGCTAAATGTGGGTGTATCTACATGGGACTGAGTCCTGGGTACATCTCTGCCTACCCCTTCGGGAAAAAGGCGTGAACGTATGTTATGTTAAATTATTTGAATATGTGTAACTAGCTGAGCCTCGCGGTTTCACCCGCGTAGTCATCGTTCCCGCGGGAATATCGTGGTAAACAGATACACATAACATATTATATACATATAACTACGTGTTATTCCAGAGCCAGAACTATTTACGTACCGAATGTCAGCTCAATCGGTTCAGTAGTTTTGGCGTTTTCACGCCATGGATGTTTGTTACTCTTTCGAGTAACAAACATCCATCCATCCATCCATCCTCACAAACATTCGCATTTATAATATTAAGAAGTAAGATAGGATATACTTAGGCGTTCTTTTATTTTTTTCGTGATAATAAAGAATATTCAATTCTAATTCAAAAAACAAATCTTATAAATTCCAGGTACTGTGCCAAGAGTCCCCAACTGAAGAGCTGCATCAGCAACCTGTTCGACGGAATGAGCCCCTGCTTGGACCAGACCACACGCGACCAGATCCCCTCTGCCAAGAACGGCACCGCACAGCTCATCGACTTCGTTTGCTATAAGGACGGCGACAGGATTGCATGTGAGTCTTACTATATTACTATACTAGCTGTGACCCGCGGTTTCACCCGCGTAGTCTTCGTTCCCGTGGGAATATCGGGATAAAAAGTACCCTATGTGTTATTCCAGGGTCTAAGCTACTTACGTACCAAATTTCAGCCCAATCGGTTCAGTAGTTTTGGCGTGAAAGAGTAACAAACATCCATACATACATCCATACTTACAAACTTTCGCCTTTATAATAGTATTAGGATATTAGGATTAGGATATTAGGATTAGGATTAGGATTCTCGGGTTCAATCCCAGGTCAGGCTGTCAGTGTTGTTGGATTTTTCTATTTGGAATTATAATAATGACCGTCTGGAACTGTGGCTGGTACATGTCAATAGGCTCGCCCTCTCTGTATGGAATAGCTATTTTTCTCAATTTCAGAGTTGACTCCATAGCGAATGTTGTTACACATACACTCACGCCTTTTTCCCGAAGGGGAGGCTGATGTGTACCTAGCACTCAGTCCCATAGTAGGTCAGCCAAATTCATCAATCATATGGGACGAGCCTATTGCCATCTATTGCCATCTGGGCACAGTTTCAGACTCCAGGCAGTTGTTATTGAGACAATTGCTAATGGAAAAATCCAATATTTAACACTTTGCCAGACCTGGGGATCGAACCCGGGACCTCCTGATTGGCAGTCGAGCTTGCGCCCACTACAATTATCCGTTATAAATAACATAACATAACATAACATACATTCACGCCTTTTTCCCGAAGGGGTAGGCAGAGGTGTACCCAGGACTCAGTCCCATAGTAGATACACCCACATTTCGCCAGTACGTCATTGGTCCCATGCAATAGGGGGCGAGCCCATTGCCATCTACCGGGCACAGTTCCAGACTCCAGGCAGTTATTGAGACAATTCCTAATGGAAAAATCCAATATTTAATCTACTTGCCTGACCTGGGGATCGAACCCGGGACCTCTTGATTGGCAGTCGAGCATGCGCCCTCTACGCCACCGAGGCACCGAGGCACCGTTATAAATAGATGACAAAATGATGTTTTATTTACAGTGTTTATCTCAGAGCAAGGGCCGGAGTGTTTCCGTGACAGGACTAACGACATCCGCGAGTGTGCTGATAACATCAAGAATTCCGTCGAGAGCGTTGATGCAGCTAAAGCTTTGACCATGCCTGTAAGTACAATCATTTAATAGCCAACAGCCGCTTACAACCTTACTTGATGGAAATATATGGAGAAACCTATCCAGCACTGGACTTTCTTCGGCTGAAATGATGATTATGACTGTTACAAGATTTGAGAAACCACTGAACCACTGCACTCGGGCGGCACAAAGTCGCACTTTGATTGCACTGACATCAGCTTCTGTAATGTAGTGGCAATGGATAAAATATATCCTACCAAATCGCCGACATTGCAACCGCCGGCAACCGGACTGAATGGAAATCTATGGGGGAGGCCTATGTTCAGCAGTGGACGTCCTATGGCTGAGATGATGATGATGATGATGATGAAATCGCCGACAGGAAAAAATAAGCAAGGAGTTAGTGGCCATGAGGAATTCTTTTTTACGGTTTCGTACCCAAAGGGTTCCGAAGGAATCCTTTTACTAAGCCTCCGCCGTCCGTCCGTCTGACAGCCGGAGCCGGCATAGACGGACGACGGAGTGCTCTATCTATCGCATAAACCGTAATAGCTAGTAGTATATACACTTGTAATTTTCACACCTATTGCTGCTATAACAACAAATTCCTAATAAAAATAAAATAATTCTCCATAATATATCTCCATCTTACAACCACTGTGTTTAATAAATTGTCACAATAAGACTTTTACTGCAATAAGAATATACAATTTAGAATAAAACCCGTCACACACGTAGCTATAATAAATATTAATATACCGTCTTATAATATATATTATAGCAAGCTACCACACACAGAGACGATGCTATAATATATATTTTACCCTTCATTTCATTGCTACCGTAGTTTATATTAATATGGAATAATATATATTACGGTATATGTTGCTGACGTCATAGAAATATATATTATAGCTGCGTGTGCGGTCAGTCGAATATTTGTATAGAAAATATATCGTAATATGCCTTGCTATGATTTATATTAATATATATTATAGCTACGTGTGTGACGGGCTTAATAGTGATCAGAATTTTATTTGGTAGTTGAGGAAAGGTGACACCTATAAATAAGCCTGGTGGGTAGGAATAGGAACCCTTCATATGCGAGTCCTACTTAGTTCTTTTCGTCACACCAATATTTTATTGATTTTCTAACAATTAGAATCGTAAATTATTTTCAGGAGCGATGTGCCAAGTTCGACCAGCTGTCATCCTGTATCGTAACTTCACTAGAGAAATGTGAAACCCCCACCCCTGGCAACATGGCCGAGTCTCTCTTCAAGTATGTCCGCAAAGGGTCGCCCTGCCACACTGAGTTACCAAAGGTAATTTTTCAAAATTAGAGATGTAGTGTAGACACAACTTACTATACTTTGCCCGCTGTGGAATGGTATCTGTGACATTTGACAAACCATTCTTTTACACAATAAATTATTGTTCCTGTCAAAAACAATCGTCTGCTGTAATATTTCTGCTCTTAACGTTAACTTAACGTATTTGTGTAAAGGCGAACACACACTTATCCGAGACAAACGAAGCGAATTTTTAAAATTCTTTTGAAATCTTATGAAACTTCGCTCATCTGCCAACGTCGAATCATCCAAATCGGTGGTGTTATTTTTTTATGATAGTGAGTGGCAAGACGAGCAAATCAGGTGTCTGATGGTAAGCATCATGATTGCCCATAACAGACACAGTGCCACCCAGTGTTTTAAAATTAAAAATTCTGCGCGGCACTGCACTGCGCCTGTTACCCTGAGATATTAGTTGTTGAATCTCGTCATGCCCAGTAATTTCGCTGGTAACATTGCCCTTCAGACCAGAACACAGTAATGTTTGCACATTACTGCTTGGCGGATGAATAACTGGCAAAGGTGTGGTACTTCCCCAGGCGGCCCCCTGCAAAAGAGGCCTACCACTACACTACCACTACTACCACACTACACTAGGTGTGCGAGATTATAATAGGATTTCATATAAATAGTTCTTAAATTCGTTTTGTTGAACTCGTTCGGCACTGATATGTGTGTGTTCTCTCTAAGCTAGAGATTATTGTGTCACAGGTATAGTATTTACAATAGACAACTGCCACAGGCACCATCTTACAACAAACGACGTATACACCTACTAAGTGGCGGGCGTGAAGAAGATATGGCATGGCGGGGCGAGCTAGGTCGCTACTGGAGAACTGACACATTAGGAAACTGGATCGCGATCGCGACGAGTGGTTTTAGGATAGAAAAACCTTTTATCCAACAGTGGGACTGATATATGATAATTTTTATTTTGCTCTACATCCCAAATCCTTTAGTAAAGGTTTGGCGCATTTTTCTTAGAAACCTGGCATATATGCCATGTGTAGTATATTACTAGTCTTAATTTTTCCGAAGCAGGTGTAAACTTCGATACCTTATCGATTACCTAATAAATCAAAGTTGCAGTTGCAGGCAAATAATAATAAGAACGAGTTTACTAATAAACATTTGTTTATGTTGATTTTCCGCAACTCTTCTATGGGACGAGTTAGAAACTCGTCATTTCGTTAAGGTAACGTTTGTGTAGCTTACTTGTTTCAGTCGTAAAATAATAATTTTGTTTTTTTCTTACAGAATAACTAAGGACTGCAATAATGGTGGAAAATCAGCATATTATTATGCATAAATACCATTAGCCATAAATAATTCAATAAACTATTTTCATAGAACTAAAATTATTTCATTTGCGTATTAAATCCATCCCTAAATCCTAGGTTATTCCTACTAATTATAAATGCGAAAGTTTGTGAGTATGGATTACCTACTACATAACATTTATTGTTCGAGATTCTCCATATCTGGCGATCCACGCAGCAATGGAGGCAATAACTTTCCAGTCGCCACCCGGTTATAACACCCAGACACAGATCGAACAGACATGTTCATGCACACAAATGTTTGATCTGGCCGGGGATCGAACCCGGGGCCTGCGGCACAGAAAGTAGAGTTACTAACCATCTGAGCCAACGAGGCTGTATTTTAGCTGATTTTCATATCTGTTAAGACTTTTTAGAACAATACATCTGCGCAAAGCCCCCTCCACTTTTGCCGAGGGCTATTAAACCGTGACGCTACGTGCACTGCCGACTCTCATGTATCCTGGTAACTCGCAAGAAACCTAATTGAGTATTTAAATTTTATTTTCTTTTGGCATAAATGGAAAGATCATATAAAAGATTCGTACCAAAACTATTTTTAGTTTTCTTTTATTCGCTATAATTAAAAAGTTATATCAAACTAGCGGCCCGCCCCGGCTTCGCACGGGTAGCAGAAGTAGGTATAGTGAACGTTTAACAGGGGTAAATTCATGATACATAGTATTTTAATAGATATAGGTAACACTAATGGTAAACGCAGCGCACGCAAATTAATGACTATTTCTGTTACAATGACCAAACCTTAACACATGTATGAATTTATCGTGGGCTATTTTGAATATATTGATAAGTACTACAAACCCCTAGTACATTCCTTTATTCTACCACCAATACTTTTCACATCACATGCATATAATGACTTTCGATTACTGTGACTAAACCAAAATAGATGGATATAATGTCCGTAGACTATTTTGTAGATATTGGTAAATACTACAAACCCCTAGTACATTACTTTAATTTATCACCAATAGTTTTCACACCGCATGAAAAATAATCACTGCTTCGATTATTGTGACTAAACCAGAAAAGATGGATATAATCTATGTATACCGTTTTGTAGGTATTGATAATTACTACAATCCCCTAGTACATTACTTTAATCTAACACCGATAGTTTTCACACCGCATGAAAATAATCACTGCTTCAATTACTGTGACTAAACCAAAAAAGATTGATATAATTTATGTTTACTGTTTTGTAGGTATTGATAAGTACTACAAACCCCTAGTACATTATTTTACTCTACCACCAATAGTTTTCACACCGCATGAAAAATAATCACTGCTTCGATTATTGTGACTAAACCAAAAAATATGGATATAATCTATGTATACTGTTTTGTAGGTATTGATAATTACTACAATCCCCTAGTACATTACTTTACTCTACCACCAATAGTTTTCACACCGCATGAAAAATAATCACTGCTTCGATTATTGTGACTAAACCAAAAAAGATTGATATAATTTATGTTTACTGTTTTGTAGGTATTGATAAGTACTACAAACCCCTAGTACATTATTTTACTCTACCACCAATAGTTTTCACACCGCATGAAAAATAATCACTGCTTCCATTATTGTGACTAAACCAAAAAAGATGTAGGTATATAATCTATGTATACTGTTTTGTAGGTATTGATAAGTACTACAAACCCCTAGTACATTACTCTACCACCAATAGTTTTCACACCGCATGAAAAATAATCACTGCTTCGATTATTGTGACTAAACCAAAAAAGATGGATATAATCTATGTTTACTGTTTTGTAGGTATTGATAATTACTACAATCCCCTAGTACATTACTTTACTCTACCACCAATAGTTTTCACACCGCATGAAAAATAATCACTGCTTCCATTATTGTGACTAAACCAAAAAAGATGGATATAATCTATGTATACTGTTTTGTAGGTATTGATAAGTACTACAAACCCCTAGTACATTACTTTACTCTACCACCAATAGTTTTCACACCGCATGAAAAATAATCACTTTTTCGATTATTGTGACTAAACCAAAAAAGATGGATATAATCTATGTATACTGTTTTGTAGGTATTGATAAGTACTACAAACCCCTAGTACATTACTTTACTCTACCACCAATAGTTTTCACACCGCATGAAAAATAATCACTTTTTCGATTATTGTGACTAAACCAAAAAAGATTAATCTATGTATACTGTTTTGTAGGTATTGATAAGTACTACAAATCTTTAGTACATGACTTAATTCTACCACCAATAAATATTGATAAGTACTACAAACCCCTAGTACATTACTTTAATCTACCACCGATAGTTTTCACACCGCATGAAAAATAATCACTGCTTCCATTATTGTGACTAAACCAAAAAAGATGGATATAATCTATGTATACTGTTTTGTAGGTATTGATAAGTACTACAAACCCCTAGTACATTACTTTACTCTACCACCAATAGTTTTCACACCGCATGAAAAATAATCACTTTTTCGATTATTGTGACTAAACCAAAAAAGATGGATATAATCTATGTATATTGTTTTGTAGGTATTGATAAGTACTACAAACCCCTAGTACATTACTTTACTCTACCACCAATAGTTTTCACACCGCATGAAAAATAATCACTTTTTCGATTATTGTGACTAAACCAAAAAAGATTAATCTATGTATACTGTTTTGTAGGTATTGATAAGTACTACAAACCCCTAGTACATTACTTTACTTTACCACCAATAGTTTTCACACCGCATGAAAAATAATCACTTTTTCGATTATTGTGACTAAACCAAAAAAGATGGATATAATCGATGTATACTGGTTTGTAGGTACTGATAAGTACTACAAACCCCTAGTACATTACTTTATTCTACCTCCAATACTTATTACAGCGCATTCATATTATGTCTGTTTCGATTATTGTGACTAAACCAAAATAGATGGATGAAATATCCGTGGACTATTTTGTAGATATTAGTAAGTTCTACAAACCCCTAGTACATTATTTTATTCTACCATCAATAGATTTCACAGGGCACGCAAATTAATGAATATATGTGACACCTTGGTTCACAATATTGCAGTTTTCTTACGGATCCCTAATATTTTTCAAAATCTCATAATATAGCCTATGTCACTCACACTGAATTAAGCTATCCATAAGTAAAAGAATTTTTAAAATCGGTCCAGTAGTTTCGGAGCCTATTCGTTACAAACAAAAAAAATGTGGGTGTATCTACTATGGGACTGAGTCCTGGGTACACCTCTGCCTACCCCTTCGGGAAAAAGGCGTGAATGTATGTTTTTTTTAAAAAAACAAAAAAATAAAGATTCTCTCTTTATAATATTAGTATAGATTAAAAAATCATTTTTAATCCAGTACCGAAAACACGCCGAAAGTACCCGAACGAGCTCGTGACCTGTAGTGACGTCAAAATGTCATAAAGTACCATACATAACTATAACATAATGACGTCACAATCATGGCGACCACTCGTAGCGCGTTTGTGAACAAGTGACTCCTATTGGAATTGTATCAATTTTGAATTGGTTGTAATTAATAAAAAAAAAATTTTTAATGTGAGTTTTGAATCGGATAATACAGAATTTTCATTAAACTTACAAAATAACTTGATAAATACATTTTTTTTTCAAATACTCAATTAGCGAAGTGTAGTCCCATATTAGGTACACCGAGTAGCTACTATGGGACTGGATCCTGGGTACACTTCTGCCTACCCCTTCGGGGAAAAATTACGTTATGTTAATAGTAACCCTGTCAAATAAAAAAGAAACTGCTATAAGCAACATAATGTCCATTTATTTATTTAAGCAAATAACAAAGTAGGTACATATCACAAATAAAAGGTAATACAGGCTTTAAAACTTCTAAATTAAAATCACTTACCCCCGTATTCAAGAACAATACCTATATAAGGTACTGCGGTAAGTAAGGAATTTCTTACCGCGTTCGTCACGGCAGGAAATTGTTTCCAATTGGATTTACCAGCCCTATGCGTTCGGGCCATCATAGTATTGTTCTTGAATACGGGTGTTACAATCAATACCCGTTACTTTGATTCTCTGAGACACAGAACTCCTTATACTGTAAGTACCTAGAAATGTCAAAGTCACTGATGACATACAAAACTATTGACGCCACGTCATAGAGCACTCTTCGCGCCACCTTTCCTGTCACTACTACAAACGCTTAGTATATTCAAACGCAGGAACAAACAGCGCCACACAATGCAATCCGTGCAGGATTGCATTGTGTGGCGCTGCATGTGAGTAGTTCTTACATATACACAAACGTAGTAACAGGTGACTAATGAGTCACCTGTTGAGGCGACAAGGTCACGTGGGAATTCCACTTCTAGTCCCTTATAATTTGAGTTCTGTGGCTTGATATACTTAAAAATTAAAACGCTATATAATGATTTAAGGGGAGTTCACATCTGCCGAGACGATCGCGAAAACATCTAACATATTAATTTCAAATTGAATTTGATGACTGGTTACGGAATCTATAAAAAAACGTCAAAATATTTAAGAGGGGAACTTACCTACCGGTCGATTAGATAAAATAATTTAGGATAATATTGACCAATTGAATAATCCTTTGAGTACCAATCGCCATTTATTTTATAATTTATTTGAAAAATCAGTCCTGAGCAATGACACAAATCCAAAAATGTCACTAAAGTTAAAAAAAAACACCGACAGCACGTAGCTTTGGTTATCCGATGCTCGCTTGTTTATTATTGTGTATAAAAAATATTTCTACATTAGTAAATAATTGTGACTATATATAAGGTACTGCAGATGTGAACTCTTAAACCGTTTCAGAAGCTCGTTGTTGTTACAAAGGCCGTTGTTCTATTTTATAAAAGTTGTCATCACAATAATCGATCGGCATCACAAAACATTTGGGGTAAACTAGCTGTAAACACTGTATATCTGTCCTAATAATCAATCTACGATTTTTTTAACCCTCGAATACGTGATCGACACCAATCGATCAGTGTGAAGACACCCTAAAAGCTTATATTTAAATAATGACACTTAATTCAACAATTAAACGTAATTATTTGAGCGCATTACAAAAAATATCTTATTTTATATCACCGTCTTACGAAGTCTAAGCATTTGCATGATATTAAAAATTTGGTCGCTACATTTTGGCAAGTATTAGCGATATACATATAAAATCGATATGTTTGTAGTTTAAGATAATTCTAAGTAAAAAATTTAAAATGGGTCTATAAAAGTGTCTTGATATGATTAGGTTAAAGGATTTTGTCCTCTTTCTATGAGCCTTCGGCCCACAGATCACTATATTAGTACCTTCGGCCACGAATGAACCGACATTTGACGTATATACGTAAATATTAAATAGTGACTGAAAAAATCTATAATTATTATCAGAGTTACTATTCGAAAAAGTTTCGCCATTCAAACATACTTCACTTCAACCAAGAAGTTATATTCGTTTGTTAATTTTTAATTCAGTACTTTAATGAACAACCTTTTTTCATCGAACTCCATAGTTGCTATTCCGAAATAAAAACTGTCATGGTGGCTCATATTGTCGTAGTCTAAAAAAAGCGGATATAACTGAAAATACTTTTTAATTTTTTGGCTCGCTACAAAAAATTTTAACTGAAAAATAGTTCGTTTAAAAGACAGCTTTTTTGATAGATTTGTCTTTTTGCCCGCGTGCTGCTCATTTGTGGCCTGGGGTGGACATTGGATCTTTAAACATGATAATAATACCTAGTGATAATATAATATTAAGTACAAATTGCGTATTAAGACCAATAATAGCATTCTTCTGATCACATAAACGAAAAACACTATAGCAAATGTTTTATGAGCAATTTTTTGTTGTATGTTCAAATGTAAAGAGAAAAACGGTCATTGACCTTTGGTATTATACCTTACTTTGGTATTTGGTTTGGTACAGGATAGAACGAGAGAGCTTGATGCGTCCATAATAAAGTACATTATTATATCGTAATACTAAGGTCAATGACCGTTTTTCTATCTGCAGATGAAACAAATTATACGAGTAGGTACTGATAATGTTGCTAGTTGCCAAAATATTAAAATATTTAAACTATTGACATCTAAACAAAATTTAAAAAATAACCAAGTTTGTATACTATAAAAAATAAACGTATAAACATAACGTAAATCATTGACAAATTAATTCGATATAACTTCTTCAGGATATTTATTACAGTATTTTTTAATTTATAGCAAAATAGTAATATTAGGTCGTATAAAAAGGTTTGATATAATTTTGGCCGTTTTCAGGACGGTTGGAGGATTAAATATGATCATTTTGAATGCTTTTTTTTATAAAAAAAATATAACGAGTTTCAGTCATAGGATTCGATGAAATCACTTTATAAATTACTTACCTTTAAAATAATAAGAAACGCTAATGGAATACCATAAGATTGCTGCCATTTACTTAAGCTCAATCGTAAAGTTTCCTAGTACTCAGTAGGTTTCTATAGGTATAGTAAAACAATCTAAGTACCCTAAAGGTTGTTCACACTGGCAGCGAGGTCGGGTCGGGAGCCTTTTCTGACACCCGACCCGACCCGCGCCCGAAATCATAATATAAAAATCGAACTAAGGCATATCCATAAAAATGTTTCAGAATTCTTAAAATGAAGAGGCCAAGTTAAGACTTAATCACATTTAATTTTAGGGTACTTAAGTCAATTATTGAGTTAATTTGTGCGCATTATTACGTATTTATGAGATTCTTATTTCTTACTCAGATAATAATAATCTAACAAAAATAATTAAAAAAACCAAACCTAACCTAACAGAAAAAGGAAGAAAATGATTACTTATCGACTACAATATTAACCCCAGGGGGTATAAGCCCACTTGCACATTCGTGGTTTAATGTAATTAATCCGGTGTTAACAGCTAACACAGAGTTAAGTAAATAATTCATCTTGCGCCACCAACGCTACGGAGCAAAAAAAAACCTAACTGATTATTTAACCTTGTGTTTATAAACTGCATTTATTTATTTAGCCCTAATTTGCGTGCAAGTGGGCTGCAATTATTTATTAAAAAGATTAAGTACTGCCATTAAATACTAGTTAACCCGAGTTTTAAGCGATTGAAAAATCACTCTTTACCTTTATATCACTGTTTGAACTGCCAAGTCTTAAAACTTAAAAAAAAATTAATACAAGTATTCCGAGATTAAAAAAAATTAAGTCAAGAATAGTTTTTGCTTTTTGGCACACTTAACTAAGTTATGCGTTATAATCTACAAGACGGCATATCATTATAACTCATTTGTTTTCATTAAATGCTAACCATTGAGATTTTACATAAAGATACGGGATATAACAAAATCACTTCAATAGAAATGTTTTAAGACACGGTGCTAAGCTAATTCGCCCTCTCGCTCACACATACCCAAATTTTTTTGAAACAACTAACTAGAAAATATCAATACAAACATTCAGTAAAAAAAAAATTAATCCAAACAAGTTTTTTCAGTGCCTTTTTATTTTTCTGAGATTTTTTTTATGTGCAGGTTTTTACAGATGAAAGCTTGTTTGGATTATATTGAATTTTTTTACTGAATCTTTGCATTGCTGTTTTCTAGTTCGTACTTGTCTTTATTTTACGTAATTAAATGTTATTACATATATATCTTCAAAACTGTGGGTACGTGTGAGCGAGAGGGCGAATTGGCTTAGCACCGCGCTTTAAGCTGTCATTGGTTGAGCTCATATAAAGTTTGTTGCCAAAATAGAGGGCGGCTAAACGTGTCTTTATATAAAATCTCGATGTTGATCGACACTTGTAAAATGTAAAAATTAAAGCATTATTGTGGCAACGAATGCGGTAACAATAGTTGCGGTTGTAATAACCAGACCCGTTGCTGCATTCGGCTTCTGAAAACGAAAATCAATGTTTATATAAGAATAGAATAGAATAGAATAAAAAAGAACTTTACGGTAAAATAAACAATATTTGTTGATGCAATCGATAGTTGAAAGTGTGTCGCAATACAATAAAAGAACTGTGATTGAACTAACGCATTAAAATTAAAATGTTTTAAAGTTAAATTTTCGTGAAATTTATCATGGGTGATATGTGGTGAGTTATTTGAATGAATGAATGAATGAAAACTACATATTGCTACCACAATATAACAGAAAATAACAAAGAAGAAAACCTTAAAACTAGAAAGAAGTAAATACTGGCGACCTTATCGCTCAGAGCGATCTCTTCCAGGCAACCATGCAGGGAAAGGAAATACATATATGAAGGGACGGTGGAAATACATATATAATAACATAATAAATAATATAATAATATGGGACAACTTCCACACACGGTCATCTGGTCCCAAACTAGGCTAGAAGCCTGTACTATGGTAACCAGATGACTGATATACATACTTATATAAGCTTATAACACCCAGACACAGATCAAACAGACATGTTCATGCACACAAATGTTTGACCTGGCCGGGGATCGAACCCGGGGCCTGCGGCACAGAAAGCAGAGTTACTACCATCTGAGCCAACGAGGCTGTCAATATATGAAGGGACGGTGGAAATACATATATGAAGGGACGGTGGAAATACATATATGAAGGGACGGTGGAAATACATATATGAAGGGACGGTGGAAATACATATATGAAGGGACGGTGGAAATACATATATGAAGGGACGGTGGTTATTTTATTATCATTACAATTCAGTTTTTTTCGATGAATAATAATTAAACTCCCATATCTCTTTTAAGTGAATTGAAGGAAATATCAGTTCCAACTGGAATTTTTCTTATATATTTTTGTCAATTTATTTGGTGTTCTTTATAAAGCCCATTAACATCTACTACTACTTGTTTAAAACGAAAATCGATGTTATATAAGAATAGAATAGAATAAAAAAAAACTCTTTATTGAGACCAAAAATAAAAGAACGCTTTAATTGTTTGCCAAAGGGCGGCCTTAACGCGATTTTATATATATTTTTTTTTATGATAGTGAGTAACAAGACGAATAACGACGAGTAACGACGAACAAATCAGGCCTGATGGTAAGCATCATGATTGCCCCATATCAGACACAGTGCCACCCAGTGTTTTAAAATTCAAAATTCTGCGCGGCACTGCACTGCGCCTGTCACCCTGAGATATGAGTTGTTGAAACTCGTCATGCCCAGTAATTTCGCTGGTAACATTGCCCTTCAGACCGGAACACAGTTATGTTTACACATTACTGCTTGGCAAAGGTGTGGTACTTCCCCAAGCGGCCCCCTGCTAAAGAGGCTTACCACTACAAAAATTTAGCAATGTGAATATTTAGACATGTCTACATATAAGTGCACGCGACTGCACACCTATGTCTAATCCTTTTTTATTACCTTTTATGAAAATATAATTTGATACATACAGTCACGCCTTGTTCCCGTTGGGGTAGGCAGAGACTATTTCTTTCCACTTGCTACGATCCTGACATACGACTTTCGCTTCTTCCACTTTCATCACATCCTACTAATATTATAAATGTGAAAGTGTAAAAGGATGGATGAATGGATGGATGTTTGTTACTCTTGCACGCCAAAACTACTGAACCGATTGGGCTGAAATTTGGTATGTAGACCCTGGTATAACACATGGGGTATTTTTTTCCCTACATTCCCACGGGAACGATGACAACGCGGGTGAAACCGCGGGGCACAGCTATGTGACAAATATTTTGTTTCTTTATTTCCTTCGGGGAAAAAGGCGTGATGTTATGTGATATGTTACCTCAGCAACGGTGAAGTTGTTGCAAGGGGTCGACCGTTTGGCGTACTTGAAGAGTGACTCCACGATGTTGGCTGTAGTGGGTCGGTCGCAGTTCTCTAAAGCTTTCACTGCGCACGCTTGGAACGATGATATCTGCTTGCAATGCGCCTCCTATAAAAAGTTCATACAGATAAATGATATTTTATCGCGCTAAAAACATAAATAATAAAAAAGTAAATAAGTAAGTAAAGAGGTAAGAAAATAATAAATGTTCTTAGCGCGATTAAGTCCCGTCTCTATCATAAAATATGTGTTCGAATCGCGAAAATTAAAAATTACAATTAATTTTAAAATTAATTTAAAAAATTACAGATACATGATGTTTTTAGGGGTCACTTTTATGGGCAATAATCATGTTTACCATAAGGCACCTGATTTAATCGTCGTCACTCACTATCATAAAAAAATTAGGTCCCGGGTTCGATCCCAGATCGGACACAGAGTTAGATATAAGATTTTTCCATACTCACATCAAAGCTAATGAATCCGTTATCAAGGATATCATCACCGATATTGTTCTGTATGGCCATGGTTTCGTTGGCACATATCTTGAGCTCCTCCTGGTTCTTCTCCACGCATTCCGGCCCACCGTCCGCTATGAACACTGAAATATAATATTATGTAAAATATTATATAACAATAAGATTTCAAATCAACTATTATATTAGTAGGAATGAATTCTATTTGCATAACTATAATATTAGAGGAATCTCGCAAATGAAATGCTTTTTTGGACGCCGATATATTAAGACCAAGAATAGCGTTTATAACTCGAGAAGAAGAAGGGAACGAATTAAAAATGTAAGTGGTGATTCAATTGTTTTTATTATTGAAAGAGACAGTGGCGCCCCCATTATTTTTTTACTCTTTCTGTCGATCTATAGTTCTAGGGAGACACAATAATAACAAAATACTATATACAAATGCCGGGGGGTGCCGCTACGACTTTCTTCCCGTGGTTGCCATAAAAGCCGCCTAAGGTATTGCCAGATTAAGAAGACGAGCAGTAGCGTTCTTTGCTTAAAAATCAACAACAAACTGCTCGCCAATCCGCCTGCCAAGCGGGGCGAATATTGGCAAAACTAGCTATGTCCTACAGTGGCCTTCCTATGCCTGATGATTACTAAACAATTTAAACTTACTTTTTATGTGGTATGTCATACCATCAAATTACAATCTAGCCTAATTAAAGGCTAATGAGTAATTAATTTCTAACATAAACTGTTATGCAGACATTTAAAGAATATGTCCATTAAGGCGTAATTCATACTGGCTCTATCTATAAATTGTACATTTTTTACCTTTTCTTTTTTATGAAAGTGAGTAACAAGACGAGCAAATCAGATGCCTGATGGTAAGCATCATGATTGCCCATATCAGACACAGTGCCACCCAGTGTTTTAAAATTCAAATTTTTCGCGGCACTGCACTGTGCCTGTCACCCTGAGATATGAGTTGTTGAATCTCATCATGCCCAGTAATTTCGCTGGTAACATTGCCCTTCATACCGGAACACCGTAATTTACCTATTTTTAGGATACCTATTGTAGATGTTATTGTAAATGTAAGTTAGTAAATGTAGTTCTAGTAATAAACTTCACCTTATAGGAAACTGGAAAAACATGACATAGGTACTTT
Organism: Hemistola chrysoprasaria; assembly: GCA_947063395.1. Lineage (NCBI taxonomy): Eukaryota > Metazoa > Arthropoda > Insecta > Lepidoptera > Geometridae > Hemistola > Hemistola chrysoprasaria. The sequence continues at coordinate 13,223,519 of OX346714.1, forward strand.
AATATCGGGTAAATCCACAGGACACAAACAGTTTAGAACTTAAAACAGTAAATAAAGTTATAGTGTTGTATACGAGGTAATAAATATCCAAATACCGGTTTGATTCCGGGCTTTTTGGCAACAACAATATTTTACAACCTAAGACTTTAATAATGACCACACGAGTGGAATGACCTTATTAATATTTTTTTGTGTTTTTTTTTTTTTTTTTTTTTTATTATATTGAGTGACAAGACGAGCAAATCAGGTGCCTGATGGTAAGCATCATGATTGCCCATATCAGACACAGTGCCACCCAGTGTTTTAAAATTCAAATTCTGCGCGACCCTGTACTGCGCCTGTCACCCTGAGATATGAGTTGTTGAATCTCATGATGCCCAGTAATTTCGCTGGTAACATTGCCCTTCATACCGGAACACAGTAATGTTTGCACATTACTGCTTGGCGGATGAATAACTGGCAAAGGTGTGGTACTTCCCCAGGCGGGCCCCTGCTAAAGAGGCCTACCACTACAAAACTGTATTTCATATTATTATAAAGATGTAACGTAATAATACTTATTACATTCTAGCCTATAAAAGGCTAATTAGTAATTAATTTCTAACTTAAACTGCTACGTAGACATTTGAAAACTAAGAATTCTTACAGGTTCTATCAATTAAGGTGAAACACGTTCATGTGTTCGTTTTCAGTAGCATTACACTATTGCCTCCATAATACTATATTTCGCTGTCACTTTCACCATACTAACTCGAAGAAGATAACTGGACTCTCAGAGGATAAATTCAAAACCAATATAAAATCTACTAAAGAAGGCTCACTATACATTCCGTCAGTACATAGAGGACAAAGATACTTGGAAACTTCTGCATAGCCACCACGCAGCCTTCTAAACAAACGAATGTAACCAAGCCAAATATTGTAACCACTAGTATATTTTTATTTTTAAGGCTAATTCTTGTTTCTGATGTAGCAATAAAGAGTTTATATCTATATATCTATCTATTGTAAAATTATCAGTTGAAAAAAGGTTTGATTCAGAGTACGGGCTCTGCCTAGCTTGGGACCAATCGGTTTCAGCCAATCGGTTCAGTAGTTTTGGCGTGAACAAGTAACAAACATCCATCCAGCCATCCTCTATCCTCACAAACTTCCGCATTTATAATATTAGTAGGACTATGTCCACTAGATTAAGTGACCGTCGCGTACTGTGCACGCCGTGTTAGCTCTCCGTCAATAATTTCCATGTGAATGGTTTAAATACGTTAAATCGGGCAAGATATACCGATCCGTATATTATGTCGCATGCTCGAATAAGTTCGTATAACGGTCCTTTAACGTTCCAGTATAGTGGGCAAACTGCCTGTGTTCAGAACTACTTTTAAAGGTCAGTAATATATTAAATGAATAGTGTACCTAAATGTATGTACCCACTTGACACAACCTTTAAAAATTTCTAAGGCATCAACTTTGAGTTACGGGCCTCTTGAAATCAACTATTTTTTTCTATCATATCAAGTATTTGGAGCCACTTCAAACCGCTTTAAATTTTTTATGGAAAGGGCAACCAAAAAAATATATTGAAAGGAATTTGTTTATTAAGGAAGTATGTCGCTCGAAAACACGGGTATATATAGTTATAAACAAATAATATAGATAAATAATAGCCTATAAAAAACATTAAATTATAATGTAAGGTCGACTTGGCGCCCTAGAACCAACAAATCCTCTTTTGCAATTAGGTTTTCATTATGAGATTGACAAGGAATAGGAAAGAATTTTCTGAAATTCTCACGGTAACAAAGTCGCGGAATAACAGTAACTGTAACATAAAAAAAATCTATCGGCCGTGTGGTTCCCTATTTATTTATTTATATTATTCAGCACAAACGCTAGGACTGCCTTAATACCAGAGTAGTATTTTCTACCAGTTATTCTAAAACAAGAGAAAATATTACAGAAATTGTGTGGAGTGCAAATATGAAATGTTACAATAACTAAAAGTACTTAAATTATTTAACACAAAAATAAACAGCTTATATCATAACAAGCAATATAATAGGGCCACCCCTTTCTCATCCCGTGGGAGCCGTGAGACCCTATAGAGACACCAAGCCGCACAACAAACGTGGTGATTACGGCTAAATCCCCCCATATGAATAGTTTATGGCGTTCTATGGGGGAGGCCTATGTACAGCAGTGGACGTCTTCCGGCTGATGATGAAACAAAATCACTTACGTGCAATCCTGTCGCCTTCCTTGACGCAAATAAACTTGGCGAGCTCTTGCGCGACTAATTCCACTGTTTTCATCTGTTTTTGTTCTTCAGGCGACAGACATACTTGAACCGTTTCTATGCCAGCCTTCACGCACGTTTGGAAATCTGGGGTCTTCTCACAGTAACTGCAATAATACAAGATGAAATAATATGGGTGGTTCTCTGCTAATGGGAAACTGGCCCATACTGGCTGGTATAGTTCCCGAAGCAAATTTTATTACCGCGCAGTGCACACCTAATTCGCGCTCGCGCTCTCGCTCACACGTTGCCCACATTTTTGAAAAAAACACATGTAATTATGTAAAATAACGTCATCTAGGAACTAGAAAAAAAAAACAAATAAAAAATCCAATTTAATCCAAACAAGTCTTCAGTGTCTTTTTTTCTGCGAGTTTTTTTCTCTGTGTTGGTGTTTATACATGAAAACTTGTTTGGATTAAATTGTTTTTTTACTGAAACTTTGTATTGTTATTTTCTAGTTCCTAGTTGCCTTTATTTTACGTAATTACATGTAGTATTTTTTAATACTTCAAAAATGTGGGTACGTGTAAGCGAGAGGGCGAATTAGGTGTGCACTGCGCCTTAATGTTGAGATAATATTTCAGTACAATGAAGGATATATAACATACCATCACGCCCTTTTCCCGATGGCAGAGGTGTTCAGTCTCATAGTATGTACAATGTACACCCACATTTCGCCAGTATGTTATTGGTGCCATGAAATAGGGGGCATATCCTATTGCAATCTACCGGACACAATTCCAGACTCCATGCAGTTATTGAGATAATCCCTAGTAGAAAAATCCGATATTTAACACTTTGCCTGACCTGGGGATCGAACCTCCTGATCGGCACTCGAGCTTGCGTCCACTACGCCACCGAGGCGAGTTTTTATTTATACTTATATAAACCAGTGTAAGAACAGCGGCGTTGCCCGCTCGCAATTATGAAATATGGGACTTTTATACCAAAACTTTGACGACCTTTTTGGACCCTTTAGAATGTGAATTTTACGTACCCTTTAGAACCTTTTTTTACCCTTTAGAATGTGTAGTAAGTCCTTTTTTAGCACACGTCCAGACAACGAAAAGAACCTACATTCTAAGTTTCAAGTATCTAGGATCAGTGGTTTGGGCTCTGTGTTGCATATCAACCAGTGAGTCGTCTTTTTTTTATGATAGTGACAAGACGAGTTAATCAGGTGCCTGATAGTAAGCATCATGATTGCCCATATCAGACACAGTGCCACCCAGTGTTTTAAAATTCAAAATTCTGCGCGGCACTGCACTGCGCCTGTCACCCTGAGATATGAGTTGTTGAATCTCATCATGCCCAGTAATTTCGCTGGTAACATTGCCCTTCATACCGGAACACAGTAATGTTTGCACATTACTGCTTGGCGGACGAATAACTGGCAAAGGTGTGGTACTTCCCCAGGCGGCCCCCTGCAAAAGAGGCCTACCACTACAAAAACGTCATTTATGATTTTATATTATAAGGTGATTATAGATGTAGTTAGTGATCATAATATTGTTTACCCTTTGAATAGGTCGTCAACGCTGCCATTGGTCTTAGCCAGTTCAATCTGCTTCTGCAGGAGAGTGCTGTTTACCAATTTCGATATGCAGTTACCGAATTCTTGGCCGGCACCCTGAAAAAAAAAACAAGTTTTAGATGTACATTGTCGTAACTAACTTGTCTAGAAACGAGGTCTTGTTTACCTGCACACGTATTCAAGAACAATACCATGATAGCCAGAACGCATAGGGCCGGTAAATCCAATCGGAAGCTATTGCCTGCCGTGACGAACGCTGTGAGAAATTCCTTACTTACCGAAGCGCTATAAGTATTGTTCTTTCAATAATTAGGTATGTATTATGTGTCAAAATCAAGCTAAATTCAAGTTAAACGGTGGCAAGTTAGTACTCATACAGAACAGCCATGATTAACCCGTCGTATGCCAGTACGCGATCCTCACGAGAAACAATATCAATTTCATTCTATTGTGAGCATAGACAGAAAGCGGTCGCGGGATCGGCGTGTGTCTACTAGGACAATTTAAAACACCGAAACCGCGCACGCTATGCCGTAGTATATTTTTATGGTGTTATGGTCCTAATACATGGCATTATACTTCGGTTAAGATATCTATTATTACCGTGTTATGAGCACAGAGGTTTAGAGGACGGTATTTTAATTAAGGAAACCACCGAACTTCAATTAAATGAAAATATTAAAACATTACTGCCGCGAGCTCAAAAACCTAAAAACAAACACCTGTTTTTGAGCATATTGCTGTGACCCCACCCTCTTTGCACATCTCCCTTTAGTCACAGAATACTAAAGGGACAGAAGGGCCACTCCTCAAAATCATTAAAATAAATAGCGACTCCAGCTCCGACGCAATAAAGTGCAATTCAGGTCGCACAGCGCCTAACTAATTATCGTTATAATATTAATCTACAAGTTGCCTCTCTTTCTATCGCGTATCTCTCTATTATCTGTTCTCTCTGTCTAGCCCATATAAATTTTCCGATCAAGACGGACGCCCCAGCTTTTTGTAGCTTCAGCGGTGTACCAGGCCCTAGGCCTGCTTTTGTTTTTTTATTTGTGAATTAAAACTACCGTATTCCCATCACGAACCGCACCCGCGTTATTTCTAAGCTGACCTTAAAACATGTAACATGTACCTAATTAAAATGTAATAATTGTAATACCAATAAAACTGCGCTGTACCTACTGCTTAAGTCAGGCGTAGGTCATGCGTAATTATCTTACCTAGCGATGAAGTCTTCACTATGCTAATATAACCTTTAAATAGCTATTTACAATAATAATTAAAAATATATTTTGCACTTATCAAGGCGCGCTCTTGCTCACACGTACCCACATTTTTGAAGATATAAAATATACTTCATGTTATTACGTTAAATAAAGACAACTAGGTTCTAGAAAATAACAATACAAAGATTCAGTAAAAAATCCAATTTAATCCAAACAAGTTTTCAGTGCCTATTTAGTTTTCTATAATATTTTTTTTTGTGCAGGTTTTTGTGCATGAAAACTCATTTGAATTAAATTCCATTTTTTACTGAATCTTTGTGTTGTTATTTTCTAGATCCTAGTTGTCTTTATTTTGAGTAATTACATGAAGTATATTTTATATCTTCAAAAATGTGGGTACGTGTGAGCGAGAGGGCGAATTTCCTTAGCATTAAATTTTGCTTTACCTACTTTAGCAAATAAGTTTCTTTGCAAAACTTTCGCAAGTGGGTGCGACCTAGCTAACATTGTTTATTTATGTGTTGAAAATGTACCGCATTCCTGCATATCGATAAGGCAACGTGACGGTCTAATAAAGGATGTCCTCAAAGCACTTGAAATATACCCAGTTCTGGCAAGTCGTACTATTAAAACTGTTTATTTTATTACAAATTATGTGACAAATATGAGAAACCCACTTAACATTTTAAAATTTCTCATTTGATACTTAAAAAGGAATGCGAAAAAAATGTATGGGATAGTAGTGTGGTCGCACTTCAGAACATAGATATTTGAACCTTATTTTAAATTAAATAAAAACCGGTTCCCACAGTACAGCAGTACAGGCTCTGCCTAATTTGAAACTGTAATTTGGGGCCTCGTTCGATTTGTTTGACTAACGTACTTACCTTCTCTTATTTTTGTCTAAAAATTAATTTAAACGTTCTCTTATTGACATATCAAAAAAAAACTGTAAACATATAAAAATTTACATAAAGTATGTAGCCGTGCCTTTTTATTAAATAATACTCGGAACACTTCAGCATATTTTAAATGATTTATAAATAAATCATTTAAAATATGAGCGAGATTGAAGATGGTGGGCTTGGAATTTATTCCACTTACTCGCCACTTTACTCGAGGATGGTGAAAGAGGCCCTTTGAATTACACACTACTACTACTTGTAGGGTTGATGTTAATTTGTGACGCGCATGCTACGGATTCTGTAAACGTTTTGGTGGTTTTATGGTGACAACGTGTGGTTTCACGAAGGTCTATGGCATGTGCGAGGGCGCGATGGCAACACAGGGAGGTTTGAGGATGCCAGACGATTGTTTGCGACAGATGATTGTAGAGCGAGATTGAAGATGGTGGGCTTGGAATTTATTCCAGTAGTAGTAGTGTGTAATTCAAAGGGCCTCTTTCACCATCCTCGAGTAAAGTGGCGAGTAAGGCGCAGTGCTAATTTCATAATGTCCAAGTTATGCTAATCGGCACATAACTGTCCTTTTTTTGTAAAACTGACATATAAGTAACTTGGGCCTTGTACTTGCCGAGAAGCACTAATCGGCGAGTAGTTAATCAACACTTTACTCGAGGATGGTGGAAGATAAAGCAAAATAAAGAGTCCTTAGAATAATGAAGCACTAATCACTTTCACTCTCAAGTTTTAAAATTCTAGTTGAAATTAAAGTTTAGTTAAAATTAATCTTCGATGAAGAATAACTACAAAAGGTATATAATATTTGCATAATATATTTGGACTCCTATTTGGATATCGATCCAAATAGGAGTACCTACGAGTATCTAACATCCTACTGGATTTGATTTCTGTGGGATGGATGTTTGTTACCCTTTCACGTCAAAACTACTGACAGTTCAGTACGGGGCTGAAATTCGGTACGTAAATAGTTTAGACCCTGGAAAAAGACATATTATCACAGCCTAGTATTATAATATTTTTACGGCGTTAATCTAGCCCAATTCAAAGCATCTAAGGGTCTACCACACTGCCATCTGATAGTGTGATTGTGGTTTAGAGCACTTGGATTTTCTATTGTCAGCCCTATGGATTTTCGAAGAATTCTATACCAAAGTGTATTTCGATAGGGATAGCAAGTACTTAACTATATTATTGTTTAAGATATTTCAAATATTATAAAGTAGGTACTAATATATCTCAATTCAAATTATTCTTTTTTTTATGATAATTGATTCTGTTATTCTGCAGTTCCGTTCATAAAATGAACCGGTTTCGTATTTTTGTAATTTATTATTTTAAAATTATCGTGTATAGGATTTTTTGCAGTTTTTTTCCGAATCGTAAAACAAGTTTTCTCTGTACCTATTTATAGAATGCCTAACCGCTATGACGATGGTTAATGTGATTCGAACTTATGGTGTTCAAGTTAGTGTTTTAAATATTATTGCATGCATATGAGCATTTATTAAAATTGTTAATCAAGCAGGAAAGCCTCGGTGGCGTAGAGGGCGCATGCTCGACTGCCACTCAAGAGGTCCCGGGTTCGATCCCCACGTCAGGCAGTGTTAAATATTGGATTTTTCCATTGGGAATTATCTCAATAACTGCCTGGTGTCTGGAACTGTGCCCGGTAGATGGCAATAGCCTCGCCCCCTATCATGTCCCTTACATGGGACCATTATCATACTGGCGAAATGTGGGTATATCTATACCTACTATGGGACTGAGTCCTGGGTACACCTCTGCCTACCCCTTCGGGAAAAAGGCGTGAATGTATGTTATGTTATGTTAAGCAGGAAAGAGAACCTCATAGCAGTTTGACACAATCCAATTGATGTTTTGTATTCCCCTGTTCCTCCGAATATAGTAAACCTATTTGATATATTTTTATATTGATGATGATATTTTGAATATAAAGTAAAACTCTTCATTTTTTTCTACTTAACGCACGCGAGTAAAACTGGGAATTTTTTGGTGTTCACTTTAAAAAAAAAAAGAGAGTTTATAACAAAAACTGAAATGACAAGAACATAGATTACTCCACTATAAAAATATCAGAATATACATTGATATAATGGGTTAATCATATTCGGAGGAAACGGGGGAATACAAAACTTCGATTTGGTAAATTTTCCATAGGATTGTGTCAAATTTCTCGTAGCTCTAGGATAATGGTAAATTGTTTTATTATTGTGTAGGGATTACAAAACTTTTAATATCCATTCGCTATAAATCATAATTTATAATTTATATTGAGTGAATACATATTGATATATTGAGTCTTTTATAAAAACATATAGCTATGTTTCAAAAATGTATACCTGCCTAAACCGACACCGTTTCGCTGAGGAAATCAATAATAATTGTAGCACAATAAATAAGTAGGTACAGCAACCCGCCTAGCATGGCACGGGGATAACTAGTTTATCCCGTTTTTTCTCTCTTTCGCGCCCGAACAATTCGTATCTGCTATCTCGTTCTAGCCGTGGCCGTGGCAGTGGAGTTACTTGTTTAATAAGAAACGTAAAACAATAAAAAATATTAAAAATAATGTCTGAAAAATATAAAATATAATCAAATCCAATAAAAAAAAAAATTATAGTCGACCCGATGCAGGACGGTCACTCGTGGGCGGAAGCAAGTTTAGGATGAATAGATCTCGCACGGATAGTATAGATTTAAGATATCTGTGAGTACTAAGCTGACACACATAACATCACGCCTTTTTCTCACAAGGTAGTCATTGTAGGTACACCCACATTTTCCTATACCGTCGTCAGTATCCTATAGTAGGCACTATTTACACAGTTGGTGTTCAAAGGGTTGACGTCAGTCCTTTTTCTTTTGCATTGTGAGAAGACTAGTTAGGGGCATTCCCTTTCAACGTTCTCAGAAACTAATCAGATTGCCTACAAAGAGGGTTCTTAAAACAGCGGATGCAGTTAACAGTTAGACTATTGTTTGACATGTTCAACTAAAGTGCGGATGTTAAACTTACTGGTACCACAGGATAGTACCTAAGAACGTTTTAGTACCTAGAATACGTTATGAGGAGGTCCAATTACCGAATTCTGAATGTAGGTATATTGTTGTATGTACTTTATGAAGTAAGTAAGCAAGACACTTGTTACAGTTATGGATTTTATAAAATTTTGCTGATAATGTAATTTTACAGACGTGATTTTATAGTTAAAATACAGTATTTTTATAAGTTTTGATACATAACAAATACAGTTTGTTTTACAGTTTTTTTTTGTAGTGGTAGGCCTCTTTTGCAGGGGGGACATATTTCCCCAGTTACTTTGTGCACAGAACTAAGAATCTCACTAGTTCTGTGCACATTTACTATTAAATGTGTTAATAGTATAGGTAAACTATAACAGTAACTATCACACAGAACTAGTTTTTCTACCATTGAGGTATCAGCATTTTGCGAGAGAATAGACATGGACAGTTTTGTAGTCGTAGGCCTCTTTTGCAGGGGGCCGCCTGGGGAAGTACCACACCTTTGCCAGTTATTCATCCGCCAAGCAGTAATGTGCAAACATTACTGTGTTCCGGTCTGAAGGGCAATGTTACCAGCGAAATTACTGGGTATGACAAGTTTCAACAACTAATATCTGAGGGTGACAGTCGCAGTGTAGTGCCGCGCAATTTTTTTTTATTTTAAAACACTGGGTTGTATGTACTGTGTCTGATATGGGCAATCATGATGCTTGCCATCAGGCACCTGATTTGCTCGTCCTGTCACACAATATCATAAAAAAAAATTAAGGAAAGGCCAAGTCTAAAGTACCTACAACCGACGTGCATGTATGAATAATGTCATGAAAGTGGGAGAAGTGAAAGTTGTATGTCAGGATCGTAGCAAGTGGAGAGAAATAGTCTCTGCCTACCCCAACGGGAACAAGGTGTGACTGTGTGTATGTACTTATATATACATATTATTATATTTCGTTACCTAAAACGGGATAAAGCTATTTTACTCCCCCACCACTTAAGTTGGTAATATAAGTGGGTTTTTGTTCCAAATGGAACAATAATTTTGAGCAAGTGGTATTTTTTTAAGTTAAGAAAGAAGGGTCAAGAGTCAAGTGGAATAAGCCAAGCGCTGACATCTTGACAACATAAAATAATTTAAAATATGCTCAAGTAGGTTAATAAAACACAGCGAGAAGACATAAGGGAGTGTAGTGTACCTTATTTTTTGTTGACAGCTAATATTAAAAAAAAAATTATCCCAATTGACAAAGTCTGGTCTTTTGGTATAAAAATGCTTTTTTCTTTTGTAAATAATCATGTTAAAATTTAAATTAGTTTAAAACATTGCATATATAATACCTAATAAGCAATTATTTAAACGTGGTGGGTATTTGCCTAAATTATTCAAAGCTTTGAAATATGTACTGCCTTGATCTATACTATTATATAAAGAGAGAAAGTGATTCACTGACTGACTGACTCATCAACCCAGAGCCAAAACTACTGGACCGATGATGATGAAATTTTGACAATAGATTATTTTTACAGTCAAGACAAGTAATAAGAAAGGATTTTTCAAAATTTTACCCCTAAGTGTATTAAATAGGGGTTGAAAGTTTGTATGGAGTAGACTTCATTTTTCAGCCGATTAATTTCAAATTTTGTAGAAACATTCTAAAATGAAAATAATTAAACACGTGTTTCAGCGTTTTCAAAAATTTCAGCCCTTTTGTGGAAAAATACAGTTTTAAAGTTTCTTATGAATATTTTAGTTCCAACAATGCTTACTAGATGGCGAGAGAAAAATTTCAATATTTACTTGCAAGACATAACTACCCTTTTTTTTTTTTTTGGTGCCCGGGGAAAAATGCGTGACGCATACCACCCGCACCCGGGGGAGCGCAGGGTGGTTATGTGGGACTCCCCGCCGGCACAACACCGTGCGTCGGTACGTTGCTGTGCCGGCGGGTATACCCACTAAAAAACCCCGGGGTGTTCCTTCGCGACGCCATGTGTCGGGGCTGCGGGTACGCCGAAGCACTCATCCGCGGCCCCGACGGCGTTTGGTGGGGTCCTCCATGGAGGACCCCATTACGGTGGGGTGAAGGTAATCCTTCACCCCAACTCTCCCAAGGGGCGCGCGGAAACACGCGCGCGCCTCCTCGCAGGCCCTTTAGGTGGGCAACGGATACCCCCGCATGCGTTGCCCGGGCCCCAGGATTCTGATTCTCCGGTCGCCACCGCACAGAAGGAGTTCTGCATGGAGACGAGCGGAGAATCATCCTCCACATCTCTAAGAGCTTGGAAGGGCGTTCCGTGCCCTCTCGAACGCCTACCGAACGTGCGAGAGGACACGGAAGGCCCATTCCCACCCACCACCACGCGCAAATAGCGCAGTAGGCTCTCTGGTTGCCCCGGTACAGGGGTAGATCTGCACAGGGGAAAGCAGAGAGCCCTCCTCACTCTAAGACGGACACGGAAGACCCATTCCCGCCCACCACCACCGCAGGGCTCAAGTGAGCCTTACCTGCGCCATCCACTGTGCCCTATGCTGCCTTCATAGGGACACGCGGAGGCGCAACCCACACCGCGGCAAGCCGTTGGCTTTCCGCCCCGATTCGGTCGCAGAGGATAGGAAGAGCGGCGCATCGTAATACCGACACTCCTCTTCCCCTGCGACCCCACCGCCTTCGCTATCTACCGGTGGCGACCCCGTTTGGGCCGCGGAAGGCAGGAAGAGCGGCGCACCGCAATACCGGCACTTCTCTCCCGCCGCGGCCCAACCATTCAGCCGCGATGCGCTACGTTACGCATCGCGGCCCGCCTCAGTTGCGTTGCGTCCTGTGGGACGCACCGCAACCTACTCGGCCGCTCACACCTGCCTGGAGGAAAGTGAAGCGGCCGACCACCTCGGGCTCCTCTTGGCTTCACCGTGGGATCCGTACTACGGTTACTGACCCCCACCGCCGCGAGAAGGCGGGAACCCATCGGGGGGAAGACATAACTACCCTAAAGCAACATTTTTAGGTAATTTAGTTCCAACATTGCATAATAGATGGCGTTCTGTAAATAATTAAAACGCGCTTATGACTTAAAAAAAATCATAACAAAAACATACATTCACGTCCTTTTTCCCGAAGGGGTAGGCAGAGGTGTACCCAGGACTCAGTCCCACAGTAGATACACCCACATTTCGCCAGTATGTTATTGGTCCCATGTAATATGGGACGAGCCTATTGCCATCTACCGGGCACAGTTCCAGACTCCAGGCAGTTATTGAGATAATTCCTAATGGAAAAATTCAATATTTATCACTTTGCCTGACCTGGGTTTCGAACCCGGGACCTCTTGATTGGCAATCGAGCTTGCGCCCTCTACGCCATAGAGGCAATCGCTTATGATTTTGCTTCTCTTTATCATAGCTCTATTAAACTGGGTTGCAACAACATCGAATTATGAATGCTCTTCTTACTGGTTTCACTGTTTCCGTAATCAGTATATTATGTCTCCAGATTATTCATATCAATACCAATATCATAGTATAAAGTGAGAAACTTTGTTTGCAACGAATAGGTTCCGAAACTACTGGACCGATTTAAAAAATCTTTTACTTATGGAGAGCTTAATTCAGTGTGAGTGCCATAGGCTATATTACGAGGTTTGTAGTACTTATATATCATCAAAATAGGCTTCGAAAATTGTTTCCATCTGTTAAGGTTTGGTCACTGTAACAGAAATAGTCATTAATTTGCGTGCGCTGCGTAAACCATTAGGGTTATACCTATAAAATACAATGTATATCACGAATTTACTCCTGTTAAAACGTTCACTTCTACTTCTCCCGTGCGAAGCCGGGGCGGGCCACTAGTTTTAATATAATTTTGGGAATTCATTTGCCAATGAAATAAAATTGCTCAATCACGACCTTATAATGTCGTCCTTATGTTAGTTGTAAGTTTGTAACTAAACATCTGACTTAAAAAAATATATATATGTACTAGCTTTTCCTCGCGGTTTCACCCGCGTAGTCTTCGTTCATGTGGGAATATCGGGAAAATAAATCCTCTGTGTAATTTCAGGATCTAAACTATAGATAGCGAATTTCACCCGAATCGGTTCAGCAGTTTTTGCTTAAAAAAAATAACAAACATGCATCCATCCATCCTCACAAACTTTCGCATTTAAAATATTTGTAGGATTTTTAAGCAATAAATATGTTTAGTAGATTCTTATTACACGGATAATTTTAATATGAGATTAAATATTATAGAAACATTTAAATCGGTAAGTTTATTTTGAATTTCAATCACCTAATAATACCTACCTACAGTAATTAGTAATAAACAAAAAAAACAAGCTTATAATATAAAATATACCTACAAATAAATACTGCAATAGCAAATGCTTTTAATTATTTTATTAAATAAAGTAGGTAAGTATGTACAGTGTACAGTCGACCTTATAATTGCAGGGATAGCTCCAAGAGTAATATTTCTAGCGCGATTCTACATTTAAGTAAGTAAATGCCGTTTCAAATTCAATACCAAAGCAGCCCTGTTTTTGGCAAACTTACTAACTGACATTGGCACTGACTGGGCTCCCCATGCACTTTAAAAACTTGAAATCTGACTTAAGGCACAGAATACTAACAGGACAGAAGGGACACTCCTCATAATCATTTAAATAAATAGCGACTCTAGCTTCGACGCAATAAAGTGCAATTCAGGTCGCATAGTGCCTAACTAATTATCGTTATAATATTATTTTACAAGTTGCCTCTCTTTCTATCGCGTATCTCTCTATTATCTGTTCTCTCTGTCTCTAGCCCATATAAATTTTCCCATCAAGACGGAGCCCTATCTACTTGTAGCTTCATACCTCCATTGCGGAGTGTCCCAGGCCCGCTTGAGGTAACTAAACGCAACCTTTTTCAATCTACGCCTCCAATTACAAGCTCGACACTACCTACATACATAGGTAACTTTCCCACCATCATTATTTTAACAAAAAATATATATTTATAAATATATAGTGTAGTGTAGTTAAATATATTATAGTGTTTGACAGCCTCGTTGGCTCAGATGGTAGTAACTCTGCTTTCTGTGCCGCAGGCCCCGGGTTCGATCCCCGGCCAGGTCAAAGATTTGTGTGCTTGAACATGTCTGTTTGATCTGTGTCTGGGTGTTATAAGCTTATATATGTATGTATATCAGTCATCTCGGTGCATGGTGGCGTAGTTTGACAAAAAAGTTTTTTAGGGAAACCTTAGCGATATGACTGCCTCGGTGGCGTAGAGGGCGCATGCTCGATTGCCAATCAAGAGGTCCCGGGTTCGATCCCCAGGTCAGGAAAAGTGTTAAATATTGGATTTATCCATTAGGAATTATCTCAATAGCTGCCTGGAGTCTGGAACTATGCCCGGTAGATGGCAATAGGCTCGCCCCCTATTACATGGGACCAATAACATACTGGCGAAATGTGGGTGTAACTACTATGGGACTGAGTCCTGGGTACACCTCTGCCTACCCTTTCGGGAAAAAGGCGTGAATGTATGTTTTATCAGTCATCTGGTTACCATAGTACAGGCGTCTAGCCTAGTTTGGGACCAGATGACCCGTGTGTGGAAGATGTCCAATATTTTTATTATTATTATTACTCTTAGTTATATATTTTATAAATAAATATTTTATACATTAAGTACTTATGTATTTAATGTATTAAGTATTATTTCTTATTATTATGTAGGTATGTATAATGTGTATCTAGAAGTGTTAAAATTTATTATTGTGAACATTTTATGGTGTATCTGATCTTTGAACCTAGAATCACCTTGACCGTGCTTGTCCGTAGCAATAATATGATGATATGCAATAATACTTATTGACTTTAAAATTTATTGTATAGCAAATAATGTATGATCCTAACAAGTTATGCTCTGTGCAATTAGCTGTCTACCCACATAAAACGACGGCAACTTTTAAAGAAAAAAATGTGTAACTGCAAATTTTGTGTCTTTTAGGTCAATATTAATATCAATAAGATACCAATCTATTAAATAAAATTCTCGTATCACAGTGTTTGCAACCAAACTCCTCCGAAACGGCTTGAACGATTTTTATGAATTTTTTTTGTTATATTTGGTAAATGCAAATAAGTAGGTATTTATTATTTATAGCATTCCACTATGCCCCACCAGTGGGGCGGCTTGGTGGGGCAGGGTGGAACAATTCGTAAGTATGTTTCATATCGCTAACATAATGTATGTGTGTAACATACATTCACGCCTTTTTCCCGAAGGGGTAAGCAGAGGTGTACCCTGGACTCAGTCCCATAGTAGTTACACCCACATTTCGCCAGTATGTTATTGGTCCCATGTAATAGGGGGCGAGCCTATTGCCATCTACCGGGCACAGTTCCAGACTCCAGACAATAATTCCTAATGGAAAAATCCAATATTTAACACTACCTGACCTGGGGATCGAACCCGGGACCTCTTGATTGGCAGTCGAGCATGCGCCCTCTACGCCACCGAGGCAGTCATATCGCTAAGGTTTCCCTAAAAAACTTTTTTGTCAAAATTTATATGTGCAGAATAACGTTTTCCGGGTCAGCTAGTATTCTATAAAATTTACTATATCCTACTATTATTTTAATGCGAAAGTTTGAGCGGATTGATGGATGGATGGATGGATGTTTGTTACTCTTTCACGCCAAAACTACTAAACCGATTAGCTAACCTGGCAATTCTTTCTTTGAAATTTTCAGTGTGACGAGTGGATGCATGCGCCTCTTTATTTATGTACTACTTGCTGCGCCCCGCGGTTTCATCCGCGTAGACATCGTTCCCGTGGGAATATCCGGATGAAAAGTACCCTATGTGTTATTCCAGGGTCTAAACTATGTACATACCAAATTTCAGCCCAATCGATTCAGTAGTTTTGGCGTGAAAGAGTAACAAACATCCATCCATCAATCCTCACAAACTTGCGCATTTATAATATTAATAATAGAAAGTACACCTTTTTGTTCACCTTCAAACTCACAACTCAAAAAGATTTATATAATAGGTCACAATCTGACACTTTTGCACGTCAATAAAGATAAACATTAGAGTCTACCGTGCGTTCGAAAAGATACCTCTACAAGAAGAACGCACAAGAAACTTGTAGGGGTCAATTTTTTCAACTAATAGTTTTACAATATTTGGTTTGGTGTAAACAAACCAAATATTCGTTTGTTTGAAAAGTCCCTGGTGTATCTTTAATTAAGTTTACATTAAATTTTGTGAGTGAATCAGAATGTGTGTGAACCGTTTTCAATGGCTATACTGATTTTAATTATGTGAATTTGAAATAAGTGTTTAGTTTATTATAAACCAAATCACGTTTTTTCAGATTTAGACTAGCCTGTTGGATCAGTAGTCTTCTAATCTGCCGGTCCCCGGTTCGATCTCCGATCTCGATGGATGGATCAGAGAGGTCAAACATTCGTGCACATTAACATGTCTGTATGACGAACATATTATGTGCGCCATAGCATAGGATTCTATAATTATACATAACATAACATAACAAGACACCTTTTTTCCCAAAGGGTTAGGGACTTAGGGCGAGGTGAACCCACTACAGTAGGTACACAGGTACACTAACCCTTAGCCAGTGGAGTAACTATAACATGCGAGGCCCGTGGCAAAATCATATGATTGGGCCCCAGTAAAATAATTGTAATTTAATGTTTCCATGCTTCATGCTTTTCTTGATCTCTAGAAATAGCAATAAAGGGGCGCAGCAAGGTGTGCTGCGAGCGCGACGAAAAATTTTATAGTCAAAACTACATATATAACAATGAGGACGCGAGTGCGACAAAAAGTTTTATAGTTAAAACAATCAAGGCGCGAGCAGCTTTCTGCGAGCGCGAAAATTTATAGTTTTAACTACCTACATAGAACAATGAAGGCGCGAGCAGTTAAATTATTTTATAAATAAGAAGAATCTAATTTATATAGGTCCTTATGGAGGCTTATTGTAATTGATTTTAAGTACTTACATTATAATCTTTATAATTTTTACTATATTTTGTTAAAAATGTTACGTTATTACGAGTACGCGGTCTTTCGGGCCGGGGGCCTCGTCAGCCCGGGGGCCCAGTCAGCCCAGGGGCCCGTGGCATTTTGCCAGCCCTGCCACCCTAAAGTTATGCCACTGCCCTTAGCCAGTTATGTTTATCCTATTAATATTATAAATCTCAACCTCAGTACAGTGTAAAAAAAGTTACATTTGTAACAGTTGAACAAAACGCTAGCGAGTTCTAACTCGATCCTAGCGCCATCTAGCGCTATATGTTTGTTTTTTCGTGTGTATGTTTGTTCCGTTCTCACGCTAAAACTAAAGAATTAATTGAGCTGAAACTTGGTATATAGGTAGTTTAGACCCTGGAATAACACCTGGGTACTTAATATCCCGATTCCCGATATTCCCACGGGAATGACGACTACGCTAATTATACCATAAAGTGAATAAATAACCTTTTCCACTTACCGAGAACTTTTTAAAAGCGTCAGGGCCTCCATACTTGTCACAGCGTCTCTTTGTGGTCGATATAAGCTTGTCCTGCATTTCCCCCAGCGCTTGGCTCTGGTTAAGCTCAGGCGGCAGACTGTAGTTGATCTGAGGTGTCAAGGTGGTAGAGTCTGACACTTGGGGTGATAAGCTACTGGGTAGATCAGTTGACTGTGATTCTTGGTCTGGTTGGACAGTTGTTGCTATCTCCGCCCATGATACACCTGAACATAATAAGTACCAATAAACTACTACTTAGTTACCAGTGCCGTGGTAACCGTGCCGTGGAGTTACCGGCTTTAGAATAGTGCTCCATCGTCTCTCCCATTGGTTGCTGTACAAGCCGGCTAAGGGTTAAGAGATCCAGGGGACGGGCAGCAGCCACCACTGAAAAAAAACCATCGAACTGCGCTCGACAACCCCCCTGCCAAGCTTGTAGAGTATTGGCAAAACCTCCCTTTATGGGGGAGGCCTATGTTCAGTAGTGGAATACTGACGGCTGAGATGATGATGAAGTTACCAGTGAAATTACTGGGCATGATGAGTTTCAACAACAAATATCTCAGGCACAGTGCAATGCCACGCAGAACTTTGAATTTTAAAACACTGGTTAGCACTGTGTCTGATATGGGCAATCATGATTCTTACCATCAGGCACCTGATTTGCTCGTCTTGTCACTCTTTATCATAAATATAAAGTAAGTTAATATAAGATTTATTAGATCTTAGTAGGTAAGTACTATATGTAGATATATTATTTAATGGTAAAACTGTTTTTTTATGCTCTTGACCTCATACTTCTTAGCTTTGTCTACATCTAGGAGACTGTGTATGGTAGAACATCTGGTAGCACTTTTTAACAGCCTCATTGGCTGAGACGGTAGTAACTTGTTTTTTGTGCCGCAGGCCCCGGGTTCAATCCCCGGCCAGGTCAAACATTTGTGTGCATGAACATGTCTGTTTGAACTGTGTCTAGGTGTTATAAGCTTATATAAGTATGTATATCAGTCATCTGGTTACCATTGTACAGGCTTCCAGCCTAGTTTGGGACCAGATGGACGTGTGTGGAAGTTGTCCAATATTATTATATATATTATTATTATTTCATGGTTTAATAATTAATTCTATGTAAATTAGCATAGAACAGGTGAAGGTATTGGCCCGAAAGTGTTACAATTCAAAGCACTTATATTTAATTAATAATAATTAATATAATAAAAGTCGGTAGGTTCTAATTATTTTTAAATAGGTAGATAATATTCAAACTTACCGATAACTGCAGCAAACACGAAAATATAATTTTTAACAGACATTTCGAATCGTCCGAAACCCGCCGTCCTGTCTTCCCTGACTATATTATGAAATAAACGCTATTAACTCGAGAACTAAGAAAGGATATCAAATTATAATCTCTCTGAGATATAAGTGATTTTACCACCGTGATTTTTCTATTTATTTAATTAATAAAATAATAGCGTAACGCGGCGCTAATACACTGCTCACACCCACCCAAAAGTAAACTTTTTTGACGACTGATTCCGACTGAATGTGCGACTGACTGATTTTAGATTTTGTTCTGTGGACTGAGCACTGAGCGGACTGATTCTTCAGATTTCTAGAGCTGACCAGGGATGACGATCTGAGATCGATTAATCGAAGAATCTATTTTTGGAGCCAAAAAGATCGATTATTAAATCTATAATGTAGTCTGAATCGATTCAGGGAATCGATACTTCACCCTTGAAAATCGACATTCGATTTTATTTAATTTTATTTTTTGGTATAAACCAAAAAGTTTTTACAATTAATTGAATGTACCCGTGTTTATAAGAGTGCTGCCGGTTAAAGGGTTTAAGCTACATTATCTATTTTCTTAACTTTATAAATCAATACATTTAAAAAATAAATGTCTTGTTTTATACCTGATCAGATGTTTTGATATGGTAATAAAAAAAAAAATTTATCATCGAATTACCTGACTACTAATAAGAGATCGTTACATTATTATATGTATCTTGTTTTTAATAAAATAAATTTATATTACATTATAAACAAAAACTTAAGAAAGATAGATTTTTCAGTAATCGATCTTATTGGCCTTGATTTTATGTGCCTCATGAATCGATTTAAAAATCGATCTTTTTCGGAAAGAATCGGCATCCCTAGAGCCGACGACAGTTGGGTCAGCGGCTAGCGGGCTTAGCGGTTAGCACACCTGTTTGACAGTTGACGTTATTTTTTTTTAATATAAATTGACGCGTTTACGTATTTGCCAATGTCAAGTATTTTTCACAGGGAAATTATTTTATTCTACTAATATTTATACCTACTTCCTACTAATATTACTAGTGGCTCTGTGAGCTGTAGACCGCGTTTGTCTGTTTTTACTTACATATTTTAGTATTTTGTTCATCGCGCAGTTAGATAAATTATGCGATGAACAAAATGCAGCTAATATGAGTGCCTCCTCCTTTTTTGAAGTCAGATAAAACCCTAATAGGCCATTTTCTTATATCAACAATAAATTATGAAATTATATTACTTGGATAGTTTTCATCACGGAAAATGCAAATATAAAGTTATTTTCCCATGAAAACCTAAGGTTAATTTTATTTTTCAAAATTAAAATTGAGGTTTCATTATCTGTATGTCACGTGATTGAAAACGCCGACCGCCATGATGTGACGTCAATTTCACTAAAGCTCGTCGTCCGTCACTCGTTTTACAAACAACAAACTACTTACCTACCAGCGCTCATAGAAATTTAATATTTTTATTGAGTTTAATGTGTTTTGAAGCTTAAATTTAAAAGATTTAATATTTTAATACGTTAGTTTTACTTAATTAAAATGGACGTCGGTTTTGTAAAAGCCGAAAGTACTAATCTCCCGAAAATAGATGCGGTAATGATTGCAAAGTTCTTTGCGTGTAATACCGACTTTTTTTCTGCCGAATGCAGAAATATCAAAACAGCTATGTAAGTATAATGTATTTAAATTACAACTTGTATTTAAAACTAAATAGTTTTATTGTGTATGAAAGTATCCTTACGTGTTTTGAGGTTATGTGTAAACAATAAGTAGGTATCGTAACTTTTCATCTTTTTTTATAGGTCAGCCAGAGAAACGTATGGCGATGATGCTGTTGGGTATGTGCAGCTGAAAAGAGATCAGCAGACATGCGTTGTCAAATGCAAAATGTGTCCTGAACACAAAGTGCGTTCCAAGCCATACTCTTGCACACTTACTGTTGATGAACAGGAAGAAGAAATTAAAAGTGTAGTATGCCATGACTGTCCAGCATCTGAAGGTGGTTGTAAGCATGCTGTTGCTTTTTTAATGTGGTGTCATCGTCGGAGTGAAGAGCCACCTTGCACTGCTATTGAGTGCTATTGGAGGAAATCTACTTTATCTAAAGTTGGATCTTCTCTAAAAATATTACTTGCTAAGGACATATTGAAGAAAAGAAAAGGAAGTAGTACTCAAACCCCAGAAGTAGCACCACATAAAAGTGTCGCAGAAATCTTTGTGACTGAATGTAAAAAAAGAAAAATAAGCTCATGCCAGCTGCTCAAACATGAGATTAACTATGCTGAAAAAAAAATTAATATGCTTTCTTTACATTATTTGATGTGCAAATTTAATGAAAGACTGGATTGTAATTCATTTTTAAATAATATCAGTAGTGTATTTAATGATATTAACTTAAGAAATGCTGAAAAAGAGACAAGGCACCAGCATCAAACAAGCTTTTGGTATGAGCTACGTTATGGAAGAGTTACAGCATCAAAATGCTACGAAGTGAGCAAATGCAAAACTGTGGATGGCTCCTTAGTAGCGGCTATTCTTGGAGCAAGGACTCCACTAACTTCAGCAATGAAAAGAGGGCAAAAATTAGAAGAAAAAGTAAGGAAAACAGTAGAAAAAAAATTGGGCCATAAGATTGAAAAATGTGGTCTTTCTATTTCAGAAACATATCCTATGATTGCAGGCTCACCTGATGGCATCTATAAAAAAAGTACTTTGGTAGAAATAAAGTGCCCAACAAGTGTAAAAACTTTAACAAATTATATTAAGGATGGTGCTGTGACCAAAAAATATATGGCACAAGTGCAAATGCAAATGTTCTGTGCAAAAGCAGAAAAAAGTTTTTTTTGTGTTGCGAGTAGTGATTTTGAGACTTCCAATGATGTCAGTATTGTAGAGGTGCAGTATGATAGAAAAGTAGTACAGGAACTTTTGGACAAAATTGTTCCTTTTTGGAAAAATAATATATATCCAATTTTGTATGAAAGTACCAAAATATAGAACTTGTAAGTATTTATGTGTATTGTTTTATTTTATATGCTTTAGCCCAAGGCTTCTACCACTAGCTACAGTACCTTGTCTTAGGATGAATCTTTATTACCTATGCCCCCGGACCTCAAACCACACCTTAGATAAAATCCTCAAACTTATCTCCTCTATACTGAGTTTTAACCAAACTTGTTCATAGGATAAAGAGAAAAGAAGTAACAGACAGACTGCCAGAGTTACTTTTGCATTTCTAACTAGCTCATGCAAGTTACCAAAATCATGAAAAACCTAATATTTCTACTACATGGTTATATCAATTACATACTGTCCACTTTAATGTAATAAATAGCATATGTCAATATCTGGTTTGAACAGTTGGCTGGGATATTATGGGTATAAATAAAAGTTTAAAAAAAATTGTATATGTATTTATTTAATAAGACTATCTTGTATGTTAATCAGAGCACATGCAGTAGTAATACATTCATCAAGAAGGTGAACTAAATTTATGTTAACCACAGAATGTGGTTTTAAAAAAGCAAACTCCCGGATTCTTCGGATCACCCTTTCCACATGAATCCGGAGGCTTGCTATTTCTTTTGTCTGAAGTACCTCAGCTTTTGACAGTTTGGAACCACTACCAACACTTGGGGGCCTTAATAAAGTTATGTTCTTTTTAGACAAATATGTTTCAATGTGCTTGAATCCTCTGTCAGCTAAGACACATGTGTTTGATGGGAGAGTATCTAAAAATTTGGAGTGTTCGAATAAATGTACATCTGTTACTCTTCCGCCATATCCTGCAGATATAAAACTTATTAATCCATCTGGAGTACAAGCAACCAAATATTTTATTGTGTTGGCCTTCTTATACTCGGACCAAGTCAGTGCTTGGTGGACTGCATTAGTGGGTTTCTGTATTTCTATCTCCAAACAATCTATTATACAACTTACTTTATTATATCTATGTCTAAATGCTATTGGTAAATTTAATTTTATTGACTCCGTTGTAAACGATCTAATAAAAGGTAACATTACTTTACTGATTGGTATTATGTTGGTTGAAAAAAGTTTACTTGCTTGTGATAGTGACAAACCAAAATCATCAGATATTTGTGAAAATGAGCTATTTAGCCTAATTTTTGTCAAACACAACAAAATATTTGCCTCAGAAATGTTTGTCTGTGTTTGTATGATATTTAGTAAAAAATAAAGTTCCTTAGGGATACCAATATAGAGTCTAGGCTTTTTCTTTATTTTTAAGATTGTGTTTTCTAAGTTCGTTTTCTTGTCCCTCTGAATTTCTTCAGGCAAACTACTGTCAGATGTTGTGACTTTTATTGGAGAGAAGTCTTGACTCGTTGATCCAGATACTGATGGAGTAAATGATATCTCACTATCAGACTGGTCTTCGAACAAGGTAGACAATTTCCTTTTTGCTGGTCTTGTGATACCTGATGTACTTGGTACATCTATAGTGCTCATTTTAATGAGTGGTGAAGTGGCAACTGAGGTGCTTAACTTTATTGGAGATGTAGTGCTGTGCCGCACTTTTAAATTTATTTGTGTTGCTTTGCTTCTATAATGGGCAGATAAATTCACTTGGACAGCTTTGTATTCCATAACTGGCATTATCTGTACTTGAACTTCTTTATCTGCCTTGTGTGAAATATTTTCATCTTCCTCCACTTCCACAACATCTGAAAACAATAGATAAGAATCTGTAGAGCAGCCTTTCCATTGTAATAATTTAAAGTAATGCGATGGTGAGTGATCATCATTAAACTTAAGTTGAGTTAATAAAGTGGGCTGTATGGTTATTTATTAAAGCACTCTCTTCTGTTTGACTGGGATTACCTCTTGTATGACATGATGTAAATGGTGTTTGGCTGAGATTCACAACCTCTCTATGACACGATGTAAATGGTAGGATTTCAGTTAGAAACAAAATTTCCCTTTAGGTTTAAATATATTTTATCATTTTAGCACCATCAAAGCTTGGTAAATAAAATATACTTACGTGATGTTGATGAACCAGGTTGTACACTTGTTGAAGAGCTCTCTGCTTCCTGGCCAGGACTCACAATGGGTATATTATTAAACTTAGATGGTATAATGCCAGGTTTCATTCTGATTTTCTTTACTGAGCCCATTATTTTATATTGCATATAATTTTCCATGTCTTGCTCTAGCTAAAAACAAATGTTAATAATTATTGTAGGTTATTTAGCTAAGCAGAGCAATGATACCGAGCTATGTAGTAAAAATAACCTCAAAGTCTCGTTTACATAGTAAAAAAGAGAGTAATATCGTAATTTAAATAAAAATCAATAAAAAAAGCTTATGTACTTACGTCAAAGTGATCCTCACAAAGATATAAATGAGATTTCTTAGAATATTTTACAGGATCTCGTCCCGCGAGTTCCAACCAAACATTTCTCATAGAAACGTCGGTCGGCACATTAATAAATAACTTTTCTGGAGTCTTCAACGTAGAATTTTTACAATTCAACGCTACACACCAACGATATGGGCTATAAAAACTCATTTTTACTTGAAATTAAATTATATTAAATCACTACAAGAGTACAAGACAAACTGGCATTTTGACATTTCTTCATTTTAGTTTATATGACGTCAGTCGCCGCCACCATCATGGCGGTCGGTGTTTTGGCGCGTATATTTTAAGTCAAATTTTTGATATATTTTTTTTAACATTTAGCAGGTATATTTTGCAGAAATAAAAATAATCCTTGATTATCTGATATATATGAGCATTTTAAAAAATATTTGAAAAAATAGGAGAATAGCTTATTATATATTGAAAACTGATAAAATCCCCTTGTGATTTAATGTAACACAGGAAATTTTACATTTTTTATATTTTCAAACCTTATAAGTCCGCCATTTTGATGAATTTCCAAAAACTGAATCGACAAATAAATAAATTCCATACAAATATCGAATCTACTTACAAAATTTCACGAAAATCGGTTGAGAAAGACCTCAGGAGAACAGCCGGACGGACATACAAAAGCATTTTTTGCCAAGCTGACAGACGCTTCGCTCGCGCTACGCGCTCGCTCGGATAATAAATGCGAAAGCTTGTGAGAATGGATGGTCTAGGTGACCCCTGGTCGGTGCGGGTGCGGGCACGCGCGGCTTTTCCTCGCGTGCCTGAGAGGTTAGGGTGAAGGGACTCCTACTGCTTCACCCCGCTGTGAAGCGAGTTCCTAATAATAGGGAGGACCAACGCCGTTCGGGCCGCCGACTATTGCTTCGGCGTACATGTAGCACAGAACTGTAGCATATAACAATAGGCGTGTTGTTACACCCCAGGGTTTTAGTGTAACTGCGTCCCCTCTTGTTATGTGGGTTACTCCACTCCATGCTCATCGCTGCCAGTGTGTCAGTCTGTTTGGTTGGTACCTATGTGTAATGCATTTCCCCGGGTCAAAAAAACGAAGTATGAATAAAAAAATATATATTAACATTCATCCACTCATACCCCTAATATAAAGAAAAGGGGAGATAGGGTACGTTCTCCCAGCGCTTACTCAACAAATGGCACGTGTAATTTGCTCAGTGTGAAGTTTGCACAGTGACATTTTAATGAACAACAAAGATAGAAAGACGTACCTAAGACCGAAGTGCGCCCGAGACAACTATATTATTCGCTCGTACGACTTCACTTTACTGACGTACGTGGACCTAATGGGACCATATTTGAGCTTTCCATTTTCGGGAAGCCAGTAACTCATACTTAGAATTAATTTCTGTAACGCACTGAGACTAATGACCGATAGTGACAATGTAGTGGGCGCTGCGGGTCTTTTTTTTGTCGTACTCCCGACCCACGTCCGCTTTCTATCTGCGCTGACCACGTCTAGTATAAGGCGCCCTGCTCACTAGCAGTTTACCGGGGCTGCTAACCGCGTACCACACTGGAACCGCGCCGTAGATATCCGCTAGTGTGAAGGAGCAGCAAAATATTAGATAATTGGTCCACCAACACCAATGTCCTTGTGCGTTATTTTATCACCCTGAACGAAATAAAGTAGGCCTATACATAGCATTGCATAGGGCGCAAAATCAGAAGACTTTTAATATTATAATATAATATTGTAATATAATATTATAAGGCGTATATAATATGCATAGTGTGCCAGCCTAGGGTTCCAGTGTCATACCTAGATACCTGAACAAAACTCTTCCAATCCCCTTCCAATTACTTCATGATCGGCAGTCGAGCTTGCGCCCACTACGCCACCGAATGAATGAATGAATGAAGCTTTATTGCATGAAATGTGGTGTACATAGATAGGTTGATAGGTAACAATATAAATATTATGTTTCACACATTCCGCCGAAACAACTCAAATCAAATCAAATCAAATCAAAATTTATTTATTTGTAAAAACATATGGTTACATTGAAATGATCATCCACAGCTATCAGTATTCATCCGCATGTTTTGCCTAGAAGGCGCACAAATGTCAAATCACTCGACGTGCAACATCCATAGGGATCTTAACAAAACTATTAACTATTCAGATTATAGATGCTAATCTTAATTATATAATAATAATAAGTAACATAACAGTAGGTAAGTAATAAACAGTAATAGTTGATAGTATTTTTTATTTTATAGTAAAAAAAGTAAGTACACAGAATCAGGGTGCAGCAGATCTGTTAGTGCTCTGATTGAGGGAACTGAGTGGAGTGTCCTCCGTACGTTTGTTTCCACGACCCATGCAAGGAAGCCTTTTGAAGTGCCAATCCTGGTACAGTATATACAGTACGACGAAGATAGCTATCACGAACAGCAACGTTACTAGCGTATTACTCGAATTGCTGGAGGTCGATTTCTCTGGGGGTGTTCCTGTTTGCTGGAATGAAACAAGTGTAATAGGTACTTATAAGAAATTTAAAAATTAGTGATGACTTATGGCTTAGAAACGTGGAATCTCGAGTCTCGAGCTATGGCTATGCTCGGAATTTCTCTACGAGAACGAACCAAAGTTACCGAAATAGCCCAGAGGATTAGCAAGTTGAAGTGACAATGGGCAGTGCACATTGCACGCAGAACTGATGGCCGATGGGGCTGTGAGGATCTCCGATGCGGAGATCACGGACCGGCAAGTGCAGCGTATAATAGGGCGTTGACCCACGCGATTTACCAGTACCTAAGTAAAATTAATAAAATTACAAAATACAAGGCTTTCATTACCTTCGCCGATTCCTCAGTAGGAGTATTCGAGGATCTCAAGATATCCTCACACCTTCCAGAAGCGGTGTTAAACAAATCGGCCACGAAATTACTGATGGGTTTACAGCCATTATCAATCACTGCCATGGAACACACCTTTACATTATTGGCTGCTGAACAGGATTTAGACTGAAAGAAAAAAGGCAGGTAATATATGGATAGACGAATCAGTGGGTTATAGCGCGCGTACACACTAGCAGGCCGTACTTCGATTTTTATAATAATACCAGTTGGCCCCGTAGTTTCTCCACGTTGTCTTCGTTTCCGTGTGAATATCGCGGGGAAAGCCGCCAGCCTGCCGCGGCGTGGATTGCGCCTCCGCGTGTCCTTAGGAAATCAGCATAGGGCACAGTGGATGGCGCAGGTGGAACTCGCTTGGGCTCTGCCGTGGTGGTGGGAAAGGAGGGGTTTTTTGCGTCCTACCGCACGTTTGTTACGGCATTCGGGGGAGAGGGAAACACCCCTGCAACCCCTAAGGCAAGCTTAAGGTGAAAAAGGTTTTCGGCTTTCCCCTGTGCAGATCTACCCCTGCACTGGGGCAACCAGAGAACCCCCTGCGTCGATTGCGCGTGGTGGTGGGCGGGAATGGATCTTCCATGTTCTCTCGCACATTCGATAGGCGTTCGAGACGGCATGGAACACAGTACCGCAGTGTGCACGCGCAAATTATTGAAAAATTAGGTAGGTACTCACGCGCCATGTTAACTTAGAGTACTTCCACAGCAGAGCATTTGAAAGGGCGTCGTTACTGTTCTTTGCTAGTCCTTCGTCGTCTTCTACTACATACTTAGTAACACAATTACTTATGTTCTTGGATAATGAGTTCATACAATCTCGACCAGTGTTGATTTTAACGAAATCTACGGATTAAATAAAAATAACTATATTCAAAATATACCATAAGCTTCTCAAAATATATAAATTTCACATATAAATACCTTAACGGGGCGGCGACCGCAGTATTCACCATACCTACTAACGCAATAGTTAAATCATTGGAATTCAGTGCATATTTCCAACATTTAATGACGTTATTCGGAATGATACACTATTTAAATCTTAAAAAGTTATAATTTGGAGTTATATTTGAAAATACCTATACATTATCAAAATACCTATATTTTGGATTTTTATCATAGCATTTTAGTCCTAAGTATTTCTATTTCGGATTGAAATATAATTAAGAACCTAGATATCTAGTGTCTCATTCCGAATACATTCATAAATGTTGGAAATATGCTCTGATTTCAAATTATCGTTTGTATTGGTGAATTCTCCGATCACCGCCTCCTTAATATTATAAATGACGAAATTAGAGTTAAAAGAAAAGATGTTAAAGCCCGTCACACACGCAGCTATAATATATACGTATAATAATGTTATACTATGTATAATATATATACTACGACCAGATAACCACCACTCGCTGACTAATTACATTACACCAGCTTCGAAAATGCGGCAACTTTCAAATTGTAGTGTGCGTATATCGCAATGCTAGTTTACTGTTATTACTGTTTGCAAGGAGTGCTAGGTGTGCCTAAAAAAGGTCTTGTGCAAGCTCGGGTGTACGCCGTATCATATCATCATCTCCACCGTTGGAAGTCCACTGCTGGACATAGGCCTGCCTCATAAGGGGGCCAATACGCCAATAAAGCCAATACTCTCCTCTTGGCGGCGGGACTTCGTCGTCTTCAAGCAACGCAGTATATCTCCACGCCGCGCCGTGTTCCGGAACAGCGGAAGCTCGTGTTGCTCGAAGTTCGACGTAATTATATACCTTTGTAGTACCTATTAGTTACCGCATTTGACAAGGACGACGGCGGTATCTAGTCGGAGTGCGGGCGGAGACCTGTCAATAATCTATCTTTAAAATAGGTATCATTTAAAAATATAGTCCCGTTTTACCTGATAAGTAATCGCTCGTGAAGGTGTACTTCATTATATCCATGAAATCTTCTGAGGTTCTGTTTTCAGTAGTTTGATTACAAGATGCTGCCGTGGTTTTAATAATATTGTTAAACATCTCTTTCAATGTATTACCTGAGTCGGGCTTCCTAGAATAAAATAAATTGTAATTACAATTACAATTACATGAACAAAACGCCTCCAATCCCGAAAACAATCCGCCTACAAACATACATTAGTTCCTTGCGCAAAGTATGGAAATATGCAGTAAAATGGCTACATATAACTTTTGATTGCGTTAATTTAGAATTAAGATTGCGAATAGCAATAATTATATTCCCAAACAAAGTAGCCCTCTTATTATCGCCGATTAATTTATAATTGGATTTGAATAAAGTGAGGTTAACTACTAAGTATATTTTAATGGCGCATTCCAATTTTAATAGAGCATTTTGATTAACTTATTATAATTAATGGCAATAGTTACTAAAAAATATCATTTAAGTACATTTGAAAATCATATTATTAGGCCTATCAAATGAACTCAAAATTATAATGTAAATTCGACGTGCCCCTGAAACCACATTGGCTTTTCTACATTTCGTTGTGTCTACATTAATTATATGCCATCTAGTATTGTTTTGAGAAATACTTTTCTCAGAAGGAGTTTTTCAATATCATGAGTAAAATAAATTAAGAGCAAAAAAACTTTTTTAAAAAAATCTTTTATTTAAACGCTCTAAAAAGAAGAAAAACCCATATTGCAGACGTGCATTAAAAATAACTATTCCCCTATCTTGGATGATCCGCCATATTGGATTTAGAATGACGTCACATTATTTTTCGAGTTACTCTCAACAAGCCCTTTCATTTGATATCCGTATTGTAGAAATGCATTAAAAATAACTATTCCGCCATCTTGTATGGTCCACCATATTGGATTTAGAATGATGTCACACACCATATCGTGCATTGTCATCCAAACTCAACGTGTATACAAAATGAGCAAAAGAAGAAAAACCCATATTGCAGAAGTGCATTAAAAATAACTATTCCCCTATCTTGGATGATCCGCCATATTAGATTTAGAATGACGTCACATTATTTTTCGAGTTACTCTCAACAAGCCCTTTCATTTGATATCCGTATTGTAGAAATGCATTAAAAATAACTATTCCGCCATCTTGTACGGTTCACCATATTGGATTTAGAATGATGTCACACACCATATCGTGCATTGTCATCCAATCTCAACGTGTATACAAAATTTCAGCTCAATCGGTTGAAGATATCGACTTCAAAATTGAGTTCAAAGTTTTCACCCGAAAAAACATACGTACATTGCAAGTTAAATAAAAGTTTTTAATGAACTATTTAGAGCATACCATATGATGCCAAATTATTTTAAATAACCTCATAATGATAGTTCATAAATTAAGTTAATTGTGTAGTGATGTACTATACCTACTTAATTCAATATGACGAACGTTACATAATATATGGAATTTGTGTTATTTTTAAAATAACGCGTATAATTTATGGATTTTCCCCGTAAAGTAGGATAAAATTGATTTATAAATGTTATTTCCAGCGACGGGTTACTTGAAGTACCTCTAACATTGTTATATTCTATATATCTAACAATGTTATAGGTACTTTATAAACTAAACAGTCTATTTGCTTGAAATACATATGAATATGGAAAGAAAAAATATCTTTACAGGGTTACCTTTAAAACACCAGAAACCCCGAACACAACACAAAAAAACTCGTAGAACAATAAATGTTTGTTCTACGAGTTTTGTCAGAAATCGTAGAACAAATTTAATGTTGTTATTTATGATGTTGGCTTCCTAGTCCTACGAGGTTGCTGGTGTTTTTAAGGTAACCCTGTATAAATATCATAATAAAAAAAATATTAACACTATTTAATATTTTAACATAATTGTTGTACCTACCCGATCCCACCCCTAATTGTCCTATCATGCCCCTTTCCGTCCAAAGACTGGTTACCTGGAAGAGATCGCTTAAAGCGATAAGGCAGCCCATTGTCGACCAATCACCTTTTTTTATATAACTTTAATTTAAATTATTATTTACTGCATGTAATTTTATGTGAAAATGGTCGAAATAGTAAAGTCGAAGAGTAATCTATTCTATGTTGGTTTTATTTTCGATATCGGTATTTAGTCTGAAAGGACCAAAATGTATGGACTGTGGGCCATTTGAATGAAAATCTACTACGTTCCAAAGGACCAGTGATAAAATTATGAAAACCTAAAAAAACTCACTCCTATTGATAACTATGTTCATGTACATATTATGTACTAAGTTGTGTTTTTATACAATGAAATATATAGCCCTTCTAAATTATTGATATAAAAACTTATATACAAGCTTCTTCTTAGGCTGGGTTTTTTGATCACTGGTCAAGTCGAAAAATGGTTAATTTTTTTGACAAATAGTTAAAATTCGACATAATTCGTTTTTTCATCCCTGGTTAACTATTTTTTTCCACACAATTTAACCATTGGTTAGAAATTTAAATATAGTTAGTTTGACAAATGGTTAACTTAACCGTAACTATAAACGATCAAAAAACCGGCCCTTATAGAAAACCCTTTCATTTGATCCCCAGAAAGACCACAAAAATGACTAGCCCGCCATCTTGGGACGTCCGCCATCTTGGGACGTCCGCCATATTAGATTCAGAATGACATCACTTAACTAACGATGCATTGTGTATAAATTCCATCTCAATTAAACATTTGACCCGAAAATAGGTACCTACGTACAAACATTAAAATTTCAAGTTAAATAAAAGCTGGTAAAAAGGCCCTCAGAAAAAACAGAGCCACGATTTTAAATTGTCCTTAAAGACTTCAAATGACGGGAATATAATTCCCTTAGATTTTTACTTACCACCCTGATTTTAACGTATTTTCAACGTGTGTTTCTAAGTCTTTCCGAGCAGTCTGAAAAATAGAAAAGTTTATTGATAACATACATTCACGCCTTTTTCCCGAAGGGGTAGGCAGAGGTGTACCCAGGACTCAGTCCCATAGTAGATACACCCACATTTCGCCAGTATGTTAAATTGGTCCCATGTAATAGGGGGCGAGCCTATTGCCATCTACCGGGCACAGTTCCAGACTCCAGGCAGTTATTGAGATCATTCCTAATGGAAAAATCCAATATTTAACACTATGTGCCTGACCTGGGGATCGAACCCGGAACCTCTTGATTGGCAGTGGAGCATGCGCCCTCTACGCCACCGAGGCAGTCTTTATTGATAAGTCTTACTAATATTATAATTCTCAAAGCTCAGTACAATGTAATAAAGTCACCTTTGTAACAGGTAAACAAAACGCTAGCGAGCTCTAACTCCACTTCAGCGCCATCTAGTGCTGTTTGTTTTGTGTATGTTTGTTCCGTTTCCACATAGTTTTATAGTACCCTATGTGTTATTCCAGAGTCTGAGCTATCTTCATACCAAATTTCAGCTCAAACGGTTCAGTAGTTTTGACTTTTGAGAAATCCTTGTGAGTTCTTTTAATCTTTCCATGCTTTTCTAAAATATAGCTTTATCTTTTTTTTTTTATGAAAGTGAGTGACAAGACGAGCAAATCAGGTGCCTGATGGTAAGCACCACCCAGTGTTTTAAAGTTAAAAATTCTGCGCGGCACTAAACTGCGCCTGTCACCCTGAGATATGAGCTGGTAACATTGCCCTTCAGACCGGAACACAGTAATGTTTGCACATTACTGCTTGACGGATGAATAACTGGCAAACAATAAAAAACATTTTTTTTTGATAATCACCTTTCCTTAAATTAGGACCTACTTAGGAGACAACTTATGATCCCCGTTTTTTTCCTTTTTTTTATGATAGTGAGTGACAAGACGAGCAAATCAGGTGCCTGATGGTAAGCATCATGATTGCCCATATCAGACACAGTGCCACCCAGCGTTTTAAAATTCAAAATTCTGCGCGGCACTGCACTGCACCTATAGAAAATCCAGTTGCTCTAAACCAATTAAAAATAATATTTTTCAACTTACGGTTAGTTTTAGGTCAGAATAACATGTTTCGCTGGTGGTCGCCTCCCCGCGACCTGAAAATATTTGCAACTATAAATATACTTATAAAATAAATTGTTAAGGCATAAGTATACCTGAACAAAGCGCTACGCCTTCTAAGATTATACAGCGCCATCTAGTTGCAAACTACATGCTAGTAACCACAATTATTTTTGTACAATTTCACGGATTTTGGGTATGGTAATATGCAGTAAAATTACCATAACTTTTGATTGCGTTAGCTAAGAAGTATAATTTTTTTATAGCCACAAGGGACTGCAGACCTTGAGTATTTGATATCAATTTCAACTTGATACCTCGACGCGTTCCTACAACGACGTGAAAAAGTGTCGTGACAGACGGATAGATACACAGACGGACAGACAGACAGACGGAAAACAAAGTAATCCTATAAGGGTTCCTCTTTTCGTTTTGAGGTACGGAACCCTAAAAACCGAGAGTTTATTAGAGTAACTAAAATGACTGGGACATAATTTACTTCACTATACAAATATCAGAATATAAAAATTTATGGAATGACTATAAAATAATTTATAGAATGAATATATTATATAGCCAGTTCGTTCTCAATGTTTAGCAATAGACGAGTTGAAAGTCCATAAGGATTTATCTCAATAACTGCCTGGAGTCTGGAACTGTGCCCGGTAGATGGCAATAGGCTCGCCCCCTATTACATGGGACCAATAACATACTGGCGAAATGTGGGTGTATCTACTATGGGACTGAGTCCTGGGTACACCTCTGCCTACCCCTTCGGGAAAAAGGCGTGAATGTATGTATGTATGTATGTTATGAGTCAATTTTCTCGTAACTAAGATACGCTCTTATTAATGATACATGAGGGGTGATTCCATACAAACGTATTCCCGTGTTTCCTCCCTAGACAACTGCGTCAGAGCAATGGTTTTTTTTTTTATAAAACCTAGGTCTTCAGTGAGCATGTCCCTGTCATTTTCCATTTTTCTACAAACTCATTGTTAAATGAAGTATGACCCTTTAAAAACATGAAAATCTGTCCCAGTTTTACTCGCGTAATTAGACGTTCACTAGAAATAAATGAAGAGTTTAGGAACAAAATTAAAATAAGAGGGACATAGCCTGATTCATATTTTAATTTTCAATATATAAATTTATGGATAAAAATCAATTATTCTCGAAGGAAACACGGGAATACAAAACATCGATTTCGTAAATTTTCCATAGGATTGAGTCAAACTGTTAAGAGGTCTATTGAAAGATATAGGTACTTACACAGGGCAGGTAGGGTTACTGCAATGATGAATATGAAGTACAACATGTTTGCACCGCGGAATAAAACCAACTGAATCATTTAAACAAGGGAAAACTAAACTCATGTTATCCTTATTACAATTTATAATGATAGGTAATAATAAATGAATATATGCCATTATATTATTTAAGTAATACTTTCCTTGTGAACATTTATGGACAATTTAATAGAGTTAATACGTTGTGCGTATGAGGAATTAGTATACTTATCGATAATTCTGTAACCACGTAAAAAAAAATCATAATGTTATAATGATGTAATAATTTAATAAAACTACCTTTTCTGGCTTGCCATGGTACGGTTAAATAAACAAGTATCAAATAATAATTTGAACTTATACTCTATTTGAATAATTTATTTGAATTTATTACTCTAACAGAACGTTCCCCAAAATCACCAAATACATTGCTCGAGTCAATTCATATGGGTTACGTGGACAACTCATAGTGTCAGTTTCAGGTCGCCAAGATTCCTTCCTACAAGGCCTCCGCCATGACCTTACGCCGTTTGTAAATTTTCAGCTCTTTCTAGCATTTGAAGGGCATAGAACTACTAGTGAACTTATCGATTCGAAAGTATCCTGTCATTTTAGGAATATTGCTATGACCTTACCTCACCGACAAAGTCGACTCACTCAATATTTTTATTCGAGTAAAATCTAGTCAACTCGCCATTCAGTCGATTTTAGCCGTGTGGCTCGAGTTACTAGTGTAAATCCTCTTTAAGCACAGAGTTACATTATTATTAAACCTCTTTGCTTTTTAATCTCTTTTATTGTAGATTTGTGGAATCCTATAATAGACAAGGATCTTTTGACGTGTGGTCAAAATTGGAACATACCTTGTTAAGTTACTTTTACGATTTAGGGATTATGTTACACTGCCCCCTTTCTCAAAATGACTTTGTAGGACTAATTTAACACAAGACAAGTAGACTTTGACATCCTATTCTTCTTGATATAATCAGTAGTGATCTGTGGCAGTTATGATTATAATGTAATAATATTTCATGCAAAGAAAAATTGTAGTGGAAATGAGAATTAAAATTTAAAGTGAACTAGGAATAAAGTTATGATTGTAACAACATAAAATGAAAAAGCGTGGCGGAGAGCCGGCATCTCCCATGGTGAACATACAACGAAAACGTTCTTATTGTTTATTTGATTTCAAAAAATTTAGATGTTTTCGTGATAATACGAAGAATGCTAAGCTATTTACAGAACCTTTGGGTAAAGATGTCTATGTAAACTCTCCGCCTTATGAAACTAAAGAAAAATTTACTATTACTCCAACTTATGATCTAAGTCCATATTACCCGGAAGAGGTAATGAATTATCCAAAGAAAATTAAAAAAACTATAAAAAATAAAAACAAAATTAAAGAAACTAAAGAAAATTCAAAGGAAATTAAAACTCCTAAACCAATATTAAAAAAGGACCGCGAACAAAACAAAGATCTTAAGGTTACAAAAACTGATAAACTAACTTCACCTATTAAAAATCAACAAACTGATCCACTAATGACACGAAATGTTAAAACAGCAGCATCACCTGATAAATCACATATTAAAAAAAATCAAATGGTTTCTACACCGAAGAAACTTGATGACAACAAAGGAGTGAAAGTAGTAGATGATGAAAATAAATGCGGTGATGGGCCATGTACTAAAGATATTCGGTGTACAATAAAAACTCAAAGTTGTGGCTGTGGTGAAGGTGAAAACATTACTAAATCTTTTAAAAAACCTTGTTTAATACCTAATAGTAAATTTATATGCCAAGAAGGCGTCTGTGTCAATGCTCGAAAAAAGAAGGATCCTGATTTTCTTTGTAAGTGTGTAAAAAGGAAGCAAAACTACTTTGAATGCAATAAAGAAGTATGTAAACATTCGGACCCAAGTTTAGAAACCATTACTACAATTGACAAACTAAAAAGAACCATTACTTGTCTCTGTCGCAAATACTCCCAAAAGCTAAGAGAAAAGGAAAAAATGGAAACATGTGAAGAAGGCGTATGTAAAGCTCTGAAATATAAAGGCAAGGATTTCATTTGCACCTGTGACAAACCAAGACAGAAAGAATGTTCAGATGAAACTTGTAGTAAGATAAAAAATACTGGCGATCAAACAGGTGACCCGTTATTCGAAATGAAATTTAGTCCGACAAATATGCGTTTACTCAATCAAGAAGAAATATTAACCAAAATTCAAACAGTAGGAAAAATTGTGACAGCAAGTCGTTGCGTGTGTCCTTCGAGCACCAAGTTTATTTCAAATTTTATGAAAAGTAAAAAAAATGTTTGTCCTGGTGGAGTTTGTGCAAAAATAATGAAAAATAAGAAAACAAACTTTACGTGTAAATGTCTTCAAAGAAGAGTTATACGATGTTCAAAAGAAACGTGCAAATCGAGACCTTCTGAAGAAAAAAATAAATTTCGGAAAGAACGGATCTTATTTGGCCGACCACAGCCGATTAACAAAGAACATAAACCATTGTTCGAAATGAAATTTAACACGCGCGACATGAGCGTTATGAATTCAAAAGACGTTCAACAAAAAATAAAATTATTAGATATGAATAAAAAGCAAGATATTTGCAAATCTGGTATTTGTAGAGATAATATTGATATACCAAACGTGGACGTCCTTTGTACTTGTAATCCGCCGAGTTATGCGCCACTTGAGTGTACTTACGATACATGTAAGACAATTGAACCAAACTCGAATGATTC
Organism: Hemistola chrysoprasaria; assembly: GCA_947063395.1. Lineage (NCBI taxonomy): Eukaryota > Metazoa > Arthropoda > Insecta > Lepidoptera > Geometridae > Hemistola > Hemistola chrysoprasaria. Next base: position 13,260,675 of record OX346714.1, read on the forward strand.
CTTTTTTTCGAGGTTTAAGTCGTTAAAACATAACCCAAAAAATCGCAGATCCAGGCAGTATGACACTTCATCCATAACTAAATGGTATCAAGGCATGAAAAGTAGTCAGTCGGAGAACATAACTAAAAGAGAAGGAATTAAAATTACCGTTAACAATAAGCAACCTACAAAAAATGAAAAGCTTACGGACCAATCTAACAATACCAAAAATAATGAGAACTTTAAACAGTTGAAAGATGATTGCAATTGTTGCATTTGTGGACACGTAAAATCGAAGTGTACTTGTAAATCAAAAGGTAAAAAATCAAGAAGATATGCTAAAAAAATCAGTGATTCTGTTACAGCTTTAATGAAGAGAAACCGTCAATATAATGTTAAAGAATCAAGACCTGAGAATGTGTCGAATATCCAAGACAAAACCGAACCAAAACTTGTCAAAGTTAAGACACTTAAGACTAAAAGTTCTCAGTTGACGTTACATGGAAAGGGCGATGAAAAAAAATATAGTAATCAATCGTCTAAATTCAAATCAACAAATAATATGGATTCAAGTTCAGGGTCCAATAACAAAGTTTCTAGGCAAAAATATGAAATTTTTAACTTGCCAAAACACGTCCACAAAACACGTGTTAATACACAGAACAATGATATACGTACCAAAAAGACTACAATGAATGCGAAGTCATCACCTCAAACTACAAATAAAATTTGTCTGTGTAAAAAGGGCCATGAATGCCAATGTACCGAGACCAAAGATGATATTATTATTGTGCATGCGAAGTCGAAGGCGCATGCGAAGTCATCACCTCAAACTACAAATAAAAGGGGTCTATGTAAAAAAGGCCATGTATGCCAATGTACCGGAATCAAAGATAAGATTATGCATGCTAAAGCACCTAATAAAACAAAAGCTACCTGTCTTTGTTATCATGAATGCCAATGTAAAAAAATGTATGACAAAAGCAAGCTAACAAAAAAAAATAAACAAAATATAAATAAGCAAAAAATACATATTCAAAGGCAAAAGGAAAAGCAAAAGCTAAAGATGAAGGAAAAGGAAAAGCAAAAGCAAAATCAAAAGCAGAAGAAACAAGTTGATCCACAAATACTACAAAGAAAGCAACAACAGAAGGCTCAAAAAGAAAAAGACAAATTAAGAAGAAGGCAAAAAAACAAAAGCGAGTCTGAGGAAAAAATGAAAAAATCATTGAAAGGTGATCAGAAAGTTGCGAGGCAGTTACAACGTAAAGAAGAAGCAAAAAAAAAGAAACAGGAGAAGATACACCAAGCTCAAATAAAGGAGTTGAAAGCTCAGTTAAAAGGAAAGTCGGAAATGAAGGAGACAAGCTGCTTGGCTGAATTCTTTTTAGGCATATTAAAATTTATGGCTAACACTATTAAAACAATTTTATATGTATTATGCAAAATTGTGACTCAGCCAAGGTTGTCATACATGTATATGAAAATGAGAGCAAAAAATCCAATGGGTACACTAAGCTTGATGAAAAGAGCTATATCAGACAAGTGGCATCTACAAAAAATGAAAATGGAGAGAGCTATTGGTGGTTCAGACACACTGTCAGTACTATCGGATACCATTCAAGATACCGCTGTATATCAAGCGTTCGCTAACAAAGGCAAAACTAAGAAAGAAGCCAAAGAAATTGAGTTAAAAAATAGGAAACGAAAGCTAAGAATACGTAAGAGGGAAAACCAAGCGTTGTATGGATGTCGTCACATGTTGCTGACAACTTTGCGCAGAACACCGTGTTTGTGGGTATATCATATTTGTCCGGGTTTCTATCCGCAGTTCCTTAGTTACTTGGCGTTCATGAGAAATTTTGGGAATATGCTTTTATTTGGGTTAGCTGTAGTAGTTTGGACGCCGTGTATATGCTTATGTGAAATATGCCGCGCGTGCATGTGCTGTTTCTTCTGTACGGGTTAATGATAAGTGACGTGTACGTGATTGTGTGCGTTTTTGTAAAGTAATAAATAAATAATGTTAACTTTTGAATTCAGTATGTATTCATATTTTTAATAATATTTATAAAAATAGTTTAATTATTCTGTGTTTTATTCTAACTTTTAATATTCTAAACCTAAGCCACCGGCACCGGCCACAAAAGTCGCCTTTTCACTTCTGTCAGCGGCAAAATATTACAATAATCACGTAGGCTTCCCCTACAGGATATATAGGAAAATCCATCTATTAGGATATCCGTCTAGTCCAGTCATAAGCGGCTTGCATCCAGCGTGTTCCTACATTACATCCACATGATAGTTTGATCCATCTAAAATTTAAGCCCGGCGTACATTATCAGCACTGCACGCCGAGGGATCCTTCAGCATACAATATCTAAGGAACCTTAAAAGCGATGCTTACTGATTATCAGTTACCCTGTATATCCAACTTATGTTATATGGATTTGCTTCTAATGAGCCATGTGTTTTGTCATGTCGGCAAAGGCCAAGCAAGCTTTCTCAATTTTACATGTAATTTCAGCTGAGTCGCACCAAACCGGTGAACAGAAAAAACAAACCAAACTACCTAAGTAGAACGTATAAGGACTACCATGAATTTTTACTGTTTATAAATGTATTATAAATGCGATGTGGGAGTTATAATACGAACAAAGGGTCTATTCCTAACATCCTGATTGAGGTCAAGGAACATTTCGTTAGAACACCACTTCCTTGACCTAATGCTGCTGCATGACTTTTTTTCGATTTGATAGTTTTCTTTATAATGAGAGTTCGTGATGAGTAAGTACAATGACCCCTTAAGGTGTCCGACCCCGATGATCGGACATTGTCTACAATATATTGGTAAATCGGTTTTGGGTAGGTATACAGGAAGGAAAACTAAAAAAATTTTACCAAAAAATTTTACTGACTGTACATTGGTCATTAACTTAAAAACATGAAAAAATACGAATAAATTAAACAAATAAATGTGCACAATATAGTTATAAACGACTCAACAAAAACAGTAATTGTTATTATCAAAAACTGTCAAGGTTTCTCCTAAGACAAAGACTAGCTCTACACTCACGAGCATTTATTGATATTATGCTGCTGGAGTTTTGCAAAAATGGCGATTTACTATCAAACATTTGCTGTGTACAAATACAATATGTTTGGTAAGTTTTAGCACCTTTTTTTGGATTAGAAAGTTGCTGGAACTGCTTTTGAAGCTGTCCCTTCTTTTGAAGCTTCAGAGTGCAAAAGCATCGTTCCAGCCTCGACTCTGAAGATTTATCAGCTCTCCTTGATATATCACCAGCTTGTGAATCCCGGGTGGTAAAAGCGGGACGTACGCCTATATCTCTAGAAATTCTAAAACCTTGAGGATAATTTGATTTGTCTTTGACTTTTCTTTTCTTCTCCTTAGGAGCTTTCACATACGTTTGCGAGACGGGTTTTGGCGGTTTCTCAATTTTCATTGCCGCACATTTGGTTTTAAAAAATTCTATCTCGAAACTAAATTGTGATCCAATTTTTACGGATTGACGAGATCCATCTGATCTGCATGGTGATCCGCATGGTGTACTGCACGGCGGCGTAGGGCAACACGTATCCACCCTGCATTCCTTCACTTTACATTCCTTCTTCATTTTAGGTGGTCTTGGAGGAGATGATGAGGAGTCCCTTGCCCTTTTTCCAGCTAATAATCCTCTATCTTGTGTTTGATTCATCGCTGACAGTGACTCGTCACTTGTATTTCTTGGTGTAGCACTAAAGGCAGCTTTTCTTTTATATGGATTTTTTGTTTGATGCTTGGCATCGTGCATGTTACGTTTATTTATTAATTTGATACACTCATAAGGGTCACATTGGCCTGGTATACAAACCCCTGGTTCACATTCATAGGGTAATAGTGAACGTCCATATTTTTGTTTTTGTCTCTCTTTTAAAGTTTCAGTTCCTACTGATCTTCTTAGAATAGGCATTACAGGGCGGGCAGTTTCCTTTGTTTCGTTCGTGTGAAATTTCAAAGTGCAGAAACATCTTTTCAATAAGTTTCTTTTTTTTATTCTCTCCTCGCAAACGATCGGATTACAGTGACCTGGGATACAAAAGTTAGGTTCGCATTCGTAAGGAAGTAGGTCTGGCAATCTAGGTATTGGCGGTGGCTTATAATTTCGTGTTTGTGTAGCCATAGATTTAGCCTCAATAGCGTTAGCATACCTGTCTAATGCGGCGGTATTTATTTTTTTCTGTTTGATTTGAGCATTTTTTTGCAGTTTTAAAGTACAAAAACATCGTTTTAAGAAAGGCTCCGTTGCAATATTCTTTGAATCAACACTTTTGGCTATTTGAGACATTTCACTTTGATATTTTTTACGTTTTCCTACTCTTCTTGTACTCAATCGTGGTTTATCTTTTCTCGCCATTACTTGCTTTTCCTCTAATTTTATTTTCTTTATTTTTTTTTCTTTAATGTTCTTGACTTTTGCTGGCTTTACTTTAGGACATACACTTTGCCGGCAAACTTCAGCATTTTCAGCTCTGCATTTATAAAATTCTATATCAAAACTAAATTTAGATCCTATTTTCACGGCGGATCTACCATTTCCCTTTCTTCCAGGCGAACTAGGTGAACTCTTCGCTTTATTAATTCCTGTTTTTTTTTGAGCGGTGTTTGAGCCCCAAGACGATGTACGAGTAGAGAGCGTACCTTGATTTCTATCTCGTCTTTTGGCCCTTCCTGGATATGTAGCCGCTGATTTAGAAGTTAAACTCGTTACAGTTGATGCTGATCTTCTCGGTGAAATCGACACAGTACCGACTTCTTTGGATCTATGGTTTCTCATTCTTATTCTCTCCAAACAAACATTAGGATCGCATAAACCAGGTGTACAAAAATTGGGCTCACATTCATATGGCAATAAATTCGGATAATTTTTAGGTGGCATTACATAGTTTACAACTGCAGTAGTCATGGAAGATTTAGATTTACTATTATTAATATCTTTTGTCACCCTAGTTGAAGAATACATTTTTTGTTTTAAAAGTTTATTGTTCGTTTTAAAATTACAAAAACATCGCTTTAGGAATGGTTCCAAAATGGACACATCTGGATATTTGCCTGTTGGTCTGAATTTCTTTTGTGAGTTATCACGATGTAGTTTTGTATCACTGATCGATGGTTTCGTTTTTGTAGGTTTTTGTCTAATGTAATAATTACGTTCAGTGTTTTCATTTTGTTCCGGCAAATTTTTGTAGAATTCAATATCGAATCTGAAACTTGATCCAAGTCTCACCACTTGTCTAGTCGGTGCATCTGGTGAACTTTTTGATTTAGCAGCGTATGGAGCTTCCACTTTTATTGGTTTCAATGGTGGTTTTCTGTGCTTCAGAGTTCGACCTTTAATACTTTTAGGAGGAGATTTTGTCACAGAAATAGATGTCATTTTTTGTTTCCGTGGTGCAAGGATTGTACTAACATGTTTTTTTAATATAGGTGAAAAGTTACGCATCTTAATTTTTTCTTTACAAATAGAGGAATCGCAAAAACCGGGAGTACAAAATGAAGGGTCACATTCGTATGGCAACAAGTGAGGCTTGTATGGTTGCGCAAAGGGTACGAGATGGTTAAAGGATTGTTTTTTATTATTGTTCGACGTTATAGTTTTTGTCGATGATTTCTCGAATTCACATTCACACTTCACATTTTTTCGCTTTGGAGGATGTTTTTTCAAAGCTTTTGTAGATATCACGATATTGCGAGGGAGGCGTTGCTGAGGTGGAATTTTTGAGCCAGGGGATCGGTTTATCACCGAGTCTTTTAGGGATCCTCGAGGTGTATGTGAGCCTTTGGGTTGTTTAGGTTTAGGTAATTGTAAAGTACAAAAGCAACGATCTAGTCGGTGTGCTGCTTGAGACCTTCTTAACATTATTCTAACACATTCTTGAGGGTTTATGCATCTGATTTCATTTGGTAATAATTTCTTTTGCTTCAATGTCGCAGTATTAGTTCTGGAAGTATATTTTCTGATAGGGAAGCTTACCACAGATGAAGTTGGATGTTTTTTACATTTACACAAAACTTGATTAGGTTTCGTTGGGTTAGAGTCTTCTATTTTCTTTGTATTACTTATAATTACTGCTGTCTGTCTCCGAGATTCATCCGATGGCAATAGCTTGTTGTATTTTCTTTGACGGAGCTTTTTTATTTTCTCATAGCATTTTTCAGGAAAACATTCACTAGGAGCGCACGCATCAAAATCACAAGTCCATGCTTTTATTTCCCGTTTATTTCTAAGTTTATCTCTATATATCGCTAATGAATCCTTTTTAATATGAAATACATTTTCGATTGCTGTTATGCTCGAACGAATGCTTTCCCGTATCTTGTTCGCAGCATTTTGGATTTTTTCCAAGGAGCTGGTTTTTGCTTTGATAAAACATCCACATTCATGATCTTTGACAGTTTTATGCTCAATTTTCGCTTTTTCGATATATTTTTTTTGGTATACATTGGATTCTTGTTCTATGGGATAGGAATATTGCACTTCTTCGGGATAGCTTTTTTCCATAGAAGGGTATTGTTCTATGGATTGTTCTTGAACTTCTATGGGAGGTAATTCGTCCCTTGAAATTTCATGTGCTAGATTGCTTTTATGTTTGTTTTTGAATTTATACGCGCATGTACAGGGATCCGATTTTATAGATCGGTAGCGTATTTTCTTTGCTTTATGAGAATCCTGCAGATGTGATACATCACACCTGCTTTCGTTGACATTTTCACGACTAGGTATGTGCATTTTAATTCCAAGTGGTTTCGATGAGTCGGTAGATCTGGCCCCTTTTATCGATATGCAACTACAGCAACTGCAGTCCTTGCTGTGCAAGCTACCGAATGCCTCCAGAGGAGGGAGTTCCCCTCTATCAACAAGATTCACTAGATCTTGAATCTTATACAAATCTGTTTCATCCTTGTGTTCCTCCATATCAGTACTGCTTTTTGAGAGAATCCTGTTTCTGATGTCATCGTAGACGGCTCTAGTTCGGACCAATTTATCCAGAAGTTTTCTTTCCCGCAGTGGTAAATATTTATCATAGTATAGTTTGTCAATTTTGCTTCCATCGTCTATAATGTTATGTCGAAAGGATTTCCTTGTTGAATAACTATTGTTGTCGCATGCGCATTTTGTGGAATGCTTGTGACCCGTAGAAGGCATTGAGTGAATTGATCAGTGAAATATTACTGCAGATATGTATGTCTGAAAGGTAAGAATACACCATTACTACCACTATTATTACCAGAAAAGAACGTCGCAATACCTTTGAGTTATGTGGAAAACCCATAACAATAACATGCCAGAACTTTCATAGCGCGTTTACCTGGTCCCCAACATGGTTGTTTGTTTCCCCTACATATTACCTGATGTGTTTTAACTTTAGCAATATCGACATTAGTTGCGCCTGAAAATTATGTCGTGAGTGCATGCAGATAATAATATCTGCGTGTTTTTTTGGGCTTGAAGATATCTTCAGAGATATATAGATTTCTTAAGATTATATAATCTTGCCTCCTTCTGTATTTCGAAAATGTTTTAACCGCTCTAGTAATTTATAAGTCTTACGGGTTTACTTTTCACGTATAATTGTATTAAATAATGTAAATTTTAATTAAGAAATAAAACAATACGGAAAATGTCATAAAATATTTCATCTGGTAAAAATTTTGTGTCCAAGTTTTTAATAGCAATGTTAGAAGGTCACCTCACAAACTGTCATTGCAAATATCACACGAAATAGTCACCCATATAAGTAAGGAAGGAAGTTGAAAAAGCAGCGTAATCAAAATCCAAAATAGCCCATGCTACGTATGCGGTCATGGTAATTACCTTTTCAGGTAGGTATTTATGTATATCTTTATCCTCTGAACGAAAAACAGAAAGGGTGTTATAGGTTTGGAGTGCCGGTGAATGTTTGTGTGTGTTCTCGTTTTAATGGTAGTAGGACATTTGCTTAATTCATTAAAAAGATATGATTTATGCACGTTTGAGTGGTAGTTCACTGTGCCCGGTAGATGGCAAAAGGCTCGCCCCCTATTACATGGGACCAATAACATACTGACGAAATGTGGGTGTACCTACTATTGGACTGTGTCCTAGGTACGCCTCTACCTACCCTTTGGGGAAAAGGCGTGATTCTATGTTTTTTATGCATGTTTATTGAGAATCTTAGGCCTATTAAATTATATAAAAAATGTAATGTAAGGTCAACGTGGCCCAGAAACCATCACCTCCTTTGGTAACCTGTCACTTTAATAATGTTACAATGGCATCGTCCTTATTCTAAATGAATATGTTACAAATAAACTAGGGTCTGATCGAACAGTAAGGTCTTCGCACATTATAACAACTCAACGGCGACTCGATTCTATGCCAAATATTGAAATTGAAGCCCTATGTCATATTTTCTAGGTTTAATTTCAAAAAATGATATTAAAGTAGTGTACGACGTGTGGTCTAGGTACGCGTCGTACACTAAGGTCAACTCCGACACGATTTGTCACGCGTTAACCTCACGTCGTCCCTGCAGTGACTATGCGCTTGCGAATGACGCGTGACGGGCAACCATTTGCCGACCCGAAAACTGAAATCTGAGTTTAGAAGACGAGTTGACTTTGTTGAATACGCATTGTCCACTCGTTGACACCGCGTTGTCCACTCTTTAACACCGCGTTATCCATTAGTGACCATTGGGTGGATCAACTAGTTGATTACTCATCGAAAGTAGAGTTGCTGCCGCAGTGGCGTGGATTTGATAAAGTGTGCGAAGACCTTAAAGCGGAGCAGAGGTTTTTTAAAGTATGAACAGACGATCGAACTTTGTACGGCCGTACCATTTTACTAAATTACACTGTTCGAGTCTATTCATATGGGTTAATGTGGACAACCCATATTGTCAGAGTTTCAGGTACCTACCTGCAAGGCCTCCGACATGACCTAGCGATTGCCCCCTACATAATATCTTATATACCTACGAAACAGCCGGGACCTACAGTGTAACGTGGCATCCGAAACACGGTAGCGCCCAGGAGAAAAGTCCACATGGTGTGATTCGATCCAGGGTAGATCTATATCTGTGATCCAGGGCCTCTAGATTTAAAGCCGGGCTTATTCCCGCTGGACCACGGACGCCTAATCTATGACCCGAACTTGGTTCGCCATCATACCATGTTCGATCGCCGGGCGCACTGTCCGGCGAACATTATTAGGTATTATTATTACTTAGTACGGTGGAACAGTCGCTTGCACATCAGAGGTTCGATCGTGTGGCGTAAACACCGCATCGAATGGTTCGGGTTACAGATAAGGTAGCACAATATACGGCCGTACAAAGTTCGACCGTCTGTTCATACTTTTAAATTTCTTATTTACACCTGTTACCTTTGTATTTATATTTATGGAATTTTCAGTATGAGCGTCAACATATGTTTAGACATCTTGACTTAATAAATATTTATAGCAGCGTGTGCTCTTTATTCGAAACCTTTACACAATTTTAACATTATTTTTATATATTTTTCATACAATGTACACTTTGATCTGCGATTTCATGTCACCATTTTGAAATTTGAAAACGTCAATGTACTAATATCATAGAAAATAACAGAGTATTTTACAAAGTTCTTCTGTAAATAGGCGGTATATTTAAATTGTGTCTCATTCCTCATACGTGTAGTTTGTTTGTTGATTATTGATGGGTGTCTCCGCGCGCACTCCGACCACTACCTGAAGCTAGTATGTGTGTGACAGGCTCGGGTACGCCTACTTTGGCGTAGTTTTAGTTGCCGCATTCGACATGTATGACAGCGGTACAGCGCAAGCGGGACCTAGTCAGAAGGCGCATCGGATGCCAATATCCTGAAGTTTTTATTTTTTTTATGAAAGTGAAGTGACATGACGAGCAAATCAAGTGCCTGATGGTAAGCATCATAAATGCCCATATCAGATACAGTGCCACCCAGTGTTTTAAAATTCAAAATTATGCGCGGCACTGCACTGCATTTGCCACACTGAGATTCGTTTCGTTCGACTCGGATTAGTGTGCGTTCGTCTTTAATAGGTATGCGATCATAATTTCCCAACAGCCCCCTTCGAGCGCGCCACCAGGATGACTACTAGCACTAACTATATAGGTGGCGTTTACCACCACAGTGGCGAGTTTCATCTGCCCGGGTGCATCGTCAGTCAAAACCTTTTCTAACCGCTTTGAAAAAGGAGAAGCTTTTAATTCGACTGTGTGTTAATATTGTAGAGACCGTCTATTATAAAAATGCACTCCACTCACAGGTTTTGATGTCACTGATTTGACTTCTTTATCTCATTACCTACTACGTTTATTGGAGGAGCTAATGGAGCTAAAATTGTACCTACTGTATAGAAATAATAAATCATTCATTCTAAACGAAGACATTTTATTCACTTTTACTTCAACGTTATAATATAAAAATCACAAGTACCTAACAGTTTCTTTTTTTTGTTGTTTCAGAGACATTTAAAATTTATAAGACAAGCTAGATATTACTTTTAGAGGTGGACGCACATCTATACGAGCCGACCACGCCGAACGACTCGAATTTCTATTCTTAATATGAGAGAATTCTTAATATGAAATCCAATGAAAAATTGCACACCGCAAGGATTCAGACATTTCGTTTGGCGCGTTCGGCTCGGATTTATGTGCGTACACCCTTAGATTGAAATTGTGTATTTAGATTTTGATTCTCTTAGTAATTAAAAGTTATTTGTATTATTTGCTATTGCTTCTTTAAGAGGCAATAAATATGTTGTATAGTTCACTATTTCTTCACAAGTTGATAAATCTGTTGTAGAATTAGGCATTTCTTGCAAACTTGATAAAACTAATACATGGTCTTCTTTTGGTGGTAATAAATCTGTTGTATGTTCTTTTAATTCCATATCTTTGAATAAAGTTTCATTGAAATGTTTAGGCATATACACGGACAGACGATCTGTATTATTCAGATTATAAACAAATGTATCTTTCATTCTATCGACGGTATCCCTCACGTTTCTACGACGTATCTTATCAACCATATTATAGACTTTAGTTTTGAGACCTCCAATATGTTTTTTGATGTGGGATTTTTTAATCCTTTCAATTGTGGAGTTCTTGCTCGTAACCAATAATTCAGGCACTTTGCTATTGAAATTTTCAAAGAGATATTGAATCCAATTGGTGTAGAGGAATATTATGATAATGATGACGATAACAGCTGTTATGACGAAGATACAACCGCAGTTCATTGCGTTTTGGTGATTGCAACTTGAAGTCTGGCAACAGAAGCATTGCTTGGCTACGCAGATCGCTACGCACATGGGAATAAATGCAAATGCATGAAGGCAACCTGATATGTATGTGTGCACGGTGTGTATCGCCAGACGCACCAAGTCTTCTATAGCGAATAATAATGTAATGAACACTCTAGAAACCATTTGTAAAGCACAACAGATGGGCATGAACACTGAGTAGCACATTTTGCCAATTTTAGCTAACTACTTATTTAGCTTTTGAAGGTCGATCCCATTCCCGGCATCACTGTAATGTATTTTTTTTCTTAAACGTGTTTTGCTATTTTTATTTCATGTTTTTCCTTTTTATTATCACGTGGACGTACTTGACATACGCTGTGATTTCTGTGATTGACACTTATTGACGTAGGTACGTCAATAAGTGTCAATCACAGAAACATTCGTGCCATCAACGTAGGTACGTTGATCATATTCAAAGACGATCATATTATCTTCACTCATATGCCGGGCACTCACATGCGTACGAATACGCGAAACCACATGTGTGGGACGACATTCGCAAATAACTATGCAAAGTTTTCGCTGCATTCGTGGTTTTCCAAGTTGTGTCGGTTTTTGACGCACATCAAAGGGCGCGAACCTCGAACCTTCGCGTAGTCTCCTACACATTCGTGCAACCAGTTGTGCTCACAGAGTACTTTATATATCTTAGCGATAAGACCGCCCATTGTTACACTAGTTATTAGCTTTTAGATCTTCGTGTTTGTGGTGTACCAATAAAGTGTTTATCTATCTATGAAATGCAAACGGGTTTCCATAAAAGTTTGCGAACCCATTCGCATATCCGCTGAGTTTGCGAATAGTATATCTGACGGCCCTCACATGCGTGCAAACATTCGTACAATGTACGAATATTTTTACGCATGTGAGTGACCGGGGATAGACTAAGATCAATGGCCGATGGTCCTACATTAAAGCCCGTCACACACGTAGCTATAATATATATTAATATAAATCATAGCAAGGCATATTACGATATATTTTCTATACAAATATCCGACTGACCGCACACGCAGCTATAATATATATTTCTATGACGTCACCAACATATACCGTAATATATATTATTGCATATTAATATATATTATGGTATAGCAAGGTATATTTCGACATATTTTTAAAGTATAGCATGTTCTAACGTGTTCGAGCGCACGTCTGCCCGCTAATCTACTTAATATTGAGTGAATTTTTTTGAGGATAAGTCACGATACAAATTGAATTGAACTGAATTGAATTGACTGCCTCGGTGGCGTAGTGGGCGCATGCTCGACTGCCAATCAAGAGGTCCCGGGTTCGATCCCCAGGTCAGGCAAAGTGATAAATATTGGATTTTTCCATTAGGAATTATCTCAATAACTGTCTGGAGTCTGGAACTGTGCCCGATAGATGGCATTAGGCCCCCTATTCGCCCCCTATTACATGGGACCAATAACATATTGGCGAAATGTGGGAGTATCTACTATGGGATGATTCCAGGACTGAGGTCCTGGGTACACCTCTGCCTACCCCTTCGGGAAAAAAGGCGTGAATGTATGTATGTATGTACAAATTGAATTCACCACGAGTTTGTTTATTCTTTATAATATGCGATTCAATCCATTTGGTTCTAGTTTTTGTGCCCGACAGGGCAACTAACATATCCAAAGCAGCAGTGGAATCGTCCTCTGAAGATCTGTCAATTAAATCCATTAACAATGTACGTGTTGAATTCATAATTAGTACTTAACTAGTACTTAACTTAATTAGTAATCGGAACATCCTCTAAAAAACACGTCCAAACGCTAGGCCGACCATTAATGGAATGAAGGCTAAATATATATTATAGCATCGCCTCCGTGTGCAAGGGCGTCGCCAAGGGGGGGCAGGGGGGGGCTGCTGCCCCTTCCTAAAGAATCGAAAAAATGTAGCCTTTATTGTCAATGTTGACATTCAAGAGCCGCCATACGATAGGCACGTATTTTTAAATACAGAACCATCTGGGCCATATTTCATAAAATAATCTACAAAATTGTAGGGCTTTTCTGTTTCATAGAAATTTGTAGTTGTAAATTGTATACAGGCAAATACCTGTTGTATATCTACCGTCTACCCAAATGGGGAATTTGGGTAGAAATTCCTTGACTAGCCCCCCCCCCCCCTTGATCATCGGCTGGCGACGCCCTTGTCCGTGTGTGGTAGCTTGCTATAATATATATTATAGCTCGGTATATTAATATATATTATAGCTACGTGTGTGACGGGCTTTAGAGCTTCGTTGCTGTCTAGCAACGTAGTCAATTAATTTTTAACGTCAACGCCACTGTAGGTTGTTTCTATCGATAGGGTCTATACTCAGAGATAAAGCGATTCAACGTCATTGGGTCTATAGAAAAAAGAGACGGAATGTGTAAATGCCATTCTGTCTTCGTTGCACGTTGCACCGCAAATGTTTCTATCGTAATGTCTCTCATGGCCGTAACTGTTATGCTGACGTACCGCCGTTACTGTACTTGATACTGGACCGTGCTTATTATTATTCGTAGCCGTGCTTAGATCTTCACTTGACTAAACCTCATCTGACATTGCTGTTCAGTTATCAGCGTTGCTAGTTAAGTCTCCTTGGACTAATAGAAACCTGGCATGTGCAATGTCTTAATGATGTGTATCAAATATACGCGTGCAATGGCTAATAAGATCATTGTCCTAAACAGATACGACGAAATAGTAAGCCGAAAAGAAACATCAAAATAATCACAACAAATTTACTATCACACGAAATAATACACCACAGTCGTCCAATAAGATGGAGTTGTATCTTGATACTCCTGGATAACAGTAACTGTGCTGCCCTCTTCTTCGTATTCATACCTCACGTCGTCATATTGTCTTCGCAACCGTCGTTCATCGGTCATAGTTTCAGTAGTGGTCGTCCAAGACGTCGTCGTGTCTATTTCGGTAGTATCTTCCCTTGAGCATTCAGTGATCTCACCAGGAGTAGGGACAAACCGCCAAGGGGTAGTCGTGATTGGCGGCGCTTTTATGTAACCCATCCTATAGAAGATGACGTCTAGGAGACCGATCGCCCGGAGAATTAGGAAGAGTATTATAATAGCTACTGCTGACATGAGACAGTCGCAGGTTCCCCCTCTATTGACAGGACAGGGGCCTCCCCCGCCGCACATAAAGCACTTCAACTTAGATGTGATTAGGAATACAATACATATTGGTACGAGGGATATCATTTGCAGCATGAACGATATGAAGTTGTACAACGTTTGTAGGATCATTCGAATTAAATTTTCGATCATGAGAATTATGGTCATGAAGACCCGCACTAGCATTTGGATTCCGCATATTACGGTCTGTAAGACTGCGTGGACTGTGCGACACATCTTGGCAACTTCTGGAAAACAAATAAATTAATTAGATCATCATCATTAGCCGAGAAGATCCCTGTTAGACCTTAATAAGCGCATAGTTTCTGTTCATTTTTATGTAAGGTTTTTTTCATGATAGTAACAAGACGAGCAAATCAGGTGCCTGATGGTAAGCATCATAATTGCCCATATCAGACACAGTGCCACCCAGTGTTTCAAAATTCAAAATTCTGCGCGACACTGCACTGCGCCTGTCACCCTGAGATATGAGTTGTTGAATCTCATCATGCCCAGTAATTTCGCTGGTAACATTGCCCTTCATACCGGAACACAGTAATGTTTGCACATTACTGCTTGGCGGATGAATAACTGGCAAAGGTGTGGTACTTCCCCAGGCGGCCCCCTGCAAAAGAGGCCTACCACTACAGTAAGTATATACATATACAGTATACAAGTATACAGTAAGTATACATAAAGTAAAAAAAAATTAAAAATGTGAGAAGTAAGAAGCCAAAAACAATCTACATTTCAGATGACCTATTCTTTTCAGACTTCTTCTTGTCATGTCGGCAATACCAACCATGGTGAATGGTGTTTGCCACAACATACCTGCTATCATAGACCTACTATCGTTAATGCCGACTGCCGACAGCTACGACCAACAGGTTAACCTTCCACAGCACAACAGCGCCTAGGGCCTAGTGTTTTCTACCTAAGTACATGGACTGCACGGGACATTGCTTAACGATGAGACTACATTATTATATTGGAAAGGTAAGGTAGGTATATATATTACACGCTTGTATTTACCTCGTTCGTTTCCTTATAAACAAGATACCTGACCCGAACATTCGTGCCATTTATGTGTTAAATTAAATTTAATTTATAATCCAAATTAAACTGATCATTTTAAATTACTGAACTACCTCATGGTACTTATTAATTTGTGATTTTTCATGGAAAATAAAATTATATTTCACTGAAAAGCTAAAGATTGTAAAAGCTGACAAAAGACTACCTACTGATATTCTATAATGTTTATGATCACAGAATGGAGTCCATGCCAGTCCTGTGGAATTATGCGGAACTAATTTATTATACGTACCTACAAACTTGGTAGGTGTACAAACTTTTACTTCTGTTTACATAGAAACCAGCGCTTCGTCTTTCAAACATTATCAGACTTGATATTGCCGCAGGATCTGTGGAAGCTTTTTAGGGTTCCGTACCCAATGCCGAAGGAACCCTATATT